>CM060902.1:626536600-627119100 GCA_030737815.1 Allium fistulosum | reverse complement strand
GCGGTATCACTACCAAAGACAACAATACCTACATCCTCATTCTCAAGATTTAAGGCTATTCCTTTCACACCGTTGGCAAATTCAACCATTTCCCCAGCTTGAATCTCGTTCAATCCATAAACTCGTGCAATCCCATCTCCAACTGAGACCACTCGACCGATTTCATCTACTTGAAAATTCATGTAAAAGTTGGTCATTCTACTTTCTAATAGAGTCGTGAGTTCCGCTGCTCTGGGAGAGAATTCCATACTAAAAGAGGGAAAGTGGGGTAAGTGAAATTATCTAGATGCTGGTAATGAGAGAAAGAAGCTCGGTTGCTTCCAACCAATACCAGCTCTGCGAACCATGTTGGAGCAGATTGGCCAAGATCCGGGCCAGATCCACGGGGTCTTGCATCGCTTCTTCCCCAATCACCTCCCGGGCAAATTCTGGGAGGGACCATTCTACTGGCAAGGCCAGTCCGCTTGCTTCCAGCAAGTATTTCCATTTTTCCATTATGTTTTCAAAAAGATTCGTAGGAGAATCCAGAGCAATCAGAGACGGATTAGGATCATCCCCGGAAGCGGATGAAGCCTTAGAAGTCTCCATCTCAGGGACACTCTCTGGAGCAACTGGATGAGATGAAGATGTTGTTTCATCATCCAATTTCGCTCGCTTGGAAGAGGGCGAGAAGCCCCTTGTTCGTTTCAACTCCCCTACAAGAAAAGCACAAGTGAGTACTGTGGCAGTACTCGAAAGCTAGGCGACTAGTGTTTCCATAAGAAAGAAATTTGGGGTAAGTGAAATTATCTTTCTGAAAGATAGTACAAAGCATGAACGAACCCTTATCTATGAAGACTTCTTCTTTCTATGATCTTTTTCTCTTGCAGAATGGAACCCTACTCTATCAAGGCAGGGGAAGACCCAATCCAGAGAGGAAAGAGGTGCTTGCCAATTGGTTATTCGACGTCAGGCTGCGTCGAAGGCGTGTGCTCGGGTCTTATTGATGAATAAATCCTATTCGTCAGCCAGGATCGAAATCCTTGACTGGCGCTATTCGAGGCCTCTCATCAAGATGTGGAGAAGTAGAGACTGTAATACCGGGGTAAGAGAATGAGTATTCGTACATCTCCCAATTGATATACTGGGGCAGCGTTCGTCCCTCGAAGAATAGAACAGCCACGCTACCTCCGTCCAAACAACATCCCTTATGTCCTCCCAAATATACTTAATCCTCCGCATCTATATGCATCTCAACCTTTGACTTTGGTGTGTTAAGCTTAACGAAGACCAGTATATTAATTGCCCCATTAATAAGACACATCTCAATAAAATCATTCTCAATTCCCGTTGACCCCTAATATACTGGGCTCAACCATAAAGTAAAGTAAAGTGTTGACTTCTTCTATATACTTAAAAAACTATCCCGGAGACTGGGATGCCTCTCCCTATGACTGGAATCTTGGCGGAGTTCGAGTGTCTTAATGCTAGTACCTAGTATAAAAGCGACTAGTGCCCGTCCGTTTGGCCGGCTTAAAAATAAGCACCTGGCTCGTCGGGTTTTCTTCGAAGAAAACACTCCCATCCCGCCATTGCATTCCATCTCCATCTACTAGATGATAGATCATCAGAGGTAGCGTAGCTCTATGCGACCAATGGGAAGAGGGATTGAGGTGCGTAGCCTCGCACTGTAGGATAAGTAGACGCTGCAAGAGGTCGGAAAGTAGGACCAATCCAAACCCTTCTTTCGGGAGGAAAGAGTAGAGAGGGATATTGGGACTGTTGCTCCGACCATGTCAACTAATGATGCTCTCGTCCCCGTCTTAGATTCTTTCTCTATATAGTAATATACTCACATACCCTTTGTGGTAGATTAACGCCATCAGACTAGCTTATTATATAAGACATATCTACAGAGACTTATGATAAAGGATTCAATCTAAGGCTTTTGCCTATCCCGCGTATCCACTTTTCTTTTACGCTACCTTGTCCAGAGCCGTCTAGCTTCCTCAAATGAGCCGGTTGCTTGTTCCCATGTTGCTGGGGTGCCTGCCTTGATTCGACACGACGTGGCTCGTCCAGTTCTAGATGTCGCATCAGTGGAATCCTATTCTCTGCTTTCTTTTTCGGCGCTGGACGGGATCGGTCTGGGTTTTTTGAATCCGAAGCCGAGAATGAGCGAACACAACCCGACTATGTGAAAGAGGTGCGTAGCGAGCTAAACAAGAGTCCTCCCTAGGGGAATCTAACTTTGTAATTATAGAGAACGACAGCACAGCTTAAACTTTTCGCAAAAAACATCTCAAATCCGAGCTAATTTTAATTAATTACTTATTATAAGTCATTTATCAATATCCCCGATTTCCAAGGAAATCTTATCAAAAAACGCGGGTTGGCATCAATGAATTCGGATAATGGAAATAGAGAGGTTCGATGCTTAACACATGAAAGTCAAAGGTAGCTACTAATATAGAAAGGGGAAGTGTGAGAGAAACCAGGGGCCAACTGGATATATAGGGCGGGTATACCAAGTCGGGTAGAAACATCCGGCCCAGTATACTAATTATGTGAGCTAATAACCAAGACTAGATTTCGCTCATGCCAAGCATCCCACCATTCTGGAGGGAACATTTCCCGGCCTCCTTTTTACTAGAAAGTGCTATGACTTGGGAGTGCCCTGGCTGGGTATAATTAGTTTGGATCGGCAATGAATAGACTCAGTTTGAATACTGGACATCTAGAAGAGGTAGTTCTCTCCCGTTGCCCCGGTATCGTTGGGCTGTTGGTCACCTTGTCCGTTTCTCTTCCCGGAATAGTGCGAGCCCCCCTGGATTTTCCCTTAGAATTAGAAGTAGCTAACGCCAACCTTATCTATATTTCTGGTCGCCGACTTGCTTGTGTTAAGCATAAGCTCAATCAACAAATAGTTTGGACTTGGTATACTAGGCACCTCTATAGATAGACTATAGAGAGCTACGCACCTGACTTATTGAATAATCATAAGGAGCACCATAGAAATCTGCATGAACTCGTCTTTATCCGAAATAAGGCCATCTCCGCCCCGAAGTTAACAGTGAGTCTGTACATTCGTCATCTCTCTCTTGCTAGAGAAAATATTGGATGCCTAAGAATGATGTCTTCTTTTGTGACTTCCACCTTTCGTGTGAAATGGCTAGCCTGGTTGGTGCTGACCTAATGCAAATTATGTTCTTTCAAGGGCCAACTGGGAATGCAGCTAACGTAGCTACCTTACGTACCTTTATTTAGTCTTACAAGCTTAACTCACTCATTCTCGTGCTATTGAGAAAGAAATCTGGTGAAGCGTCTGCTTTCTCTTTGAGAGTTCCCTTGCTTGATCAAATATTATTTCAACAAAAAAAGATCAATGAAATGAGAGTAACTGGACATCAGTACGCCCATAAAAAGGAAAGCGGTCTACAGGACCATACCTAAGGAGCTACTAAAAGGAACTCGTGATTGCTAAGCAGCCGAAGTAGCGAAGCCGTCAGGGATGTACTATAACTGATCAGGCAAGGAGCTAACAACAACATCTGTTATATCTCATAATACCAATTAGGTAGGAATTATATTACTTGCAACCACTACGGAATTTCGAGAACTTATGAGTTTATGCATAGGGAATCTAGTCTACTTTCTGAAACTATTAGGCAAGGTGATGAAATCGCGAATATGCTTTAGTAGAAACCATTAGCTTCGCTACCTTTCTTTTGCTTTTGGGTTACAATTAGCTTACATAGACCGATCCAGTAGATTAATAGAAAGGCGTAACGATCTGGGCGTGGGGGATCATGATGCATACCAGGGAAAGGTGCGTTTAGGAGCATAATCTCGAACGCCCTAGGAATAATTGCTGTTTCTAAAGTCTATTTTCGACTACTCCTCTACTAGTACTATTCCCGAGCCTGGTTCCACGTGTTCCTAGTCGGGCCTAAATGGATGAGCCCAGGCTCACAGGTAACTGGTAGTACAATGCCAAAATATGCCATTCCCCAGCTATTTCTAGTTTGCGTTTTTCATGAGCACCTCTACCGGGCGATCATACAACTACTCAGAAAAACATGTTATCACTCTGGGATGAGCTAAGCTATCGGAGCTTTCTTCACGGATAAGGCTTATGTGTAGCAGTTGGCTTTTAGTCCTTCTTTCCCGCCCTCCCAGTCCTGGCAGCACTCTTCTTCCATACCGTCGGGCGGAGAGATACAGTAAAGGGAAGGAGTAGTATTCTTACGACACTCCCTATGGTCGCCTCCCAAAAAAGTAGAGGTGCGTAGCGAGCAGAAATCTCCATATCTGATCCAGGTGCAGATCGACCCTGCAGTGATAGAGATAGCATAGCTGTAGACAAGGGCAGGGCCCGAGATGGATTCTATATAATAAGGAAGGGAATCGCTTTGATTGATTGCTTGCGACAGCTTATCGATGCTCGTTAGCGGTGAAGTCCCTCAAACTAGAAGTTTCAAACAAAAGCGGGCCTACGCGAGAAATTTACTTTACATACTGATATTGTATACCGAAGGGTGCTCGTAGATCAGTTGCACCACTCCTCCTTACCTTTCGCCTGCCGTCTCCCTCCTCTTTGCTTTGCTAGCATCCTTTGATAAGCAAGTTGAATGAGCCTTCAAAAAGAGGGGACCATTTGAGATACTTGCCAGTACGTATCAGAGCCCCCAAGCCTTTTTTTTTAATCAAGATGGCCTTTAAAGAGGCTTTCTGAGGATTTTCTTGTCATCTTTGTTTTAGCTTTGCTAGCTTTCCTTTTCAACTCGAAAGCACTTAGCCTTTCCAATAGCGTAAGCTGATCCAGCTGATGCGAGAGTTCCAGCTCAAGTACCTATTTCTTTTGTACCTTCATTCAATTCAAATATCAGATAGTGATTGCGACAATTCTTTCATTAAAGAAAGATTTTAGCTTGCTAATTATAAGTGTCTATTCAAGACGTCACCGCCGATCTCCATCATGACGTGGAGGACGCGGTGTTTCTTCAAGACATGTTATTCTCACTCTGCTCGCAAGGGATCAATAGCCTCTATTATGTAGAGGCGCTTCAGGTGCTTATCGATCGCTACCTTAATCTATGAAAGTCAGTGCCAAATGCTTGTCTAAGGAAAAGAGGGTGGGTGGGATCACGATCGACTAAAAGGAAATTAGCCCGGAGATATTGGTTCAAATCCAATTCGTGAGATGGCAGTGATCTATAATAGGAAGAATTGAATTCTTCTTCAGCTGATCCAGCGAGATTCTCTTTCGAGGGGCATTAGTCAATCAATGAAAAGGAAGAAGTAGTTTAGTTCAAGAAGTAGTTTGGCTTCCCTTCCCGAATGTTGGTTTGGAGTTGACCCAATAGCAGGAGTTGAACACAGCTGATATTGATCCGCTGCTACATCCGCTGAAAGATCTGTTGCCAGTTCCGATCGATGGGGATAGGCGTGAAGGCCAATCATTCCGGTTATCTAAGTTTCCCTCGCCGGAGATGTTCTCAGATGCTCTTAGATCGGGGGTTGAGGTGGCATATCATAAGGAGTAGCCAGTTTCGAGAAAACCGAAGCCTTGCGAACTACTCGACTAAGAAGTCAGTGTTGGAGGTAGGCACTCTCTTCTAGCCAATGCCAGGGAAAGACTTTCTAACCAATTCAATTAATAAGCTAAAGAGAAGTTACAGAAGTACGGAAGTGACAGAGAAGTAAACCTTCTTTGCCAAGGTGCGTAGCCTATCTGCTCTATCTGATACTGAACTAGATGCCGCAAAAGCCCCAACACTGGCTCAAGAAAAGAAGGGGCATCCATGAGCCGTAAGTCGTTTCGTTGAGTTACGGATGTGCTCCCATTTAGGGGCGGTGAAAGCTCGACTAGGAAGGTTTGGAGGGAAAGAGAATAATAGATTGACTTAGAGAGGTAAGCTTATTCTCTGGTTTCAATATAGTGTTACGCAAAAATCCAGCCTTATATTATTTTGGGTACGAGACCGACGAAACGGATTGGAAATGCAGCTCAGTTGAAAAGAAAGACAGTTCTTCCGGGAAAGAAAGAATCGGGTAGGGTTAGAGATTGACTTGACCCACTCTTTCTTATTCTGCACAAAAGAACCTTGTCTAATTCACTAATTCGTGTGAAGATACTGAATTTTTGGATTTGAAAAAGACTTCAGAGAGACTTTCTTCAGTAGATGGTGATTGATAGAGTAATCCTTGATCGTAATTTCCAGCTACGTCGAACATAAAATTTGTGGGAGGCCCAAGGGACAAACTGGCAAATAGACTCACTAGCGGGGTCATACAAATGATACACAGAGGTTTACAGATCAGATCTCTCCAGTCAAGCCAATGCATAACGTTCTGACTCTGTTCCCTATTGGAGATTCCTGGGTACCTAGCTGCCATCCTAGTAAAGTTGGGAAGGCTTCCTCCTAGATCTCCTCCTGGTGGGCTTCAACTAGCTACTCATTTACCCTGACCTCTCGCATTGAAAAAGAAAATACAGAAAGAAATTCGATTTTGAGCATTTAGTTCCCCTTCCCGGATTTCCCAATGTGTAACTCAAGACAGGTCGACTCTCGAATTGCCCAGCAAGGTCAATAGGGCATAGCTCCAACCCCCCTCTGTGTTTGGTGTTCTTTGAGAGATATTTTAGAGAGCTGGTATCTCGGCTATACCGTTTCCTTTGACCAAAACAAAGTATTCATAGAAAACGCATGAGAATGTGTTTCCTTCCGAAGGTTCTTATTCATAGGTAAGAACACACGGCCCATTAACTAGAGGAGGCAGAGAGAACCCTTGGTAACCCTTAACATTGTGTTATTGAGGTCAGATAAGTGAAGATGATCATGAGTCAGTAACAAATAGAAGTTCTTCCCCTGCACTAGGTAGGGCATTTGCCCGGTATCGAAGAGTGAGTCCGAGAATCTTCTGGTAGAGAAGGAGAGACACTTTCCCCCAGCTGAGCCAGTAGACAATGTAATATGCTCATATTTTGGTAGAGAATGCGATTCCCCTATTATTTATTCTACCCTCCTGTGTCGTAAGCGAGTTGTGGGGACGCTGTGCTCTATCTCCTTAGAAGCTCCCGCAAGTCAACTCTAATAAGCAAATAGATAAGCAAGTACGAGATAGTGCTCTCCATCTCCTCTCTCCGCTTGGCACTATTTAGTTGAACTTGCTGTTGCACTTCAGTTATACTGGCCCTTAATGACTTAGTAATAGATTCGAATCTATCAATTGAGAATGCAAAGCTAACTAAGCTGAGGGAAGACTTATATATCCGGGGAAGCACTTATTACGATGATCTATATTTGCCAGCTAGTATCAATACTGGTATGACCCTCTTCTTAATTGGTAGATGATCTACAGAAGGAAAAAGGCTACGTTGGAGACAAAAGCACCCGATCTACTAAGACGGCGGAAGATCTTATAGGGTGGATCGACAGCGGAGAGGCTCTTCGAGTCTCTATAATCACTTAGACTCTCTCTGGCGCAGGGAGGACCAGTATATTAATTGGGAGGGATATGGAAGAGGAGGAGACCAATGAGACTTTAGTCGATGTCCATGTATGGTGGGAAGGACTGAGGCTGGCCCAAACAAGCGAGGTAGGGCTAGGGGAGGTGGAATAAGATATAGAGAGGTGAGACCAACTCCCGGGTAAGACTCAATGGATAATCGAAAGGGAGTGAGTGGAGGATTTGGATAGTTCAATCAGGAACCGCACCATTTCGGGAATTGAGTATTGGGATAACAATCTAAGCCTCTATCAATCAATTTTGAATAAGCTAATAAGATCTTTCTCGATTCGCCGCATCTCCTTAGAAAGTAAAGTCTCCCTCCCTAGTTACTAGAACTCGAGGTGCAAAGCTACTCGAAAGCGAAAGGCATAGATCCTAGCTACCCTATAAGACTTTGATTCTTCCTCAATATGATTTGGAACTGGCTAGCTCAAATGGTATTTTCAATCGTCTCTTTGATTTGATGCACTGAATCGTCTTCCAACGGATTGACCATTAATTCTGTAACAGAGGCGCCAATATATTAATTGGGGAGGTATATTAATTGGGAGTTACTACTGGGATATATATCTTTAATAGCCAAAGAGACAGGATACTAAGATTTTCAGTATAGTCCACTATGCTTCGCACCTCGAATAGTAAGAAAGCGAGAGACCGGTATACTAATTCCTTGCTATGAATTACTTTTTCATTATTCATTCCTTAGCTAACCGGGAAGAGCTCCAAAAAACATACTGACACGGCCCAGACAAAGAAGAGTATAGCCCCGAGATAGTTGAATAGGAATTGGGGCACTACCAACGAAAATACTAAGCTTCACCACAAACCAAGGACTTTGGTCTGCCGCCCTTTAGAGGCCTTCATCGACGGAAAGAGTGCTAAAGAGGGTCTCAGGGTGGAAAGCTCGAGTTCTATTACAAGTGGGACGAACTACACTTATTAGGGCAGTTGCATCCGCTATACCAGCCCCCTTTTATATTAGTCCACTTATTTGTTGCCCAAATCTTTATGTGCGTCTATTGAGAAAAGCCTTAAGGACTTCTGGTGAGGGTTCAAGGAAGATAAACAGAGGAACTATACACCGAAGGCTTCGGAGTCCATCTGTAAACCAGTTGTGGGGGCCTTAGATTACGACGTATGTTCGATCTAAATAGGGCATTAATTGCTAAACTTTGTTGGAATGTAGCCTCAGGAGTGGACCGGGGAAGAGCCCTGAAGGAAAAGTACCTGGGAAATACTTCCTTTCTTCATGCCTCTGGGGCTTCTATTTCATCATGGTGCTGGAAAGGTATGTTAAAGGTGAAAAATCTGCTCGAGAAGTGATTATGTTTCCAAGTGAGGTCGATCCATTAGGGTGTGGGACAACCCGTGGGTATCCCATCTACCCCAGTTTCGGCCCAATCCTAGACCAGGGGTGGATATTCCGTCGCACATAACCAAGGTTGCAGACCTCATTGACCCTGTTGCAAATACCTGCAGGTTCTTCGGCACATATTTTATGATCATAGTGCACAAAAGCAGTACTGGAGCTCCAGCTGCCTTGACTTGCCGAGGAGGATAAACTCATGCGGGCTCCGTATAGAAAAGGTGTGTTTTCGATCAAATCTGCATACCTGGTTGATCAAGCTGATAGGTTTAAGGATCACGGCCCCAGCGGAACGGTCAACTAAGAGTGAACAATTCGAATTGACTTAAGAAGCTAAAGGGGAACAGTCTTATCTTAAGAGTAGGTCGAATGAAGGTAAACGAGTTGGTCGACTTGCTAATCGGCTGATCGAGTAGGGCGATTGTTGAAGTAGGTCCTATCGGCTTGACCTCTTTGTCGTCAGTAAAAGAATCTTTATATTTACTGGAGTGACCGAAGTGCTTCCTGAAACAAGGACGAGGAAACGGTAAGGAAATAACTCGTATCGGGAGAGGAGTAGGAGACACATCGTATGAGCTTTTGTAGGAGCAAGCAGCCCGAGTTTCAGACCTAGGATAGGAGTCCTTATTTATTGACCGTTTCGGCATACAAGTAAGCACGAACATGAATAGGAGCAGGCAATGGAATTGTATCACAATCGGAATATGTTGAATAGGCATAATAGTCTGTCTGCCAGCTATATCTATAGGCCACACGTCTTAGCCACCTTCTGAAGGAACAAGCCAGCAAGTCTTACGGTGACTAATCTCCCATCGCTAGCAAGCCCAACCGGATCTCTCCTTTATCTAGTTTAAAAACCCCACAACTGGTAACCAAAACAAGCAAGCCAGAGCAGTTATTGTATTGTGGTAGTAGCTTCAAAGAAATTGGTAGTGTATGTCTTGAATAGGAAAGCATTCTGTATGAACTCAATCCATGAAAAAGAGCTTGAACAATGAAGTGAAGGGCTTGACAGTTCGATCTGGTTTTCATCATTGTGGACAGAACGAAGAGAGTGTTTTAATTTCCTTTGTTGACCGAATCCCATCTTTCTCAGTTACATGCCTCTCCCTTCGGTCGCCTTTGTTTCGGCTTTTAATTAGCCTAAAAGTGAAAGAGTAGGCCCGACCTGCTCCCCCTTTCCATTTAATCACTGACAAAACCTACCTTTCAATTCGACTTAACGAAACGACTTCGACTTTAGTAGAACAACTAATCAAACAGGTAAGGCCAAGGCGCTCATAATCCCTATTCAAATTGCTTGCTTGACCTATTAAGGTGGCTTTCCTGTTGTTCCAGTTACTGCGGCTCTTGCTTGAGCCGGAAAGTACAGAAGGCACAGAGGTGAGAAGTTTTTAGATTATAGATACGAAGAAAAATGGACAGGTTTCAAGTAAGGCGAGTAAGAAAAGGTTAGAGAGAACCGTTGCTTTGACATAACAAAAGAGAACCTTACAAAAGAATAAAGTAGAAGAAATAGATATACGTGAAATGAGCCCTATTTCTCCTTTCCAATGGCCACTTCACTTACTTACTACTTACTTACTAAATACCGGCTTGAACAAGGAAAGTAGCACTAGAAAGAAAAGCAAATAAAGAGAGTACAAGACAGAACAAAATAGGTGTAGAGTTCGGAGTAGCGAAGAGGCTTTGACGACGAAGGTACGAAGTGGATTTCTCATGGTCCTCCCAATGAATCATTTTTATGCTATACGAGCATAAACAATAACCATTTAGAATACCTGCAGGGAGAGGGAATTATATTGTACTCTCCCTCCGGGAGAGGGAGAACTGGTTTGATTCATTTTCCACGTAGGGAAGCATAAAAGGAAGAGTTAAGCCAGCATAGAGCAAAGCTCAACCAATGAGCTATTTGCTATAGTTCAAAAGCCCTATTCATAGAAGGTCCGGAGACATGAGAAGGTGGTTTACTTACTTGCTGCTTTTAAGAGCAAGGCGGTCTAGCCAAAGCTTTCATGCCACCTAAAGGGAGAACGAGATGCTAACAACGGGCAAAAGAGAAGATCAGGTTGTTTACTGACTTTTGTACTAGCGTACTTGTGTGTTAAAGGAGTACTTTATTTTGGCTGCTAAGTAGAAGCTATAGGCGAAGGCTTTCGCGCCTTGCTGTTAAGTAAGGTGGAAGCTAGCTACTTGCTTGTTAAAGGTGCTTGCCCGCGGTCCCCGGGGAGACTAGAATAGAAGAGTCCGTCGACTCTTTTTAGTTTTCGAAGGCCCTCATTAATATACTGGCGCCTCGATGTAGACATGCAAGTCCTCATTCTCTGAGAAGTCAGGTTTTGCTTCCTTCGAGCTACCAAACTCTGGGGCCCTCATTCTTGCTTGACTTCCCGGGCACGAAAAAATGACTACGACTAAGGAAGAGGACAACCCTTGTTTCTGGCTGGACTTCAATGAGTGAATGCTATTCCCATTCCTTACTTTGGTCCGACCGGACCTTCTCTTGTTCCCCGACCAGTTTGCTTGCTCACTAGACGAGTTAAGCAAGAGCAGCTAGTTTAGGAGGAAGAGGACACCAGGGGTGTTACTCACTTGACTGAACTACCTAACCTTAGCTCGCTTATTTTCTGATCAAGGAAACAACCGCCATTTAATCTCAGCATAGAAGGAATAATATTTCAAAACTTACATAACAAACAAATTGTCGACTACTTATGGGCTGACTTGGCCCAGGAAACTAGGGTTATATTCGGCTTGCAGGGCTCGGATAGCTGCTGCTCTTTGAAAGACGAGGTCCAGTGGAAGAGGCAGGTCGGGCAAGTTGAGTACTAAGATTCAGGGCTTGCTTGACATCTCTTTTATCATCTTAAACCTGACATGACATTGATTCTGTCTCCATTGCAGGAAAGGATAACGCTGGATCTTTAGCTAGCTCATAGGCGGAGGAAAGGTATAGTTTCGTTAACAAATAAGGAAGGGCTTACTGAAAAAGAACGGGAAGAGCGAGAAAGAGGAAACCTTGCAAGCGAGGTCCACAGTATAAACATTGGCGACCTCTAGGGGACCGGTCTTTTTATATGACATTTTTAGATCACCAGGGAGAATGTTTTTTCAGGGCCTTGGATTAGTCTCTTAGAAGTGCCTTACTTAGATTGACGCTTGCTTACACTCTAGCTGGACACAGGCTCAATTCCAATTAGCGGGTAGGAAAATCTCATTGAAAAGGCGAGGAATGTTTATACTGGGCGATTGGTATATGAAAAACTGCGTAAGAGAAGGAATCCTGTGATCGGAAGTTATACCAAGAAATCCTCAGTTTCAACGACGCCCGAAAAAAGAATCGAAAAAGAAATTTTCCTACGAGAGAGGGGCAGGCGCCAGTATATTAATTGATAGTGGGACTTCCTTTTCTTTTTCATTTTCCTTTTTGATTGCAAGGAATAAAATTAGGTTCAATGATGTTCCAACATGCACAGGCCTAGATAAGTCGATATCTATGCTAAAACATTGGGAACAATATTCATCCTGCACCTTGGCTTCTGGCACAATGTACAACTCAGTAATAGATCTACAAGATCTCGCATTCAAGGCCTAGTTATGCTGGGGCGGCCTAGTATATTAATTGGGCGAAGTATGAACCAGGGGGCTTCTTCCTATTACTGATGTATAACTATTACGCACAAGACCTATTCCAGTTTACCTTCGCTGGTTCCAAGTTTCATTCATCTATTGCTTATTACTCACTCAAGTGGAATTATTAGTTAGTTCTTCCGAACTGCCATGTTGAGTGTTTTCTTATTATGAAGAACTTGCTGGTTCAACTCAAATGAGCCGGATCTAGTAAGTTCAGTATGGAGCCTTGGAAGATGATCTGTGCAACTAAATAATAAGGGAGTGCCTGGGACCTATCTGGGCTAACGGTCCCGGCACACCAGAGTAGGCCTGAACCCTTGGAACCACTTTCGGATCCTAACACCAGATAGGTAGTGAATGATACGGAACAATGCAATCTATTCTCAATCGGCGAAGCCTCACATCTGGTACCACGTAGGACAGAAGGATAAGATATCAGTCCTATTGGACCAGGGAGTCACATCATACCTGAATGACTTTTCGTTCGATTGTTCTTGTTGATGGAAGCGTTTCCTCTTCCTGTCCCGGGGTTGTTGGCTCCCTTGTTCTTAGTGTGTTTGCCCGGAGCGTAGAGCGTAGTAATAAAGACTCTCGTTGTTTTCCTTCTACCTTACTTAGGTCTTACTCGTACTTAGTAAGAAGCCTATCGATATTGGTTCATTTTTCCTGGCTACGGAAAAAGAGGTGCCTAGTATACCAAGTCCAGTATATTAATTGGGAGGTGACCCCGATCAATTGGGGGAAGTGGATCGAATTAACCTAACTGATATTCTGTCAAGTGAGCTAACTTAACCCCTGTTTGCAGGATGAAGACCGGGAAGGGACGAACGAGAACGCCTATATTACTTGGGGAAACCAGATTGAACATTGGCAGTTATACCTATTGGACACTCACTCTGCCATTACTCTTACCAGAGCAGGCAAGTAACAAAGGCAACAGCAGCAGAGACATAAGGTAAAGGTAGTGGAACGAGCAAGCAAAGAAACTATAAGGCTTCAACAACCCCGTACCTAGATTCCATCAGACAGGCATAGTCAGGAAGCTAACTGGAATAAGTAGAGCTAATGAGACTTTTCTAGCCCGTCTGACCCGAACATCGTTTATTAGTTCAGCTTCCAATTAATATCGATCTTTGGCACTTGCTTTCCTCTAAGACAAAACTACATTACTATCAACCCGAGGTACGGAGTGGAACGAGCAGAGCGACTGGCAGGACTGGCTACACACCTCAGACAAGGCATCTTTCTTTTTTAACAAAGTACGCGTCCGGAGTCACAAGGAGCCGAAGGCCAACAAGAACAACAGGTCAGTACTACTACGCTTCGCTTACACCGCTCAATCGGGAAATTGCTATGCACCTCCTCCTTGCGCTATTCGCTCCAAGCCAAGAAACAAGGATATATTCACCTAACTTGGCTAGGACAGTACGCAGAGAACAAGAGAGTTACCTTACTACAGAACGTGCTCGGTTCCCTGTAGAAAGCAGGTAGTGAACGACTATTCGTATTGGCAGTGGGGCTACCTGGCACTAACCATTGCATTGATTCTGCTCTTGTTCTTTGGAGTTGGATCACGCAGCATTTTTCTTGTCTTGGTCGCTAAAACCGGAGAATCATTAGCTAGCGGGGTATAATCGTTTAGTTGATGATTAGTTTCTTGTTTGTTACAATTTGATACCGATCCAAACTATAAAAGAGGTGCGTAGCAAAGAAGTGTACGCGTATTTCTGTACCAAATCAAACGGACTGGTTTGTTCAACATTCCATGAGCTTGAACTCTGGTATAGCATCATTGTCCTACGAATTGGTCCTTCCCCCAGCGTACCTTGTTAATAAAAAGACTCTTCATTCGGAATAGTGAAATGGGGCCCTAAGTTAGCGAAGTAGTGACCAGAGGTTGCGAAGCTAGTACTTATCATGTCAGTCAGCGAAGCAGAATACGCTTACAGATCAAAGGTGGTGCAACCAAAGCTACACTTAGACCAGTAGTCTAGGTCGTGGGTTCACCTTACCTTATTCAAGGAACGACCCGAGAGAGGGCTAGCCCATATTAAATGGGATGCATTCCCGTTACAGGAATCAATAAACTCGTTTAGGTATCCGGGAATAGCGAGGTTTCCATCAAGAAACTAATAGGGTAGGAGACGCCAGTATAAACATTCGGGAGGCTAGATTGACCTATTACATGGGGGCTATGAGTTTTTCGAGTTGTTCGAGATGTTAATTTCCCCGCCTTGTTGTTATTTTCTTACCCCGAAGAAAAACTCCTTTTAGTCCTTCCAGTACAGGGCTTTCTAGACTCTGATAAGCCAACAATCTTATTCATAGTAACCTGCAATGTAAGCATTCGTGCATTCATCGATAGGCGTAGCGAATAGGCAACTAGTTCTTTCAGGGAGTAGTTACCAGTGGCTACAAGGCAGGAGCCAAGCTCTAAAGACGAGAGGCAAGCTAGTCTGAAGGCAAGCAGCATGCAAAGAGTGTAAGGCCGAGCCGTAAGAATAATGTAGTGGTAGCCTTAGTATAGTATTAGTAGTGCCGGTTGGTAAAAGCAGCTTTCGAGATGTTTGCTATCATAGAAGCGAAGCGAGTTAGTAAGCAAGCCTTGGTTCAAGCAGTCTCCAAGCTTGTTCGTTAAGCGGTAAGGAAGCGAAGCAGCTTATGAGGCGAGCGAAGTGAGGAAGCGAGAAAGTCTCAAGCCGGGTAGCAGGAGTCGAATGATAACAGCTATTCCGCTTTTAGGTAATAAGACAGGTAGTCAGCAGCATATGTTTGAAGAATATGGCTTTCTTCAGTTCAGTAAGAGAGAGACCCGTTCACTACCTAGCAAGCAAGACAAAGACCACTTTGAAAGAGCAGCTGTCGGACAGGAAAGAGTAGATGAATGGTTCTGTCTTCGGCTAAGGAGCTGTAGGAGAATTGGAGTGGGAATGAGTCCCATGGCTTTAAGTGAGATGGTTCTGAAGTCCAAAATAGAATGGCCCTTCTGATTCCCGTAGTAACTCCTTCTCAAGTCTTGCCGAAATAGGATTTCCTTTGAGTGCCATATGCGCTTAGACTGATCCCCTTATCCCGGTCCTATCTGAGTTCCCGAAGGTCTTAGTTTCCTTGTAGAAGCAAACTCTCCTTATGACCAAAAGACAGTTCCCTTCCAAGCCCCGAGAAGAGAAAGCCAGAAGGTAATAGCTGATTGGCAGTATGAGTGTAAGAAAGCTGCCGATGCTGTATTGCTGATTTTAGAGTGGAGAAATTGATAAACCATCATCCAATCTATTCACTTGGAGGCCTGTGGAAATATCACATGCCTTGAACAACATCAAAGAGGTGGAATTTTCGGCCAAAGGTACGGAAGAGAAGGTGATATGGAATCAAACTCCTCCAAGGGAATCTACATTGAAATCCGATTGGAATGCCTAGAGTTGGTTGGAACAAGCTACTTTGGCATCGTCAGGTAATTCCTATACATTATACATGCTTATTGTGTTTGAAGCTAAAGGTGAAGCTTCCACCGTTGAATTGATCCCCTTGCTCAATCAGATGCCGTAGCCCCCCGAATCGAAGAATGTGCTTTCAGTAGACTTGGCTTTCTCAGAACGGAGAATCCATTCTCACTTTTTAGAAGATACCGGCCTTGACGAAAAGACGAATCTAAGCTTTTCTCGGAAGCACTATAGGGTGCTTCTTTCGGTCTAGAATGCAAATATGGAAATGGCTTAGGTTATGTTCAGATATTTCATAACGAAGCAGATGATTGAATTGCTTCTTTTACTAAGAAAAACATTTCATCATGTGACTTTTTACTTTACTCGTGACAAAGAGATTTGATTTTACAATTACGTAGTGAAAGGATTAATCTCATGAAGTACATGAATGTCAAAATTGAGATTTATACACAAGATCAGGAAGACCACCAACAAATTATCTTGATTATCTAAGTTTATTAGGTGATAATGCCGAATTCCTGGCTAGCACCGCTGTGCAACAACTCCTCTGATTGGCTAGACATCTCCTTGTTCGGGTCATGCACATCACAAGTAGACACAACAGAATCTCTTATTCGCCCTTCCGACGGGGACTCTCTAAGGTCCTAGTTTTCTGGGAATCTCTTTTGATCATCGGGTGAATAAGCTGGTCCAGCATCAACATCATCCCTCCGCACTGGTTGTTGTCCCTCGCCCTGGCTTGAAAGCAATCATTGATCGACATTCTGGGTCATCTCATTTACAGCATTTGTTTGTCACGCCAGTATATTAATTGGGCTTCCATTGCAAACTTGTCTTTGGAGGCTGGAGAATACCATTCTTTTCTCATTGACTTCTTGAGATGGAAAAATATTATAGGAAAAGTTCTCACAGCAGCAGTCAATCTCGCGTCAGCAGCGCATCTTGCATCAGGAAAAGCAGGGTAATCCTTCGTCCACGACACCGAATGTCTCTCTCAAGGTTTAGCGCTCAGCCTAATGTTATCTACGTTGTCCTGCAGCTGTGGAATTGTCTCGTTGTGCCCTTGAAAGCACTAGAAGAAAGGAGAAGCTATGAGGTGCTCCACGGGACTGCTTGATGAAGTCTTCGTCCTACATCCCAAACAAGAGGGTCAAGCTATGGCCATGCTAGCCTCACAAGTCCCTGTTCCAATCTTCCTCGATAAGCCTGGTGGGCATTTCCATTCTTTTTTCTACTCGCTCCAGCTACGATTTTTTTAGTAAATAGGGGAGAGTCCAGTAGCCGAAAGCATCACTAGCTTACGCTCTGACCCGAGTAGCATGGGGCATGTGGAATCCCGTGTGAATCAGCAAGGACCACCTTGCAAGGCTAAATACTCCTGGGTGACCGATAGCGCACAAGTATCGTGCCCCCCGGTAAAACGTTTGCAGATGCGACCATGAATCGAACCATTCCGCTGTTGATGGACAAACTTAGCTAGAACGTCGACTGGGATGGCCAGGCCCTGGTTCCTAGGGTTAGGGTATTCCTTATGTTGAGCCTACTCAGATCAGAACTCAACTTGTTGATTCTCTTTCGTCTATCGGCCGGCCGGCTTTAAGAAACCTTCGTCCCTCGGTCTAAGAATAGTTTAGATCGGTCCCCAATTAATATACTGGGGCTGGATCGGTCCAAGCTCGAAGTATATTGGATCGGTCGCCTCACCCAAAAACCTACAGGCGCCTGGCTCCCCTAATTGATCGGGGTCGCCAATGAATATATGGGGCAAACATTCCGTTGGTCACCTTGTTAGTTGTCGAAGTGTACTGGACTACGTCCCTATTGGTCGTCCCTCCCGGTTGTCCCCGCTCACTTCGCTCGCCTGCTAAGATCCCAAGTCTCCAAGTGGGCCCTCTTGGCCACCCACGACCTTGGCTTTTTAGAGAATCCCGCTCCTGTGTCGTAGGACTTGTAGCTCGGCAGTCCACCGGGTAGGTTTCTTTATCCTTCTAGTTTCGAGTGTCTTCTTGGATAGTTATAGCGGCCCATAGGCGCGAGATGTACCTTGTGGGGGGCGGCGGTCTCCTGGACATAGCCCTTTCAGGCAGTGGCCGTTTAGTCCATGGTCCGTTGGATGGTCGGTGCAAGGCCAGAAATTGGAACACATTGATTCCGCTCGTTCCTGTCCTTCGCTTCAGGGCCTGTCCCTCGGTGTGGTCAGTACTCCATACCGTCGGGCAGCGAAGCTTACACTTGTTCACTTATTATGACGGTTCACCAAGGCCTCTTTCCTCCTCCCTTTTCTGCTCACTCGTAGGGGTCCGGACCCCCACTAAGGGGGGGGGGGAGTCGACTGAACATCTCAGCCATTGGCGGGAATTTCACCCGCATCCGATCCCCAATTCTTGTTCACCCTGGATGATCGTGTTGGGTAAATTGTGACCTCGTATGATCGTGTCGGGTGAGCAACAACCGCTTCGTCACAGTACTGACTTATGGGCTAACGGGTCACACTTTGGCCAAGTATCCTACAAAGAGACTCCCGAGAGCCAGAAGTATTGAAGGAATGGCCATAGGAATGGGCGCATCATGACATCGTAACCTGTCTCGCCCGAATGAATTAGTTGGTACTAGAAATGTTAGAAATAGTAAACGAAAAGAGTAATAAGAAGTGAAAAGGACAGAGACACTTCCCAACCAGAAAGCAAAGTTCCCACTCATGGTATACTTAGTGTAAGCGAGCTCTAAGATCACATCTTTGGAATAAAATCCAGTTGGAAAAGGATATCCAATAAGAGATAAGCTGCCCATGAGCATCATGGCATAGGTTAAAGGAAACGAGGAAGCAAGCCCCCCATCTTCCGCATATCTTGCTCATCCGACATGGCATGAATCACCGAACCCGCACTCAGGAAGTGTAATGCTTTGAAAAAGGCGTGATTCATTAAGTGAAAGACGCTAACCGAATAGTTAGAAATGCCGCAAGCAAAGATCATATAGCCTAATTGGCTGCAAGTTGAATAAGCTATGACCCTCTTTAGATCGTTCTGTAATATTCCAGTGGTTGCCGCAAGGAATGACGTCATAGCTCCTGCAGAAGTAATAACAATCAAAGCCGTAGGTGGGTATTCAAATAAAGGAGAGCACCTTGCTATCATGAAAACGCCAGCTGTGACCATAGTAGCTGCATGAATCGAAGCAGATACTGGAGTGGGACCCTCCATTGCATCGGGTGACCGAGTATGCGATCCTATCTGTGCAGATTTCCTAGCAGCACCAATAAGAAGTAAAATACAAATCAGAGTTATGGCATTGAATCTCATATTGTGAGAAATCCATGAATTTCCGGGGGCAAACGCACGAGCAAAAATGGTGGAAAAGTCTACTGTTTAAAAGAGGGTAAAACGACCCGAAATCCCAAGAGCTAATCCAAAATCACCTACTCGATTGACAGGCATAGCTTTTGTAGCTGCTTTATCTGCCTGAAGTCTTGTGAACCAGAAATGAATTAACAAATATGAAGCAAGACCTACTCCCTCCCATCCCAGGAATAATTGCAGAGAGTTATCTCCAGTCACCAACATTGGCATAAAAAAGTAGGAATGGATAAATAACACATAAATCGAGGGCGATGCGGATCCTCAAACATATATGAAATTGAATAAAGATGGACCAAGCTACTTATGGATGTAACCACAATTAACATCACTATAGTCGGGCTATCGAACACAGAGTCAGAAGTGAATTACGAGTCGGACCAATCCGCGGATCGAGCGAGCTCCCCTTGCAATGATGTGGTGGTGAACCTCTCATTCGTCTTCAGTGCTCTCCGAACCGTGCGGGAAGGTTTCCCATCACACGGCTCACCAACTTGATCTTCCGTGGGAACCGTATGTCCGAACAGGCCTGGAAAAACGGGGCTATTAGTCATGCACGCTTTCTTGCCACTCAAGTGTACGGCGGATGCCGTGCTTAGGCCCCTTACTTCCCTTCCCTAATCAAAGAGTCCACCGCCTACCTGCCCGGGTATAGGTATGGCGTGCAGGCGCCGTGGATTTTAGGCAGGAAGCTACCGAAGCGAAGAAAAGGCGGGATCAAGAAAAGAAAGGGGGGGGGGGGGTACTACGAGCCCTCTGCCCCATGCATTTAACCAGCTCGCGTGGTTCACCGGTTCCACCGACGTCACCCTTAGATAGAGTCATTCAGTCGATACAGAGGTGCGCTTAAAGTGGGGGGTGTGCTGTCCCGGTTGGGCCCTTCCCCATAAGGCCCCCAGTATATTAATTGCGGGACATAAGCGCCCTCTTGCTACCCATATGCAAGGCGCCGTCTTAGCCTTCCCTGACCAGGATCGCTCCCACACCTGTAGCGTTCGGCCTCCTCAACTATGTATCGATCGAAAGGCGGGAGCTTTTAAGCCAGGGAGTTGTTACGTCCAGTATGTCCCCCCTCGATTCCCAACATGCTATGATACCCCAGGGGTGGGTAGGAGCGAGTCGAGTCCGTATCGCCGCGGAGCAACTGCAGCGTCCGGATATGATCTATCTACTCGGCAATTCATCCGGTGACTTCACGGTCGCCAAAGAAGCCCCAAGAAGCATCAAACATTTCCAATGAGATCCATGGAGCTATTCTGAGATAGCAAGCACTAGCTCATGGTGCGACTTCATAAAAAGCAATCATTGATAAGATTGAAGAAAATGAAACGCACGTGGTGGTCATTATAGCGGTTCCTTCTGATCCTAGAAAACGTCCGAAAAAACCGGCTACGGAACTACCGAGCAGAGGCAAAAAGACAATAAGTAGATACATAAGATCGAGTGTATTCATCAAACAAAAAAAAAGACAATGAAAGAGCGGCCTGTCATTGATCGGCCATGAAGAGATCCCCGTAGAGATGCCTGCCCGGCCAACCAGGTACCTCGGGATGTGTTGTCATATCACGGGAGAGGGGATAATCATGCCGCCCTGTTTCGAGTTATACCTTTTGGGAGTTCTAAGCAACAAATCCAATAGACAGGGGATGAAGCTAACTCAACCAATCCATATGCCTTGGCCCTTATTTACTCTTGGGCACCTCGTTCAAAAAGAGAATATTTGTAACCAATAGCGAATGAGACGGCTGGCTGGGATACCAAATCAAGATTGGGCATGTGTTAAGTCGTATCCACCTTAATGTACATGGAGAATGGAAAAAGAGGGCATCCACAAGTCCAACGGTCAAGAGATGGATTATTGGTCAGGTACAAGATTTGGCACAAATTCTTTGAAAGATCCCAGATTAGACCTGACAAAGAAGAAGGGGTGAATTGGACGTTCCATCAGCCCCCAGTATATTAATGGCCAATTCGTTTCAAAAATATTATCAATAGCTTATTTATTCCTTTTTCCCGCAGTTCCTCTTCCATTCTAGGTTGTTTACAGGCTATTATTATCCACGAGACGTAAAAAGGAGACGGCTAATTGCGTTTGCCGGGGATGAGGTTGCCTAACTTACGATCAGTCAACGTATTTACGCTATGGCCAGAAGCAGGAGCGATAGTTCAACGGTGCACGATACTTGTTTATTTAGCTGCTATAGATAAGGTGACGAGGTTGTGGAATTACAAAGGATGAAACCTTAGTAGCGAGGGAGAGGTTGAGTAAGTAGCTTACGCAGAGGAAAGTAAAATTTTTCATAGCGGCCTAACCATATCTCTTGGGCGGATTCATTGAAACTCTTGCCTAAGTATAATAATTGGGGCGAGGGGACCGATCCAAACTATTAATTGCGGAATGTGATAAAAGCACAGCTGTCACGAGTCGATCTATGAGTGAAATGAGTAGACAAGGGGGGTTTTCCAAAAGGTATAAAGGAGAGGTATACCTAGATTGGGGGTTCGGATTTGACATGAAAAGTAAAATTGACAATTGCATATTTTATACACCTGTTTGTTGGCTAAGTTCTTAGCTAAAAAAAAAATACTAGAAGGAGCCCAATGAATAACGAACGACCCCAATTAATATACTGGGCTATTGGTGAAGCCTATTACTCTTGGTACTACTATTGATTTCCCCCTATTTGACGCGAGAGCAGACGGGTGGCGCTACGCACCCCTGTATACTGGACTTGGGTGAAAGAAAAAGAAATAGTAGCAATGGAACAAGGCTATCTATTCTATGCGATCTATTCTATATCTGGGCCATTAACCTCCCCGCTCTATCTATCCCAGTATAAACATTGGGGAATCCAAGAGTTCTATGCACAATCGAAGTTACCAAATGTAAAGGAAGAAGTGGCGACGCGAGTCATTACAACCACTCCCCATAGTCGTGCTCTCTTAGATCTTTCACGGAATTCTTTATATCAATTTGGCACTCGAGTTGTTCATTTGACTTAGCACATTTCTCATATAAATCGTGATTTTCTCACCGGGCTAAGCAATAAACTGTTGAACTGAGCGCTCTTGTTGTTTGATTGCCCTTATCGAGTACGGCTTACCTTTTCTTCGACTTTCTCTGGATCAGGTGAAAGGCATAGTGTTTGGGCGAATGCTCATCGACCGGAGTAGTGAATTCTATATATGACCCCCGGGGTCATATGTGTAATAAATAACCTGCCCTCCCGAATTAATATACTGGCACCTCGTTTCACTCCCTTTGGTAGAATAATACCTACTGTTTCCTTTTCCTACGATTGCCCATCCAATCCAATAGTAGAAGACTTCGCTACCAAGACTATTGGAAGAGGCCTATTTTTCAAAAGATCGAAAAAAGTTTCCGATCCATGTCTCGTGCACCTAACGATTAGGTCTATGGGAAAGCAGTAAAACATCGGGAAATGAAACTCTGTCTATTCAATCTTGGGCCCCTGGATCAAATATCGCACGAAGCATAGGCTACGCTCCTTTGGTAATCGCTTACTAATCTATCACCCTCAAAATCAACATTTAGACAGATAACAGGTCTCAGATGTGAAATTCAAAAAATGGCGCAGGGAATTGAGGCCAAGCGGTTTGAACACCGATTCTAGCTATATTTTTATGTACAAGTATTGGGAAAAGGCCAGAGTATATTAATTGGCGGCCTTTGTCTTGTCTGTTCACAATCGAAGCAGTCAATGAGGCTCCATTTGTGGATTTCGTTCTTACCCGAATTGTGCTTTACACTATCCATTACCAAACTAGCTATCAGAGGTTGGTGTTTTGTTCAATCGCCAGACAGCCCTAGCGTATATTTCATCCCACAACCGAGTCCCCTCTTTAGACCCTGCCACTAACAGCTCTTTTGATACCACTTGTTTAGACCAAGGAAGCGAAGAAGATTAAGAACTAGTGCTGTCGTGCGCGAAACTGGTAGTTTTGAGTTTTATTATATATTAAACTTGAGATTTTATTTTTAATTTATATTTGAAATGGATGTTTTAAAAACTATATTTCAAGTATTTTTGAGTTTATTGAAAGTGAAAAGGAAGCATGGATTACAACACCGCTGTTGTAATAAATGTTTTTTGAGAATTGAGAAAGAATTCATGGATGCTAACACTTTTGTTATAATAAATGATTTCGTAAAGTTATTTAGAAAACTTGTTACTTAACTTAATAAGTGTTGATATTCTTAAATCTTTGGAGGAGTTTTGTTTTAACGATAATAATAAGTTGATTTATAAATGATATTTTATAAATGAATAAGTCTTTAAATGATCATTTTAAAGATAAAGCTAAGTGTAATTGGTTTTGGATTTATGGTAAATAATGTTTTAATTTCATTTGTTTTTTATCCTTCTTTTTGGATACACTTAGAAATATAATTTGCTGTTTAAAGGAATATTTTAAAAAAGCGTTTTAAAGTGTTTTACAAATATTTATGATGTGAAAATCAAGCATACGTATGGTTTCAAACAATTAAAGGTTCGATTCATTTATAGAAAGGATTTAGTCTTATCATAAGTACCAAACATCGAGAAGTTAAATTCGTTACTATATGTGAGATTTAAAAACTGGAGTGTCTAGGCAAGGCAAGGAGCAACTAGTGCCCTAGCTTACCTGGCTTCGCTTTTAAGCGAGGGATAGTACGAGTAAGGAATTAAAGTTTGGTGATAAGGGTAAGAAATTTAATTTCCATAAGCGATATCACTTATATGGAAATGATTTAGGCATATACTTAACACTAAACATCGAGGTACGGATACTCGTCTCTATCTTGAAAGATAAGAATGTATGTCGAGGCAAAGTCTAAGAGGCAATAGTGCCCCAACTTGTTCGGCTTCATCATTAACCGAGGGATAATACAAATTTGAAATCGAAAAGTGGTAATAAGTGTACGAGATTTAGTTTCCATATATGATCATTTTGTTATTCTTGATAGTTGATTTATTGACTATCAATTCTGTTAGCGTCTTTGTGTTTCGTCAATCTAAGATGATTTGTTGCTCATTTGGAGCATTGATATCCTTTATCGGAAATGACTAAATAAAGAGCGAGTGTGGGCCAAGCTATGTGGGGTTGCTACCATTAGGGTATTTTCACATCTACTCTAGATTGGTTTTAGTTGTATATGCACGAAGATGTCAAACACTCAGATTCTCGGTAAAGTTAGCAGGGTCCAACTTGGAGGTTTCCGAGTGGCATCGGATTTCTCGAGTATATATATCTAGAGGCATACTTTTGATAAGGAAGGAGCACCCTCCTAGTTATTGTTGGAAGAAAAATCATTTTTCTTGTTTTGATTCAAGTCTTTGAATTGTTCATTTTAATTTAATCGAGAAGTTCCTCGTGCTCTCTCTATGTTAAATTATTTTTGCCCATTCTCTAAGTTTAGATTTGTTTCCATTCTTTCATATATGGATGTTGTTCTTGTAGGGTAAAACCCATTCCGTGTTTGGCGACGTGGTCTCGCAGATTATTATATGTTCATCATATTTCTTAATTTTTCTCACGCTGGTTTTCCAGACCGATCCGGGTGTTATTTTATTATAATGCTTGGGTCAGACCGATTTTTTTATAGATTATCATTGATGGGAGATGGAGCTCTTGGAGAAGAGTTGGATATTCACTTGCCATAGTATTTTTGTTTTCCACTGTATTATTATATATACTCATCAATAATTGTAAGGCCAAAGAGTTATAACTGTCCAGGCTGATGAGGTTTGTTTTTAACTTTGATATACTATATATTTTAGAGTGACAACTTTTAATGTCTTTTTTATATTATATATTTTCATTCCGCTACGAGATTCTGCTTTCCCCTATACTTTTTTCTTTTTATTTTACCCTAATAATCCGCTTTTTGGCACTTGGGTGCTCAGCATGTAATACCATAGATGTATTAGTATCGACTTTTGAGGATCGAAAAGGCGGGTCGTTAAATTTGGTATTAGAGCTGAAGGTTAAACGAGAACCTTGGGTTTATTAGGGCATGGCTTATTAGAGATAGGGTAAGTGACACCCTAGAATGAGTTGTGTATTATGTATATGAGAATGTATTTGTTATTGCTATAAAAACATACCATGTTAATTAGTCTGTTGAGTGGCTTATGGATTCTGGTCGATGCACTCGATCAACGTTATCGATAGGGATCCCTAAACGCTTGAACATGGCAAACAGACACAAGATTTATTTTTGAAAAAGTAGGCAAATGAAATATTTCACCTAGGATTATATGTTTTTTATATATAAGGGAATAATTTTCAAAATTTATATAGTTATTTATGGTGTGTTTATTTGTTGATGATAATATTTCTTTATTATCATTATTGTTCGATTTGTCATGCTCGGGTAGTTTAGGAGCATTGACTATTGTTTATTGATTGTTGATTCATGCTCGACCTATTTATGAGCATTTATTGTTTTGGTAATTGTGAGTGCATTAAAATGAACCCCTTGTAAATTAAGTTTCACAGTTTAACTATAAGGTGTTCAATGAAAATGTTAAGTTAAAAGTTATCTTTTAATAAGGTTGTTTAATACCATCTAAATGCGATGATATGACATTTAGAGGATAATTTTTTTGGAAGGTTTATTATAATAAAGGAAAGTTATTATAATATAAGATGATTTTAAAGGTACATTTTATAAGAGTATGGTATATAAAATGATTTATATGATTTATAAAGGGTGTTTGAAAATTTAAATCCCGTTATTGCTTGAAATGATTTAAAAGAAAAGATTTTGAGAAAAGTAATGGTAATATTACTAGGAAGTATTTATAAGTATAAGTACTTCAAAGAGAATTTTTAAGAAGGATACATTTTCCTTGGATGGTTCGGGGAAACATCTCGATTAGTTTTGTGGTAGTTTGAATAATCTTCTAAGTGACGATCGAATGTTTACTTTGGCGAACGTTATAGTGCACTTGGTAAATTATTATCTTTATCATTGTGCGATCAAAATGAGTTCGAATCTGAACGAACGTAAAATGAGTGTTACTGAATAAATTGTTAAATTATTTTATATATTGAAATATATGTAGTATGATTTCAAAAAGGATTTTGAAATAAAAATCGGGTTAAAGGAAATCGATTTAAAATAAAAGGTATTTTTATAAAAGAATGTTTTGATAAATGAAATTTTAACTCTTGGATAGAAAAAAGATAATTTAACGTAAGTTTTTAATATGTTAAATTAGATAAGAATGTTTTAATAAACTTTGTTTTATTAAAACCGTATCTTTGTTTAAATATCTAAGTCATACAAACTATTTGATATTATTGGGCCGACTAATAAACATCTTTACCTTAAGGTTGTCCAAGGAAAAGTAAACTTTAGGACTGGGTTTGGATACCAGCATCCTACTATTCTTAGCTACTTACCAGACCAGATAGGTAAAGAGGTCGAAGTAGTCGACTCAGTTTTAGGACCCATATTATGTTTGAGCCTCCATTTGAATTTTAGAAAGGTAAATGAAATTGACATTTTGTATATACTCTTAGGATGTAGAAGAGTATTATTCAAGTAAATAAGAGTGGAGTAAATTTTTAATTTAATGTTTTATAAAAATGTATCTTTATAAAATGTTTATAAACTTAAGTGCAAAATTTGTAAAATGATTCATAAATAATTTTATTATTGAGTGAAATACTACAAATGAAAAATGAAAGTGATTTAGAAAAAGATTGGTGTAATTAAGGAAGCAATAGGATTAAGTACGTAAGTTGTACATAGATCATTTTATTCACATGGTTCTTGATCTAGGATTCAAGTACGTAACTTCGGGGTGATTCACACCAGTCCGAACAAGGATTTCTGACTTGATTCTTGACGGCAAACACTTGATTCAGATTCTTGATATGATGCTGAGATTTTCTATCATAATATATGGCTATGTAAGGAGAATAGAGGTTTCTAATCAATGAACTTGATCAGAGTCACACTAGGGAGGTTGAGTGAGCGACACTAGTTTGGAAGTAAAGTTGATGTATTCGAGCAAGTGGTCGGATCAGATATTGCTTACGGATGATCCATGTACATTAAATGTGCTTAAGTATATTTGTATACTATGTTTTGTGGATTAGGGAAGTTTAGAGAGTGACTTTCAATTTTGTTCTAAGGTAGCTTAAACGGTCTTCTAAGCAATAACCAAAGCTTAATGGTACACTTAGAAAATTATCTATATCCTTGGACGATCGAGAAAGTTGTGAACCTAAGCAGAATTCTAAATCTTGTTTGTTAGTCATTTATCATTTTAAATAATGATAAGTGTTAGTTTATTCCTATATAGAATTTGATTTGATTGATAGTGTGATTTTATATACTATAAAGTATGACTTTATAAGTAAAGGATTTTAAACTTGTTTATTAGGACTTAAATCCCGGTGCTTTTGAAAAAGTGATTTCGAAATAATTTATGAAAGAAACAATAATAATATTATTTTGAAAACTTTGGTGAAGCATTATTATTTCAGGATGTTTGAAAAGAATTTATATGAAGTGATTTTTCAAATATTTTGTTATGGCCAAAGTTGGATGATTGGGGGTTTTCCGATTTGGAAGACTCACTAGGTATATTTGTTTACTCTAGTTATTATTTAAGGAGGAACCGGAATACCACTGGATGCTCCATATTATTTTGATTCTATAGTTATACCATGCTTCGGTAGAAGGAGCCCCCTCCTTATCATGATTGATTTTGGTTTTGATATATTTCTCTTTGGAGGAATTTGAAAACATATTTTGAATATAAAAACTCGTGCATTTAGTTTAAAATTTATCTTTTAAAAAGCTTGGATGCATAATATTTTATTATAAAGTATTCTCTGTACTTTTGTTATAGCTTTTTGATATGAATTTTCCATAAGGAAAATATAACTAACCAGATTTACTGAAAGCCAAGTAAGTAATTTGATTCTTAGGAAAGAGTATTACATTTTCTGCTCTGTGATAATTTCAGGGACAAAATTCTTTTTAAAAGTGGAGAATACAACATCCTAGAAAAATTATGAACATTTTATATTTAAATATATTGGTTATTTAAATAATTGAATTATAAATTTTACCTTAACTAAATGGATTTAATAGCATTATTAAACTTTTTTTAAGTAATAAATAATAACGGTAAACTTGTTTATAAATTTGTTAACAAAAATAAATAGTTCAATGAAAAACTGAAAATGTGACCGAAATTCATTTTTCGAAGAACGAAAGTTATTTAACCATTTTTGGAACTGGAATAGTAACACATGAAGACATATCTTCATGTTCAAAAACAATAAAATCTCCTCATTATTAATGAATAATTAATTAGAACCTAAGTGGGAATTAAGGGGATAAAAGGACCCTTAATTCAAGGCATGATGTAAGAAGTGTTTTAAGGCAAGAATCAAGGCTTGTCTTATGGCATGAAAGGAGGAGTAATGGGTAGTACTAAGGCATGGGAAGAGGTGTACCATAGTTGAAATGACAAGGGGTGGAAGGGTAATTTGGAAAAAGGGTATGTGTGGTAATTTGCAAAAAATTTCAAATCTATAAAAAGAGGCTCTTACTCCCATTCTTCTCTGCACGTTTTTTTTCTACTTTAGCACTTCTACCATTCCTTCTTCTCTTAGACATGAGCACAATATGGCATGTGGGTGCCTTGGCCATATGGTTTAGGGGGTTTTGGCGTGAGCATGTGCAAAGGAGGGGCGGATTTGGTTGATTAACTAGGTTGAGGGTAGGAAGTAGAGTGTTGTTGCTTTGTTGTGGTAGGAAGTATTGCTTCTTCTTTGAATTAAAGTGAGTTAATCTCACTTTAAAATGGTTTTAAAAATTGACAAAATATTGTGAATTATACATTGTTGTTTATGTTGTTTATACTTGTGTATATTGATTGTTTGGATTTGGTTCCCACTTGAAAGTGGATAGCATAAATAACCATTGTTTTGCAGGGGACATAAAGTGGAAGTCAAAATGTCTTCATAGCAAATAGGTCACTACGGAATACTTCGAAATGCATATAGACATATGAGATTTGTAGAGAGACCCTAAGGGGTTTCTCGCCATTATTGATTTACTTTTAGATGCATCTTGCTTATATAAATGTTTGGATGTTGTTGGAAATGTTAAAGTAGCAAAAATGTTGAATAATGGAATAATCGCGCTTTTGCACTTTGAAATCCCATCTTTTTAAATCTTGTATTTGTAATCTTGTGCTTGTATTTGCATCATCAAATATTTGGTCATGCTTTTGCTATTTTAAAATGTTGTTTAAACAAAGTTATGATGGCTTGGAAAAGGTTATAACACCTAATTCCAAAGTGTTTAAAAGTTAGAAAAGTTTTGGTCGCGGTTTTGCAATTCAAAAAGTCGAGTTTCAAAACATTTTCTAATGAGTTTTATTGGTTTCAAAATTCTTTAAAAAAATTTGAATACATACTAGACTCATGGTGTGTTGTTCTAAAAGAATAAAATATAGCACTAGTACAAAACTGGTCATTTGTGTCGGTTGTGTAACCCCTGTTGTGTCGGTTTTACAACCGACTCATATGAAGACGACACAAAAGACATTTTTCTGTTGTGTCGGTTGTACGACCGACACAAATATCAATCATTTGTGTCGGTTGTTATTAAAGAACCGACACAAAACAATGAACAGTTGTGTCGGTCTTTCTAAAAGGACCGACACAAATCAGCTTGTATAGTGAAGCACACCGCCGTTTATTGTGTCGGTCCTTTTAGAAAAACCGACACAACTGTTCATAGTTTGTGTCGGTTCTTTAATAACAACCGACACAAATGATTGATATTTGTGTCGGTTATGTTTGTTTTTCAACCGACACAATTGATATACAGTTGTATCGGTTCCCTTTGTAGTAACAACCGACACAAGTAATATCTGAAGCAAAAAAATAATATTATTACCGTTTAAGATTACAGAAACAGTATGAAACTGAATTTTAATTTTTATAAACCAACGTTACTATGAACTGATTGAACAAAAAATATAATTATATTATCCATCAACATAATTCATGTAAATTCATGTTTACAGACCAAAATAGAATATAATCTATCACACGTACATAACAAAATACCAACGTACGTTACAGAAGATCAACGTACACAACCAACTACATCCAATTATATATGATATAACTAGCTAAATTCTCTCGAACCTCGTCTATCTCTTGTTGATTATAAGAACCGTCTCGTACAAAGTCCTGCAATTAAAAGAATTGTTATACAAAAGACAATAATTAAGTCAGGAATGTAAGCAGTTTAATTATAAATCCATTAATTGTAAGAAAATAGAATACATTTTACGTAAGGTGCAATGATATTAGTAAGATTTGAAATATGGTCTTGGTAGGATAATTGTTACTTGTACAGCTCTTCAACAAAATTTAATAACGCAACAGCCTTACATATCTGAAACAAAATTCCAATTTTGTTCATTCATAAGCAATAAACACTGCTATGGCACAATGAACAAATCATTCGACAATCCTTCACAATATCAAATGTAAAGAATAAATTTAGACATGTACACATTTGATTAGCATACAACAATTAAACAATATACATGATTGCATGTAGTTTTGGTTGAAAACTACATTTATTTACTGAAAAATATACAAAATCAATCAAAAAGGATTTCAATTTTGATCGACTTGACTTTTATTGTAACGTAATTTTATTTTCTCTGTCTTAGTTTTGCAAGCAACTCTTTTAGATCTGTTCTTCCTCTGTTTCATACTCTCAAAGCAAGTTTTGTGTATTTTTTTTAAATATGCATAGAGGATTTCCAGTATGCTTAACTCGCAATGCATTCATAACAATATCTTTTTAACCATTCATGGTTACCCAAACATAATTAAAATGAAAAGGAAAATTCTTATGAATATTTTCCTCATCTTTTAACTATATCAGCATAGGGGATTACCACTTGCTGTGCACTGCCACGCATTTTGACTTAGATCATTGTAGCCATTTGCTTTTGCATATGCATTATTAAACTAAATAGGGCTATCTATTACATCACTTGTAGTTGTGGCCTTAAGCTCAAAAATTGCTTTCATCTGATCTGCCTGTTTTAGTTTTGCTGCAAATCTGTTACTGAAGTATTAGTACCTACATTTGATTCAGAATTTTTGCTTTGTGCTAATTCCTGTTGTCGTCCTTATTTGTTATTGGAATTTTGTTGTTTTCCAGTGTCAGTTCTTTCGTGTACACGTGATATTGGTGCTATTACGGAAAGAAAAAGATAATGCTGTCTATAAGGCAGCAGCCCCAGGCTTTTAAAAAGTAAAATAAAATTGAAGTTTAGAAATTTTGTTTTAGAGTGCTGTACCAAAACTGGCATATGATTTCGATAATCTTGCTTAATCCGAAAGTCTAAGGGTATAAGGTACAACTTTTAATTCAAGTGTTTTGCGAAATTTTGACGCTTTCATCCATAATGAAAGTTTTTAATTCAAGTCTAAGGGTATAGTTGTAATGAAAGTTCATAAAATCCGGCTAAACAATTCATCCATAATCAAAGTTATATAGTATTTGATATGAAAAACTTACAGCTCCCAGGAGTCCAAATACATAGATGATGGTTAGAACTGCTTCCTCTTGCTTTTCAGAAACCTGTCTTTCTTCGAAAAAGCATAAAAGAATCCAAACACAAATGCTGCAGAGACAGAAACTGACACCCATGCGATCTAATGAAATTGCCCATTAATTAATTCATGAGTATTAAAGAAATATCAGATAGCTGAAAGAAGTTAGAGCAACGTACTCTGGCATCTAACCAAAAGGCAGCAGCATCAATTTCAAGAATGCCCTTGTGTATCATAATAAGCCCAAGAGCAAATGCATCCTTTAAAGTCATTCTACAATACAAACAAACACTGATGGCCCCGATGAACTTGCCTACAGCTCCCATCATGAGCAAGAAGAGGATAAATATCCAGGATGACGTGTCCTCCAGGCCTTCCAAATCCACATGAAGACCTGCTTGAGCAATGTACAATGGCAAGAATATCCCAGCCACTAGTCTCTCCATTTTCTCTACTAGGGTCACTCCCAATGGTGCTCCTCCTGGTAGTACTATGCCTAGTAGAAATGGGCCTAGCCCTACGTGCAGCCCAATTGTCTGTCAGATTTCAATGTTCTGTCACTTCACAGGATCGTAGAAAATAATCTAAAAATAAATTAGATTTTTTATCATCTTAGCCCACTTCTCAACATTTATAACAACTTTAGATATTACATTATGTTTTTGTCAAGCTAGTGCTGATTCAACAGTTTGTATTCTCGAAGTGATTCGATATAAATTGCTGATTCAGCTCCAGCATGACAAAAGCAGACATATATCTATAATATGTTTTGATATAGATCTATATTGTTATTGTTTTTGAAAAGTAGATTAAATTGATAAAAAAGTTCAAAATAAAAAGCAACTGCAAAATCCCTAATTTTATCATCATTAAGCAATCAACTCTCCGTACGAACGTTTTCGAATTTTGACGCGTTTGTACAAAATTCATGAAAATTTTGTTTACTGTATTTTTGTACTTGGATAGTCAAATAGAGGTATTTGAGACTTTGATGTAATTAAATCGTAGTGTAAGAGTTTGATGCTAAGCTATGTACTATGCACCTGTAAACTTCATTATTTTTTGTTCGTTGCAAATATTTTTCTCTTCATATTCTATTCAATTTTGCATCTCACTATTCTTCTTTTTCATAACAAAGATCTCCAGAAGTAGCGTTAGGTCAGCTGTCAAATGAGAACTTTTTTTTGTCATGTTAAGATTATAAGTAGCTTTATATTTAGACTATATGATAAAGAAAATTGTGATAAAGGTATCTACATGCGAATATTTGATAATACCATATGGCTTAAACGATTTCTTCAGTTTATCAGCTTAAAGGCTATTTTCTCACCTTCTGTTGCCATTTGCAACTTACCGCATTCTTTCTTTCCTAGAATAAAGAGCTTTGAAGCTTCCTTGATCTATAGCGACGATGCAAAGTCAAACTTAAACTCATACAAGTTCAAAGCTAAAAAAACATGTATGTATGTGCGCGCGCGCGCACATATGTTTGTATGTATAAACACAAACGATGTCCACTGCTTCGCAAGTGCTCAAACGCAAGAAAAGAAGAGGCAGATACAAGGGATGAAGGAGGTGGCAAGTGGGTACCTTTGCTCAAAGAAGGTAAATCACTTCAAACAAAGCCTAATCCAATTGGATATTTGAAGCAAACTGTAAACCCTAGACTGAAAGAGGGCTGTAGGTCATGGCTGGATGCCGCAGGAGATAAAAATGTTAAAATTAATGAATCTGTAGAACCCCATTATAAAATCTCTTGCTGGTGAGTATGAGTCTGTGCCCCCAAGCTGCAACTTATGTCAATGTTTTGGGCATAAACCAGATCAATGTCCCGAAACATTTATTGAAGTTCCAAAAGTCTGTGAAGTTAAAACAGTCCAAGTTATTGTTCAGTCTACAAAAGAAATGAATCAGGCAGAAAATGCAACAGAAACAGTAATGGATTCCTGTCTGAAATGCCAAATAGAACAGCAGAACCTGAACCAAAGTAAGCTTCAATTCTAGCTGAACCGCCTGTGGAACCTGAAGCCGACCTCCCAGAAAGCGTAACTGAAATACAACAAATGAATATTGAGATACATGATATAAATGACACACAAGATGGAATTTCTATAATGAAAAATGTGTTTACAGAGGAAAAATACCGGATTATATTAAACAAGAGAAATGCTAAACACACTCTCCCTAAACACACTCTCATTTAGGGAGAATGAGTTTTAGAAAGAGTGCGAGTGTGTTTGTACTTGTCATCTGATTGGTGGAAAATGTGGACTCATTAATCACTAGCTACATGTTGTCAATGATTGTCTATCGTTTCCACCATATTCCACCAATCAGGTGTCAAGTACAAGCACACTCTCCTTAAAAGAGAGTGGGCTTAGCATTTCTCACCATAAATGGAAAAGGTGTCAAAATGAAACTAGAGACCCTCCTAGATCATTGAGGAGAAACAACCACCATGTTGGAAAGTACTAGGGCTAAATTATGATACTAGGAAATTTGACTTGTACAGTATACTTGCGCAGTATAGTCCAACTATAGTAGGGGTACTTGAAAACAAATTAAAAAAATGTGGAACAATATAGTGAAAACTCTAGGTAGTAACTGGTGCATCATACATAACAATGATCAGTTTATTACATGCAGAACCTTATTGATGTGGAATACAGATTTTTTGATCAGTCACTTGATTAGCAAAATTCATCAGCAAAATAACAATGCAGTATGCAAATAAAGGGGATGATCATTAATACAACTTTTGTATATGCTCACAACTGGGAATCTCTGGGAGTTAACCTCCGGGAACAAATCAAAGACCTGTCTAAAGTGATTATGCAACCATGTTTAGTTCTAGGGGACATTAATGTTGTCCTGAACACTAATGAAAATAAAGAAGGCAAAAAATTAAGTGTGGCACAAATTAAAGACTTCAATTGTTGTCTACTCACAACTTGGTGTCAAGAAACTTTTTACACTGGTTATAGATACAATTGGAGGAGTGATAAATTCAGGAAAATTACCTGTCATCTTGGTAAATCTCTCACTGATCCTGAAATGCTAATTCTCTTCCTATATTAATTGTGTAAAATCACTATGTGCATGATTTGCTATGTTAAATAAGTTCATGAATTATACACATTATTGACTAAAAAGGAAACAATATAAAGATTTGCAACTTATCTACTAAATGAAAAATCTTTTTTTCCTATATAACTATAAGTTTGTAGTATATTTATTAGAATTATTAAGAAAATATATATTATGAGTGCAGGTAGAATACGTATAATATATAGAAGAGTAGTTTCAAAGGGTTCTTGCCTACCAAAAAGATTGGTTTTATCAATGTTTTATATAATTAAAGATATGCATGGATCATTTATTTTGTTTTGACTGTAGCATTTACACTAATTACTAACTACAAATAATGGCAATACCTTAAAAAGCAAAGCCTTTTTTTGGATTGTCATAAACATCCATGCGCACTATTTTGGCTAAATTTGTACTGCTATGTATTTAAAGAATTTAACGTATCCCACTATGTACCATTATATTTGGATTTTAGATTACATCTTTTACAAAATCCTAAGAAAAAGAATTCATCTCATATCTTCCAATTTGCATACGTTTGTTTTTGTTTCTAAATAAATTTTGCTGATGCTGCTCTTGATCTACTAGAAAACAAATATATGGAATAACCTATGGAAATGTTTGAACTGCTTGGAATTTTCAATAAAATATATAGGAATTCAATTTAACCTACAATGGTTTCTCTTTTCATTCCCACCTTCTGCCACTTTCCCAAATATCCATTAATCTGTTTTTGCACCAAAGTATTTCTTTTTATAGAGAACCATCTTCTCTTGCATTTCATGGATTAGAGACAAAAATTGTGGTACTTTCATGATTTCATAGATTTCTCCATTATCCATCCCTTCATTTATTGTTCTCCATCATCAATCTCTTCGTGTGTTTTCAGATGATAGAAAGGTCATTGATAAATTTGCTTGAAGTCAAATAAATGTTGTACCTAATATACATAAAATTTTTTGAAGCATGAATTGTAGTCATTCTTAACATGAACTCCTAATCATAGTATTCTGTTCAGCACTTCATATTTATAATTTTTGATGCACATGCAAAACATGACCCAACTATGCACTCATACTTTGAACATATATTTCTTATAAGTTTCTTTTAATAATTTCATTTCTCAAAACATGTTTTCTTATAGGAAATGATTATCATATAATCTCTAAAAAAATTCTCTTCATTGTCGAATACGAGTGAAGATCATAATTTCCTTACTTAACAATTTGGTACTTTTACTATCATCTCTGTAAGTTATCTACTGCATATAATAATTATTAGTAGCATAAATATTATAGAAGTTACTCAAAGAACATTAGAATTTACAAACATTTAAATCTTATACAGAACTAATGAGAGTCGGTATTGTGGTAACTAAACTAATAGGTATGTCCACTGAAGTACTATTCATATGGAGATGAAAGTTTTCTAGCTGTGAAGTTTATTTCTGTAATTAACATGTAAAGTGCAGTACATTATTTGGATTCATGAATACAAAATTTGAACTTATTATAGAAAAAGGTTTTTCATTCTACATCAAAACTCCATGTCTTAGATGGATTATCTTATGGAAAAAATATGAAGTTTATACCACGTGACTCGAATAAATCTGGATATATTATTTCCAGCAATGAGGCGATCAAATGATATACCAGCTGAGTTCTAACTAAGCTTCATGAAATTTATAATGTTCAAAAGCCAGTTAATTAAATTTATAACTCTCTCATAACATCTTATAGTAATAAAACCAATACTATGTTTTCCAGGTACCTACCCAAAACCAATCAAATTATGTGCTTTAAACTAAGTTAAATAATGTTAAGTTTGCAATAGACTTAAGACGAGGTAGTGATGGGTCAATCTAAAACTCATTTCCAACTTTGATCATATTTTTCTAAGCACACGTCCATCGGACGTGCATGAATACTGGTGCATATAGAATGAAACCAGAAATAAAAACTTTGCATTACAACTTTATGCAGACCCACTAATAATACACTAAGGTCTGAACATTATAGTTTCTCATTGTTTGTGAATGCAATCCACAGTATTATGCATGCACACTACTTAAATCGAATAAATAACAGTGACGTGCACAACTGAAGGACTACAATGCAAGTCACTCTCTACAAGACGCACGCACGCTACCCATACTGTTATGAACACGAAGTTTTGAACGTTTTGTACAAAATGATCACATGCATCTCTAACTTTGTACTATCGCGTGCACACGTATATATATTTTTCCTTTGTATGCATGTCCTCTAACATAGAGTTGTAATGTTGCTTTTGAGATAGTTTCTCTTCCTCCAATAATAGATGTTGTTTGTAAACAAGACAAAACAAGACAATGGTAAAAATAAAGTTATATTCAAACTTCAGAGACCGACACAGAAAGGTTGGACTGAAATCAGGATTTAAGCACATGAAGGGTGTGCCCCATTCGCATTAAGGACAGGTGTCTTAATGTAGGTCATGGGTATGGTTCTATACTTTGATGGAGTAGACCATCGTTTCATTAAAGAATCAACTAGCCCTGTCTTCGTACATTAAAGAGCAGCAATAAACAGTTGGTCTGTCTGACCCTATCTTTACCCTCCACTCCTATCTTTTATTCCAGTGCAGTTAGGACTTGAAAGTGAAAAGATGTAAAAGAAGAAAGAATAATTACTTTGGCAGCTAGGACTTGAACCCCATCGAATTTAACGTCCCAACTGAACTTTGTAATGGCCCAACTAATCCCACCAAAACAGTGCGCCTTGTCAATTACATATTCCAAATACTTGTTCCCTTCTTCTTCTTCTTCCCCTGTTGCCTTCTACAGCCACAGCGCCGCCAGCAGTAGCTCGTCTCTGTATCCGCTCACCGACGCATAGTAACTTTTCACGTCCCCAATGCTCGTGTCGTAGCTTCCTCTGTACTTGTCCCCAAATTCGAACAACTAGATGCAGTCATCAATTCAAGGAATGTTATATTCTGGATAACATTTATTAAGGAATGTATATGAATGCTAGCGGTTACCTGTTGGAAATGGTGGAGAAGTAAATGAGAATAATGAGGGTTGATTTTTCTGAAGACTATTAAGGCGGCTACCATGGCGGCGGCTGTCTCGCCTGCTAGGTCTGAACCAGGGTTTTCTGAATCGATTTTGTAGGCTTTTCTTGATGTTGTCATGTCTTCTGGTCTCTGCCAACAGTAATGATCCATGCCTCCATCTCCTACCTGATTATGATAAACACTAAAATTAATTGATGTCAATGAAGATGTGCAAGTTTTTGGTTTATCTGGGTATTATAAAAAAGGAAATGCACCTCTGCCCAGAGGACATTAGGATGAGTATGAGCCTTGATGAAATAGTCAGTGCCCCATTTGATAGCTTCTAAAGCATGTTTCAGCTCCCCTGCTGCTTCAATCTCTTTTCCGTATTCGATAACGCCGAGGACGGAGAAGAATTCGTCCGAGATCGCGGTGGAGATGAACGAGGCGAGGGTGTCTGGGGCGGCGGCAGAGAAGGAGCCGGCGAGCTTGACGTAAACTGGGACGGAGACGTGGAGCTTGAAAGCTGGGTCTAGTGTTCGGGAGAGGGACTTTTTGAGGGAGGAGGGGAGAGCGAGGCGGAGATTAAATTTAGGGTTTGGAAGAGGAGAAGAATGAGAATTAGTATTTCGGACATGATTTACGAATTAGTCAGGGATTATTGGGGTTCGCGGGAAAAGAGGGGGCGGCTGAAATGGATTTGGGGGGAAAAGTTGTATGCCTATGGTGTCGGTTTTTGAACAACCGATGCTATTGTATTTAATTGTGTCGGTTGTTCAAACAACCGACATGAGTAAATCTATTGCTTCCCTTCAATTGTGTCGGTTTCTTAAGAACAACAGATGCAAATTACATTTTTAACATTTTCTTCTTATCCCATAAGTCAATAGTTTCGGTTGTTAATAAACAACCGACACAAATTACACTATTTTTGTCGGTTTTATGGACAACCGACACAAATGAGGCGAAGCAACTGATCTGTTTTGTACTAGTGTAGTATTCATAGTTTGTAATGTAGAGAAAATACCAATTTGAAAAGAACCGATTTAAAGTAATTTTTCATACTCTTTTTAGCGGCACTTTTAAGGTACTATTTCCAACTTTTATAAAAATGGTTTTAAACTTGATTTTTCTTCTTCAATCTTTTTGGAGTATCTTTCTAACCTATACTGAAGTGTTTTCAAAGTGGTTTGGAATTTATATAAATATTTAAAAGAAGTAGTTTTTATTTTTAAAGGAAATGGTTTTGTGTTTTAATATATATTAAACTTGAGATTTTCTTTTTAATTAATATTTGAAATGGATGTTTTAAAAACTATATTTTAAGCATTTTTTAGTTTATTGAAACTGAAAAGGAAGCATGGATTACAACACCATTGTTGTAATAAACGTCTTCCGAGAATTGAGAAATAATTCATGGATTATAACACTTTTGTTATAATAAATGATTTTGTAAAGTTATTAAGAAAACTTGTTACTTGACTTAATAAGCATTGATATTCTTAAATCTTTGAAGGAGTATTGTTTTATAGATAATAATAAGTTGATTTTAAATGATATTTTATAAATGAAAAAGTCTTTAAAAGATTGTTTTAAAGATAGATCTAAGTGTAATTGGTTTTGGATTTATAGTAAACAATGTTTTAATGAAATTTGTTTTCAACACTTCTTTTTAGATACACTTAGAAATATAGTTAGCTCTTTAAAGTAATATTTTAAAGAAGTGATTTTAAAGTTACAAATATTTGTGATGTGAAAATCAAGCATAGGTATGCTTTTAAAAGTTTAAAGGTTTGATTTGTTTATAGAAAGGATTTAGCCTTATCCTTAGTACCAAACATCGAGAAGTTAGATTCGTTACTATCTGTGAGATTTAAAAACTAGAGTGTCTAGGCAAGGCCAGGAGCAACCAGTGCCCTAACTTACCTAGCTTCGTTTTTAAGCAAGGGATAGTATGAGCGGGGAATCAAAGTTTGGTGATAAGGGTAAGAAATTTAATTTCCATAAGCGGTATCACTTATATGGAAAGGATTTAGGCATATGCTTAACACTAAACGTCGAGGTATGAAACTCATCTTTATCCCAATAGACAAGAATGTACATCGAGGCAAGATCTGAGAGGCAATAATGCCCCAACTTGTCCGACTTCATTGTTAACCAAGCGATAATACAAGTTTGAAATCGACGAGTGGTAATAAGTGTATGAGATTTAATTTCCATATACGACCATTTTGTTATTCCCGATAGTTGATTTTATTAACTATCGATTCTGCTACCTTCTTTGTGTTTCATCATCTAAGACTACTTGTTTCCTATTTGGAGCATTGATATCATTTATCAGAAATGACTAAATAAAGAGTGATTGTGGGCCAAGCTATATGGAGTTGCTCCCATTAGGGTATTTTCATATCTACTATAGATTGGTTTCGGTTGTATGCGTACGGAGATGTGAAATTCTCGGATTCTCAGTAAGGTTGGCGAGGTCTAGCTTGGAGGTTCGGAGAGCCATCAGAGTTCTCAAGTACATATATCTAGAGGTATACTTTCGGTAAAGGGGTGCACCCTCTTAGTCATTGTTGGAAAAGTTCCTTTTCTTTGTTTTGATTCAAATCTTTGAATTGTTTTCTTAATTTCATCGAGAAGTGCCTTGTGCTCTTCTCTATGTTTAATTATCTATGTCCATTCTTTAAGTTTGGATTTTATTCTGGTTTCTTTTCATTCTTTCATGTATGGATGTTGTTCTTGTGAGGTAAAACCCGTTCTATGTTTGGCGGTGTGGTCTCACAGATTATTATATGTTCATCATATTTCTTGAGTTTTCTCACGTTAGTTTTCCAGATTGATCTGGGTGTTATTTTATTATGATACTCGGGTCAGACTGAATTTTTTTCAAATGATCATTTATGGGACATGGAGCTCTTAGAGAAGAGCTAGATGTTCACCTACCATAGTTTTTTGTTTTCCAATGTATTATTATGTATAGCCATCATCAATTGTACGGCCATGGAGTTATAATTGTCCAAGCTGATGAGGTTTGTTTCTAACTCTTATATAGTATGTATCTTTGTGTGATAGCTCTTACTGTCTTTGTTATATTATATGTTATCGTTGCGTTGTGAGATTCTATTTTGTCCTGTTCTTTTTTTCCTTTTATTTCACCCTAACAATCTGCCTTTCCGGCACTTGGATGCTCGGCATGTAATACTATAGATGTATTAGTATTGACTTTTGAGGGTCGAAAAGGCAGGTCGTTACATGGTAGGTACGAGTGAATAATTTCATTTCTATTTGTTGAGAAAACTCAAGGTCGAAGTGAAATTAGGACAAGGTACCATAGGTTTGGAGTTGTATATGGTATAACCAATAAGGAGTTATCCTCGTCCATAGAGCTATGACTTATTGAGCAAACTGAAGGTCAGAATTCCAAGACGGACGAGTCCTAACACCCACTAGTGGAGTCAAAAAACTTTTATGTTTTGGCTTAGAGTTTGGTGAAACATAAAAGATTTGTGGGAACTTTATTAGAAAATGAAATGATAATATTTAACCTTTCTAATATTATACGAATATACGCTATATAATGTTATAATAATCTACTTGACAAATTTGTGCATTTAATATGATTGATATAACGTTTAACATATACAAATAAGATGAACTAAAGATTAATAAATAGAAAGATAACATATACTTACTAATAAGTGCTTCTTGCATGTTAATATTTCAATACCCATGCAAGCGCCTAATTTTACAACTACTAAATATATTCACAATTTGGTCACTTGTGCGTTTATTTGGTCGAGACCGTGTATTGCATTCTGTGAGTTTCGAACTCTAAAAGCAATACAAGACTATGGATATTTGATCCATATACTATTACATATAAGTGTTATATGAAGAATGATCATAGTTCGTAATGTACGATACTTTGATGAAGTTAGTTCATTCGAGATAAGCTAATAATAGTATTGTAAGGTCGAGTATTCAATTTGATTGATTATAAAAGGATCGTATTGTGTTAAATGCAACACAAGACTAAAACTACAATATAGATCTAGGAACTCAATCACTGAAATGTCAGTTCGATCAGTTTACATAAGATGTATCACATTTGATGTCCTTAAATGTTATGGAAGATCAAGTGCATTATTGTAAAGTGTTCGTTATGATATTGTAGTAAGAGATTTCATTTGAATGGTTCGACCATTTAGAAAGAATAATGAATGTACAAGAGTATATGTGATTTAAGGTATAGTTGGGATGAAGAAAGTCACTTTTTCTTCATAAAGAAACATCGAAAATGAGAATTGTAATAATAGTGATCGATACTTAACATTGGAATGAGATATATGATTTCTGTTTCAAAATGTATTTTCATATAGATTTTATGATTTCTGTTTCGAAATGTATTTTCGTTTAGATTTTTTTTATATGAGACTTAATTCTTTAAGTTCAAGATATTTGATCAGAGAACTCTCCATGCAAACTAGTTGTAGTATATGAAATGAATAGTAGATATTAAGTGAATGATGGACCTTCGAATTCAGTATGCTATAATAATAATGACAGAAATAGTGAGAGAGTGCCATATAACACTTATTGATTGCTATAATAATAATGACTGAAATACCGAACATTATTTATGAAATGATGACTACTTTTTTGTATCGACTGAAAATAGATATAGTTTTATTTTAATGTGAATATTATGAATATTTGTTATGAAATAAAACTATAATGTGGTATTTGTTTTCACAACGAAGTGATGCATTGAAAAATACTGGAGTATCTAAAGTTATATACAATTATTTTGGAAATATAGACTATGCTATAGTTTTAAGAAATAATTTTATTATATGATTATGAATTATATGATATCGGTTAATCATACCTCAAACAATTAAGGGCTATGCACCTATTTAGAGGGAGCATCATAAGAGTTAATGAACTCTTAGGATTGATACATATAGATGTATGCAATTGCAAGTCTATTAGTATTAAAACGGTTCCAAATACTTCGTCATATTCACCGATGAGTTATCACAAACATGAATGTGTGTATTTGATACACATATATAAGTCTATGATAAGCCCATAGAATATAAAATGGAAGTAAATAATATAACAGTAGAAGAATTGATTTGATTTGATTTGATCGTGTGAGTAAGTATATTGGAAAGAGTTCCAAAGGTATCTAAAATGAATAAAGATTCATTCTCAACAGTAACTTCTCCCTGTAATACATAATGTTGTATTGATAATGATTTTAGTGGAACTTTGTTGGACAAAACACGATTGATAATGAGTGAAGTTGAATTAAACTCTTTCTTTAAGGTGTTTACTTAAGAGTAGCACACAAGGTGAAAATTAATATCATCCAAAGAATAGTTTACAAAATCATACAATATATGGATTTATAAGAAACCCATCATATCGTAGGCCAAAGAGTTGGCGGGTTATGTGAGTCGAAAGACTGTATGTAATAATTATACTTAATTGATCTTGTATGAATCGCCCAAAAGAAGTTTGGGTACGATAGTCATTGCATGACTAATTTATGTTATGAACATAAGTATTATAAAATTAAATCAACTCAGTTTTATATATAAACAATTCATAAAGTGTTTATGAACACCCATTCCATTGCACTAAGAAACAACCATTGTTTTAAGAAATATTAATTTCATAGCGAAGAAATTTCTTGAGAAATAATTGGAATTAAACTGGATTTGGATATGATCCAAGATCAAACTGATTACATAGGATGAAATGAAATTAACCTAACCTAATGAACACATCACATCAGAGTGTTTAATAAGTATTCTCTCACATCGAAGAGAAACTATGAGTTTCTTATTTTTATCAAGAATAGATAATCCTCATTTGTCAATTAAGCCATTAAAGATATTGACTCTATGATTTGGTATAATGCGCAAATCAGAAAGATGCCAAGTCTATTATCAAAATATGATTTTGATAGTTGTACTCAAAGAGATTTGATCCATTGGTCACAAATATGTCTTTAAGGGAAAGACAAATGCATTTGGAATATAGTGAGCCATATTGATGTGAATAATACAGTAAATTTCAGCTATTGAAATTAACATAATAGATTCACAATTCGATATGCTCAAGTTGGTTCAGATTTACTCACAAATTTATTGCTTAGTATGACTTTGTGTTCAGTATGTATATGCTGAAATGGAAAATTCTAAATAGTAATTTAGAATAGAATGTTTGCACATAATGACCAAAATGTCTCGAAGTCAGTGGGAGCAATATTCGGGTTTATAAGTTTTCGGATATTATCTAAGAACATATAGGAAAGTGTTGTTCCCCAAGCATCAAAATTGAACAAGTGTTTTCAAAGAAATATCAAGTAGTTTGATTGTCAATCAAAATGCAAAGGAAGCTTATGCTCATAAGACAGAATGTTAAAAAGCATATAGATATTTCTAAACTATAAGTAAACAATACACTGTTGATTGTTAATGATGTACTTCTGTTAAAATCAGTTTTAGTTGTTTTAATACTCAACGTTGGATTTGTAAACAATGTCTTTTATAGTAAGTATAAATGATATTTGGAATGTCCCAAAACGATATGCAAGGACACCTTATTAAAATGTTTAAAACGGAACATGTATGATGGATTCCTTATGCCTTGGAAATATGAATTATCATACATGTTATATCGTCTACGATATCGTGATTTGTTTATGTATTTTATACATGAAACAAATATCAAATCCAAATTAATATCACTAAATGGTAGTTTGGAGTGTTCTCGTGTATTTACGAAATGCTAGAGAATTGTTTACAGAAATAATGAACTCCTTATGAAGGAGTGTTCGGATTCAAACTTTCATAAGTGATAATGAGTATAACATGTCAATAATAAATTCATGTTAAGAATCTTTAAGTTAGAAATGTTCCAAATAAAGATTGTGGTTGATTGATTGAAAAAGGCTGTACATCGCCTTGAATAGCGTCGCAATAAATATGATGTATATATAATAAATGCACAAATTTATAATTGAGCCAAATGTGATTTCAAATGTTGAGAATATCATAACATTGTTATATGATGACAATGTTGGGATATAGTTCATAATAGAACTTAGAGCTCACTAGAAGTCGAGAGACATACTCTGAATTGTTCCACACGACAAAGGTAGTTTATCAACGTCGGAGAGAGTTGATTGACAGAGTAGATAATTGAAACAAAATAGCATACCCGTTCACTGAGGGACTGACCTGATTAGTTTTGAGGAAACTGATTGGAAAATTCGAAATAATATTCGATAATTGACCCCAAGTGCAAGCGGGAGATTGATAGAGTTAGGGGTATGCTCTAGCGGCAATTATGTAATTTGTTACATATATCTTACTTGATAACCACTGTTGTACGAAATAAAAGGTGTTTTCTTTCTATTATATAGTTGATATAATGTGTTATATTAATTAATTAATTCAATTAAAAGTATATTTAATAGAAAATACATAAGTGGTATGTTTTGTGATAGTAGTTACAAAGTGTTGTAACCATGAGTAATTTATCATAATGAATACAACAATACCATTTTAAATGTTCCTAGTCAAGATGCATTGAGATTGGATATCGATGTATCATTGAGACTAAAGTATGTAATGCTCTTCAAATGTTGGGAAAATTATTACTCATGATTGTTGGGGGCACTTAAGGGTTACGTACCGATAGTTATTGGATAACCATGGAACGACTCACTCGATAGTTTTCTGTTGGTTAGTATAACGAAAGTCGGGCAGAAAATATCGATGTGACAGATTTACACAGTTCTCTCGACTTGAGAATACCGTGGATCTTTAGTATGAAAGTTCTGCTTTGATTATAGTCAAATCATGGCATGTGGTCCATCAAGTGACTATAATTGGGTGGAGTGGAAGTATTGGAAGTAAAACACAGTTCAAGAGAGGATTCGTCTCCTTGGTTATATGAGGTTAGTATCACGGTCAACTCAAGTTAACCCAAAGTCAAAGTCTCCGGCCAAAGCATTTTAGTTAATAATAATTGTTATTATAGAACCAAAGACTTTGTGTTTGGATCATAAAGTTTAATATGAATGATACTGGAATTTTGACCATTAGCAAATTCCATAAGCCTAAAGTGATCTAGTTTTGACGAAGAGAATTAGTATAAATAAAAGTCATAACTGGGTAATGCTTAATAAATTGAAATTGGATTTTATCAAAACCAAGTAAGCGATAAATTTGGCCAAAATGTCACACCACCTGCTAAGTGACGTGTGAACGTTAATATTCGAATACTTCGATGTTATCCGCTGATCAAAATTGCACCTGACGAGTCACATAACCGAAATGATGAATTCTCTTTAGACCAAACGATAAATTAGTTTATGATTGTTATAAATTAATTAAATTAATTAAATTAATTAATATCTATGAAATATTGATTATAAAATTTTAAATATGATTCGGGTAATTAATATTATTGAATATATTTATAATAGGTATAAATATATCGATCAATATGCGATATTGATAGGCAATTAAATTAGATTCAATTAATAATATTAATTTAGGCTTAAATGTGATATTGGCCCATGATGATAGGTTGATAATTTTGGGTGTAATAAGGGCTATATAGGCAGCTAAAATAGGTTAGGAGTGTTAGAATTGGATGGCTTAGATTTAATGAGAATTGGTATAAGATATGACCCATTATTTTTTCTCTCCTATCCACTATTTAAACACCTCAAACCCTAATTAAAAATGTATCTTTTTAGTTGCTACTGTTCCCATCAATTGTCGGCCGATTTCATCCCATAGAAGCTCAAGCAAATCCAAATCAAATTAATTAAAAAGGCAATTAGTATTTGATAGTCATAGGTCTACGGTTCAAGGATTAATAGTCTACCGAATCGAAAAGCTTTCAAAGGAGAGAGAGAGTTCATCCTTACAATGTGTGCTTCAAGGCATTAGTTTTAGGTACTTATACTATATTATATAGTTATAATTTCTAGATAATATTTTATTATTCATATATATTATTATTATATTGTTATTTAGGCGATGATTCTTATATGTATTATTATTGTCACATACTAGATTGGTATATGTATGTATTCGTTAAATATAAAAAATTATTTTTCACATATATAGGTCAAATATGCACAGCCGAATACTTTTATTTATAATAATTAGTATTTTATTAATTATATATATATATATCATTTAATTATACTTGTATGGTTTGTATTTAATTATAACATCATTTCATGCTAATAATTAAGCATCTATTTTATACATGTATATTTACAATAATTATAATTTTTGGTAGCTGTAAAATATTTTTAATAATTGTTTACTATTATTTAATGTTATTTAAATCAATATACTATGTGAATAATTTAAATAAAATAAAATATGTTTCAAAAATTAACTTTTAAATTTTATAAAATTATTTTACCATGAAATAAGATCTCTACCGTAAATTGAGAATTAAATAAAATCAATTTTCCTATTTATAAAAATTATCAGAACATATGACCGAAAATAATTAATTAAAAAAATAATTTCTAGTCGAAAAAAATATGGAAAATTATTCAAACCTCAAAATATTTTTTAGAACTTCTGAAAATTTAAAGTTTTAATAATATGTTTCAAAAATATTTTTTATTAATATTTTATTATTTTTAGACTAATCAATTTATATATATTTTAATACATTAAAATTTTATTGTACTGTGCATACGATCTAGAAGTGTTTAAAATTAAAAATTATATTTAATTTAATAAATTAATATATATATATGTATATATTTGGATATTATAAATATGCTTACGAATATATATATATATATATAATCAATAATATTATTTTGTCATTATAATATATATTTTAGTTCATAATTATAAAAAACTTTTTTTATTATATATATATATATTATTTAATATTTATTACAATAATGCAAATATATATATATATTTATATTATTATTATTATTATTATTTTACATATATACATAAGTTATGTGTGTGTATATATGTTTAAATATTTTCATTCTCATTAAATTATTTAAATAAAATTAACACACACACACACACATATATATGTAGATTTATAATATTTATATAAATAACAAGTTTAAATACATACATATACTTGGACAGCATACAATGCATATTGGATGAGCTAACATGTCTGTTGCGATGTAAATTCCAACATCTATATACAGGCTTGTTATGCCTTGCACGGGTTACCATGTTACACATGCACACACACACACACATATGTATATGATACATATGTATACATTTATACGTATGAAATATAAATTAAATAAAACTCTATGTAATTTATAAATTTAAACAAAATAAGAGATTTTTTTAAATAAAATTTAGAAATGTTTTATGAATTAGACTTCGTGGGCTCAATAAAGATCTAATAGGGTATTTTTTTTTAAAATTCACCCATAACTTCTGGTGTAGACTGGCCCAGTTCTAACAGCTAAGCCTATTAATACTTCAAATCTGAGACAAACCCTTGGTATATTTTTCCACACCAGTACGCGAATGTATATCTCTTCCTCATGGGTCTTATAGTTGGAGATGTCACACATCAGTAGTACGTATACACAACTGCTGATAGCCTCTAGGTGAATGACAGACTTTCGTCATAGTTACATAACTTACAGAATATATAGGCGAGATTTCAATTAAAATATTCATTTTAAGCCTACAATTCAATGGATCTTGCATATGCATAATAATCAAATAAAATTCAATGATATAAATTTCTGTGTTATATATAAATCATATAATTTCCCACTCACCTTCCTAGCTTTCCAAATCTCCAAAACCTAAATATATTCCTTTAATTGATTCCTTTTTCCTTTCCATCCTAAAAATATGTATAACAAGATATATACATACCCATTGGAATTACAGATCTGAGAGGAGATTTGAGTTAAGTGGAATATAGATTTATAATTATAGAATTTACCTTTTTTTACAGGATTGATTCACTTATTCTCTTCTTTTATGTTATTTTCCGCCATTCTCCAATTTATATATATATATAAATAATATAGTATTTTCTATAATTTCTAGCAATAGTAGGGAAGAGAAAATGGCAAAGCTCCATTGCTTTATTCAGAAAATGTAAGAAGAAAAGCGAGGGGTTGGGTCTGCATTTATAGGCGCTGGAATCAATTCTACCTGTTAGATTAATATTTATTAAATCTGTGCCGTTATGCCGAGGTTCAGGGCAAATCAAGCCTAGGTCGACCGGTCACTAGTGTTTGTACCAAAATTGGGCACAACACTCTTCGGGCGTGTTTGAAGAGATTAAAGCGAAGAATATAAATGGAAAATGAGGTAGATCTAACAAACACACCAAAAACAGACAAACAGAAGTATGAAAACACAGAGATTTAGAGTGGTTCGGCGTTGTAGCCTACGTCCACTATAGAAAGTTTGCTGTTTATTGATATTACTCGCTGGTTACAGATGTTTACAACAGTACAATCAAGGTACAACAATGATTTCGGCAGAGTATCGGCGTTCCAGTGTCCAAAAGTCCATTTTCCGAAGGCCTTGGACTGCTATTTATAGGTGTAGGCTGCAAATATCTCGCTCAGATCTCGGAAGTCTCCTTCTCTCACATGGGTGGGCCCACGTGATCGATCCCTGGACACTTCGACTCGATCCATGATCGATACGTACCAAATTCGTATCGATCCAAAATTGCTCTTTTTGGGTTGAGATCGATCATGGACATTCTTGTGGTTGTACGCAAGCTCCTGTGAAAATTTGGTAGCATTTGCACTTGTAGATTTTGAGTTATGATCGATGCAAGTTTGGATTTGTGTTATGTTGCCAAGCTCGAATCGATATGTTCGTATCGATCTCGTTTGTATCCATAATTTTGCACGTGTTTGCTAGATAACATGGTGCTATCTTTCAGGATCGATCCACTTTTCATGGCGAGTGACCGAGTCTTCCTCTTGATCGTGCCTTGTTCGTATCCATTGGTATGGCTTCGTCTTGTATCGATAGTTTCATATTGTTCATTTTAGATCACTTCGTATCGATATGCACTTGATCACTTCGTAACGATGGGAGAGGGCGGCTTGGTATCGCTCGAGGGTTGTATATATCGTATCGATTCTTTGGCCGATTGATACGAATTTTAGAGGAACCGAGCGATACAAATCGTGTATTAGGGGGAACGATACGAAGCGCCTCTAGGTGATGGATACGAGTTGGAGCATGCGTGATGGATTCAAACTGATGGATGTTTGGTGGATACAAATAAGGCTTTTTTGATGGGATGGATACAAGCTTAGATGGATACGAATGGTGTTGATTTTTCAACTTTGACCGATCAATATCTTGAGCATACGAACTCCGATTGACTTGAAATTTGGGACGTTGGCTTTTATAGCTTTACTTGTCATGTCATATCGATTGTAGCTTGATCCGGACTTGGACAAAATTTGCCAGTATCCATAGTGAACCTGTGTGTAACCGATCTTCAAGATGGACTGTCCTTGGTTTCTAGTCAAGTTCTTGGTGTCACAGCCTTGCCAAAAGGTGGGATAACATTTGGCCCCCAAAGTACGTCTTATGTGAACATGATGTGCTTTGAAAAGCTGCAACCTTCTGTCTGAAAAGTTCCATCTGATTTGTTGTGTAGTCGTTGTCTTTTCGCCAAAAGATGTAACTTTTGATTGTTTCTTGGCAATATAAAGACTGAATTGTTGACTGCCAACGATTGTACTGTGCATTGTTGTAAATGAGTGTTGAGTGCCAGAAATCTGTTGTTCATCGTTGCAATTGTCACTAGGTGAGCATTCAATTCCTGTGAATTTTGAAATTGAATGTTAATTCGTTGCACATAAAATGTATGTTAACCTGATTCTCGTTAACGTTTGTACGTTCACGAGTCGTTGCCAGCTTTTTTTGTATCGAATTCCATATCGATCCTCTCTTGAATCGATGTGAAATTTGAGCTATAACAGTGCTTGATGGTTGTTTTAGAGTATCTCTTCGCATCGATCCTCTCCTGGATCGATGTGAAAAGTTGAAAAACCGTTTTCGTATCGACGGATACGAGCCTTTATGGGTTTTATGTCGATGGATACGAACTAGAATATTCGTATCGATGCATCTTTATTGGATTCAAACAGCCCAGATAAGCCTTGGTCTTGCATTTCATATCGATAAACCAATGGATACGAAGGGCTTCATTTCAAATGGATCGTGGATGGATACAAAACTGGCTTCGTATCCGTGGTATTCGATGGGTACGAACACGGCAATGGGCATTTGCTTCGTGCTTTGTCTCGGTGTAGGATGGATACTAAAAAAACCGCCTTCGTATCGATTGGATGAGGAACTGTTTCAAACGGTCACAGTGACTGGGAGACGAACAGACACCTTCCTAGGTATAAAAGGCTTTCGTACTTAGAAAATTTTCACTTTCTCGCTTTTCATTCTTTCTGCCTGCTTCGTATCGATTAAAAGATTGAGACATAGAACTTGCTTTCGTCCCCAAATTAACACAACTCCTTAATCCTTTGAATCTGCACTTTGATTTAGGTAATTAGTTAGCAAACTTATGTCAAGAACGACGAGGCTCAAATTTGATTGCTAATTCATCCGCGTTCATGGACGATTCTGGTGATGTGATAGCTGCGGATGGTCAAAATGGGTTTGGAGAAGGAGGAGATGACGCCTAAGTGGACTTGGAGAAGAAGGAGTGTGAGGACAGAAGAGGACACTCATATCGATCTGGGGAGTGGAGTTCGTATCGATCCAAAAATGATGGGTTAAAGGAAGAAGCTCGTATCGATCCAGGTTGCAGTGTGATTTCGTGTCGATTGCCAGTGGAACTACGTATCGATTGACTAATACAAAGTGACGATCGATACGAAGGTGTTAACACTGATCGACATAAAGAAAGGGATATGGCATCGATACGAAATGGCCTCTGATGATGATACGAGATGATACTCTGGGATCGATACGAGGTGAAGGTCTTCTGATCGATACGAAGCGAAGGTTTTTGTGATCGATCCGAGTTGAATTTTGATCGATATGAAATTCCTTGCATACTTGAACACTTGACTCCGATGAACTTCTCCTTGCATAATTAGACTTAACCATTTCACTGCATATTTGACTGCCTTTCGAAGCTCGTCGATGGAACTGTAACTTGATGAAATTTAACAAACTCTAACTTGGGCCGATCTACGAAGTCTGGATGGCACAGCTGTGACGGTCAGCGATGACAGTCATTCCGGTTGAATTTTGAAGTCTCGTCATTCAAACACTTCTCAACCTTCGTAGAATTTCATAGATAATATACAACACTGCACTGCACAACACATTCATGCACTTCACACTGAGGGAACACGGGTTTATTGTCATCTAATGATGATTTTTGCTGAGTTGATTAGCTATGGAAACTGGAAGTTTGCAACAACAGGAGGCTCAGAGTCCACCTCTTCCCATAATAGAGATGCCGGCTATCGCAGCCGAAGTTATAAGTCCAGCTCCGGATGAGCTACCAGGAGCAGCCTTCATCGAGAATCCACAAGACTCTGTTCCATCTAATATCTCTGAGGAAATGCTAGGTTGGATTTGCACAAGGCACGGATTGTCGAAGGATGATGTCCTACAACCAGGGGTAGAAGACATGCCTCACTCTCCCCTGAAGGCTATACCGCTTTTAATAGATTCTCGTGCACAGCTGGGACACTCCCTCCATTCAATCAATACATCCGGGAAATGTTATCCTACTTAGGGATTGCTCCGTTACAGATGCACTCGAATGGATATGCTTCACTAAACAGCTTATTTATCGTCTTCATGGAGCACCTTTTTCGACCCCTGACTCCAAAGGAAGTGTAACAACCCTGGTTTGGAAATTACCTGTCAATATTAAATTATAATTAAAGCTACAACAAAAAGAGCTAGCAAGAAAGTCCATGTGGAAGTAGAATAGGCTAAGTTCAAAGGGTACCTAACCTGAAACACCTCGGTCTGACCCGAGTATAAAATACACGGGTCAGTCTAACTAAACAAATCAGTTTACAAAGATAAGCGATAATATGAGCGTAAGGATATTATGATAATATTCCCGAATGGGAAGGAACAATCTAAAGTGTATGATTACATCAAGTGATAATATAGTATCACTACACAAACAATAATCTCAAAGGAGATAAAATACCCATAAAGCGCTAAAAGTAGCGAGCCTCATATCATCGGCATTCATAAAACATCAAATATGGTTTAGGGGAAAACCTAAACCCACCATCTTGGCAAACCCAAAACATGCATAAAGAGATCCCATCTCCAACACGTCATAAGGCAAATATATCTCCAAAGAGGAGAATAAAATATCAAGTAAACGCCAAAAGACAAATCTCATATAACGCCAGTGTAGGCAATTCAAATCTCAAAAATAGAACTTCCAAGAGTTCAAATTCCCAAAAGGTAATCGCCACAAATATATATCGAATGGTTCAAAAGACCAATTTCGAAAAAGGGCGATACACTAGGGAAATAACAAACATCAATGAAATCATCTCAAAGATATAGCTCGTGCTTATGGCTGAAGCCCGCCAAGTACTGCTCTCTCAAAATAAGGTGCCACGTCTCTTAGACAAACGTCTCGAAGGACAATAAATACGTCTCTTAGATAAACATCCCAAAGGACAAATACGTCTCTTAGACAAACGTCTTGTAGGACAAATGACCTTGCCAGGACGGTCGGGTGTGGGTCTAATAAGAGTGGACCGTGTAATATTTTTAAATGTAACAGCCCACACCTCACTTAACTACATGGACAATGGTGCTTGTCATCCTTGCATAGGGGCCATGCTAATCTTCTTTGTATCGTTCCAATTTTATCGGATGTCCCCCAGGGACATCCGATAAAATTGGAACGATACAGAGAAGATTAGCATCGCCCCTGCGCAAGGATGATAAGCACCATTGTCCATGTAGTTAAGTGAGATGCGGACTGTTACATAATCGCCATATATAATATCTCGAACGGCTCAAATGGGCAATAATGTAAAGAGGCGATACACTTGAAAAATCACAAGGAAATCAATGAAATCATCTCAAAGATATAGCACCTGCTTATGGTCGAAGCCCGCCAAGTACTGTTCACCTAAAATAAGGCGCCATGTTTCTTAGACAAACGTCCCGAAGGACAAATAAATACGTCTCTTAGAGAAACATCTTGAAGTACAAATACGTCACAATGACAAACGTCTCTTAGACAAGCATCCCGAAGGACAAAATGACCCGAAGGTCCAGTACTGGCAAATACATCTTTGGAAATTGAACTCCTTATCGAGTTCTATATTTGAGATTTGGGTTTGCCAACACTTGGCATTTATTTGAGATTTATACTCTCCTATTTGGAGATATATGAGATTGCCATTTTTGGCGTATTTTGTGTTTGAGACTTCTCTATTTAGAGAATATTTTTGTGATTGCCATTTATGGCGAGTTTGAGTTTGAGATTTGGGATTCTCCTATTTTGGAGATATGGTTCATAGAAACCATTTTAGTGGATTTTGGGATTTCGCCGATGATATGAGGCATTTATTATTTAGTGTTATTTGGCGAGTTTATCTATTTTGAGGACATACACTTAGTGTAATTACATTATTTGAAGTAGAGGCATGCTCTTATTATTGTTTCTTCTCATTCGAGAGGATATCTTACCCTTTACCTTATGCTCATATTATCACTTATCCTTATAAACTGATTTGTTTAGCTAGACTGACCCATGTATTTTATACTCGGGTCAGAACGAGGTGTTTCAGGTTAGGTACCCTTAAGGACTTAGCCTATTCTGCTTCCGCATGGACTTATCTGCTAGCCCTTTTTGTTGTAGTCTTTTTGTCGCAGCTCTGATACCAAGCTGTGACGCTCCTAACCAGCCCTATTCTCCGCATTATTAGACAATATTACCCTGTAATACCTTTTGTTAATGTGGGTCTTGGGGTGGGGCATCACAGTTTAAAGGGATTCGTACACTTTAACTATACTTGGATGTATCGTAATATATGCTTATGTTCTATGTTTATCATATTTTGTTCTGAACTCAGCTCTGATACCAATTTTCAGCTCTCATCACAAACTCGGTATTAGCACGTTTGTCTAAGAAGTTAGCATGGCCCCTGCGCAAGGATGACACGCACAAATCAAGAAATGGTCCTTAGGGTCAGGTAATTTTGTGCGAGGGAGAGGGCCTATATGGCCATGAACTAACATCTTACGAGTCTAAAGTTATGACAATTTCAATTCTCAGGTTTAAAATTATAAAAGCTCTGATACCATTGTAATAGCCCGCACCTCACTTAACGCAGATATTGTCCCCAACTTAGTCACCTCCGCCTCATGGGCCAAGCCAAGATGTGAGGTTTTGTTCCTCAAAAGGCTTCGACGTTGTTACGAGGTGAAGGGTTGGTATATAAGCATCCAATTTATAGTATTATCCATGATGTGGGACTATTATTCCCATTTTGAAGGGGCATTACAGATAATTTAATATTGACAGGTAATCTCCAAACCAGGGTTGTTACAGACCCCCCTTAAAAAAATTGCGTCCTCGCAATTTCTAGAGAAGAGTTTATATTCAACCTATTAATTTCATCAGTCAAAAGAAAAAAAAGACAAGCTTGAGATAAAGAGATATTCTCACCATTGCTATGCGAAGATAGAAAACCAGGATATGATCGCTCGATAAGCTCTCTTGTTTCCAAAGTGCAGTCATTGGGATTAGCGGACCATTGAATTTTAACGAGCGGCACGTCCTTGTTTCGAAGGCGTCTCACCTCCGAAGCAAGTACGCGAATAGGCTGCTGCACAACAGATAGGTCTGGTGAGATCTCAAGCTCTTGCAAATCAGGAGAATCAATAACAGATTCGATTTTTATGATCTTTATGTCTTAGCTTTCCAGCGATACATCCAAGTATAGTACGAGTTCCTAGAGGACAATACTCAAGCCAAGTTTCAATCTTTTTGCTTCAATCCAGTTATTTGCACAACTACAACAATGCGAGTATCAAAACTCACAAATGCTAGCTGAAGCCAAGCTTCAAATTGCTATAAACTATGAAAAGTTTGCTTTTATATCTTGTTTTATGCTCGGTTTTGTTTGTGCTAAAACTGTTCTGACCTTTTGCATGTTAATTTCTTGCAATTCCGGCTACGAAATGCTGCCAGATTTTCTTCTAATAGTAGTCCATGTGTTGTACTATAAGTGTGAAAAATTTCATAGCAAAACACTTTCGTTTGATACCTGAAAACTTTGCTACAAAATCAATGCACAGCCTGAAAATCACCTGTACACATTTTGTTGTGTTGCTGCAAACATGGCCTGAGTACATGTTTGAGACAGCGTAACTTTTACATTTCCAGTCGGAATTCATTGATTCTTTTTTTGTTTGAAAGCTGAAGTTTTCTATTATATGCATACCAATTTTCAGCTCAATCCGAGGTAATTTGGTCCTCTGTTTCATGCCTGGAAGTTGAACCCGATATGGTTTTCAGACCTGTACATTTTTTGATTTTTTGAACTGTTGCAAACATGGCCTGAGTCCATGTTTGAGACAGAGTAACTTTTACATTTCCCGTCGGAATTCATTTATTCTTTTTTTTTGAAAGCTGAAGGTTTCTATTATATGCATACCAATATTTAGCTCAATCCGAGGTAATTTGGTCCTCTGTTTCATGCTTGGAAGTTGAACCCGAGATGGTTTTCAGACCTGTACATTTTTTGGTTTTTTGAACTGTTGCAAACATGGCCTGAGTCCATGTTTGAGACAGTGTAACTTTTACATTTCCAGTCGGAATTCATTGATTCTTTTTTTTGAAAGATGAAGTTTTCTACTATGTGCATACCAATTTTCAACTCAATATGAGGTCGTTTGGTCCTTTGATTCAGGCCTGTAAGTTGGACCCAAGATGGTTTTCAGGCCTGGGCATCTTTTTGTTTTTGAACTGTTGCAAACATGGTCTGAGTCCATGTTTGAGACAGCGTAACGTTTTCACTTCTAGTCGGAATTCATCGATTCTTTTTTTGTTTGAAAGCCGAAGTTTTCTACTTTGCGCATACCAATTTTTAGTTCAATCAAAAGTAGTTTGGCCACCTATTTCATGTCCAAAAGTTGAACCCAGAGAAGATTTCAGACCTGGGTATTGTGTTGCCAATGTATTTTTTTGTTCTTTTTCCGTCCGACTTTTGACTTTTGCTTCATGTTTTTGTGATATTTTTGAAATGTTTTGAGGCCATGATGTCTATCGGTAGACTAGCCAAATTTTGGAGATTTTGTAATTCAAATTTTGGATTAAATTTGAATTGAATTCGAATATCGATTTGAGTGATTTCTTAGGTTTTTATTCGTTTTCGAGCATAGATTTTTCCAAACCTTTCTGAAATAAATTTTAAAATAAATAGGCATTTTAAATTATTATTATATGATATTTTTAAAGTATTTTCAAATATAGAATCTATTTATTCTCGATAATAGAAGAATTTTCAAATATGGCTTTCAAAATTAGTATTAAAATCTTGTTTTCTCAAGTAAATTGTTTTATATATAAAATGCATGTTTTTGCACTATTTGAGCGAATGAGAAGGAGAATTAAACGGTTTGATAAAACACGTGGTATGGGACACGTGCGCTTATCTTATCGGTTAATTCCCGACTTGTCCGTTTGATCGTATTGACCTACGGGTCGAGTTTACCGATGAGATGAGGTAAACTTTTTACTGCTTTGAGTGTGAAATTTACTAGAGGTTAGTAAACCGTTTAGTGCGAACGTGTGGTATGGGACACACATTAACACTGTTCGGGTTTCTATCCGAAAGTTTGTGACACATTTATCTAAGAGACGAATTTGCCAGTACTGGACCTTCGGGTCATTTGTCCTTCGGGACGTTTGTCCAAGAGATGTATTTGTCCATTGCGACGTATTTGTCCTTCGGGATGTTGTCCTTCGGGATATTTGTCTAAGAGACGTATTTATTGTCCTTCGGGACGTTTGTCTAAGAGACGTGGCGCCTTATTTTGAGAGAGCAGTACTTGGCAAGCTTCGGCCATAAGCACGTGCTATATCTTTGAGATGATTTCATTGATGTTTGTGATTTCCCTAGTGTATCGCCCTTTTTCGGAATTGGTCCTTTGAACCATTCGATATATATTTGTGGCGATTACCTTTCGGGAATTTGAACTCTTGGAAGTTCTATTTTTGAGATTTGAATTGCCTACACTGGCGTTATATGAGATTTTCATTTTGGCGTTTACTTGAGATTTTATTCTCCTCTTTGGAGATATATTTGCCTTATGGCGTGTTTGAGATGGGTCTCTTTATGCATGTTTTGGGTTTGCCAAGATGGTAGGTTTAGATTTTCCCTAAACCATATTTGATGTTTTATGAATGCCGATGGTACGAGGCTCGCTACTTTTAGCGCTTTATGGGTATTTTATCTCCTTTGAGATTATACGTTTGTGTAGTGATACCATATCATCACTTGATGTAATCATACACTTTAGATTGTTCCTTTCCATTCGGGAATATTATCACATTATACTTATGCTCATAGGGCCATGCTAATTTTGTACGAGGGGGAGAACCTATATGACCATGAACTAACACACACGCGCACGCCGCCACCCGTCCCGTGCCGGATGCGAGGTTCTTTAGTCCTTTGTTTCGTGCCTAAAATTTGAACCCGAGATGGTTTTCAGGCCTGTATATTTGTTTTTTTTGAACTGTTGCAAACATGGCCTGAGTCCATGTTTGAGACAGTGCAACTTTTTCATTTCCAGTTGGAATTCATTGGTTCTTTTTTTGTTTGAAAGATGAAGTTTTCTAGTATGAGCATACCAATTTTCAGCTCAATATGAGGTCGTTTGTTCCTCTGCCCAAAGCTGTAATGCCCCACCCCAAGACCCATATTAACAAAGAGTATTACAGGGTAATATTGTCTGCTAATGCGGAGAATAGGGCTAGTTAGGGGCGACCATCTACAATCTTGTCTTAAATATCTATCGAATACGTCGATTAGTGCTCTATATATTTTTTCCTTTCTCAAGTAGATCAACATATCCAATAAATGCTTAATACAACACTACAAGTGGCTATAAGATCTATCAAAACAAAATACAGCAACTCAAATGCATAACACATCAATGCACAGCCTGGAAATCACCTGTACACATTTTGTTGTGTTGCTGCAAACATGGCCTGAGTCCATGTTTGAGATAGGGTAACTTTTACATTTCCAGTCGGAATTCATTGATTCTTTTTTTGTTTGAAAGATGAAGTATTCTACTATCTGCATACCAAATTTCAGCTCAATATGAGGTCGTTTGTTCCTCTATTTCAGGCCAGTAAGTAGGACCCAAGATGGTTTTCAGGCCTGGGCATATTTTTGTTTTCGAACTGTTGCAAACTTGGCCTGTGTCCATGTTTGAGACAGCGTAACTTTTTCATTTCCAGTTGGAATTCATCGATTCTTTTTTTTTTGAAAGCTGAAGTTTTCTACTTTGTGCACACCAATTTTTAGTTCAATCAAAGGTCGTTTGGCCACCTATTTTATGTCCGAAATTTTTATGTTCTTTTTCCGTCCAACTTTTGACTTTTACTTCATGTTTTTGTGATATTTCTGAAATGTTTTGAGTCCATGATGTCTATCGGTATACTAGCCAAATTTTGGAGATTTTGAAATTCAAATTTTGGATTAAATTTGAATTTAATTTGAATTGAATTCGAATATCGATTTGAGTGATTTTTTGGGTTTTTATTCGTTTTCGAGCACAGATTTTTCCAAACCTTTTTGAAATAATTTTTAAAATAAATGGGCATTTTAAATTATTATTATTATATAATGATATTTTTAAAGTATTTTCAAATGTAGAATCTACTTATTCTCGATAATAAGGGAATTTTCAAATATGGCTTTTAAAATTGGTATTAAAAGCTTGTTTTCTCAAGTAAATTATTATATATATAAAATACACATTTTTGCACTATTCGAGTGAATGACAAGGAGAATTAAACGGTTTGGTAAAACACGTGGTTTGGGACACATGCGTTTATCTTATCGGTAAATTCTCGACTTGTCTGTTTGATCGTTTTGACCCACCGGTCGAGTTTACCGATGAGACGAGGTAAACTTTTTACTACTTTGAGTGTGAAATTTACTAGCAGTTAGTATACCGTTTGTGCGAACGTGTGGTATGGGACACACGTTAACACTGTTCGGGTTCCTATCCGAGAGTTTGAGACACATTTGTCTAAGAGACGTATTTGCCAGTACTGGACCTTCGGGTCATTTGTCCTTCGGGATGTTTGTCTAAGAGACGTTTGTCATTGCGATGATGTTGTCCTTCGAGATGTTGTCCTTCGGGATGTTTGTCTAAGAGAAGTATTTATTTGTCCTTTGGGACGTTTGTCTAAGAGATGTGGCACCTTATTTTGGGAGAACGGTACTTGGTGGGCCTCGGCCATAAGCACGTGCTATATCTTTGAGATGATTTCATTGATTTCCTTATGATTTTCCAAGTGTATCGCCTCTTTTCATTATTGGCCATTTGAGCCGTTCGAGATATTGTATATGGTGATTACATCTTTGGAAATTTAGCTCCTTATCGAGTTCTATATTTGAGATTTGGGTTTGCCAACACGTGGCGTTTATTTGAGATCTATACTCTCCTATTTGGAGATATATGAGATTGCCATTTTTGGCGTATTTTGTGTTTGAGACTTCTCTATTTAGAGAATATTTTTGTGATTGCCATTTATGGCGAGTTTGAGATTTGGGATTCTCCTATTTTGGAGATATAGTTCATAGAAACCATTTTAGTGGCTTTTGGGATTTCGCCGATGATATGAGGCATTTATTATACTTAGTGTTATTTGGTGAGTTTATCTATTTTGAGGACATACACTTAGTGTAATTACATTATTTGAAGTAGAGGCATGCTCTTATTATTGTTTCTTCTCATTCGAGAGGATATCTTACCCTTTACCTTATGCTCATATTGTCACTTATCCTTATAAACTAATTTGTTTAGCTAGACTGACCCGTTTATTTTATACTCGGGTCAGACCGAGGTGTTTCAGGTTAGGTACCCTTATGGACTTAGCCTATTCTGCTTCCGCATGGACTTATCTACTAGCCCTTTTTGTTGTAGTCTTTTTGTCGCTGCTCCGATATGTATATTGTTTTGACTCGTGTGTATATTGTGGTCGTTATACCACTTATGATGTATTATTTGTATTGTATTGGGATGTATTATGAATATAGTATAAAACTTTATCTTTTAAACAAAAAAAGAATCAATGAATTTTAGTAAGAAATGAAAGAGTTATGCTATCTCAAACATGGAATCAGGCCATGTTTGCAGCGACTCAAAAAACAAAATTTCTACAGGCAAAAATCTATGTTTGAGTTGATTTTCTACCACTGTTTTGAACATCCAAATTACAGTATTTTCAACCAAAATTTGCAGAGATGAAGTCTCAAATGCTTGAATCTGTACAAAATGTATATATATCTGTTTGTTGTTCTGTGATGTGTTATGCATTTAAGTTGTTGTATTTTGTTCAGATAGATCCTATAGCCACATGTAGTTTTGTATTAAGCATTTATTGGATATGTCGATCCACTTGAGAAAGGAAAAAAATATAGAGCACTAATTGACGTATTCAATAGATATTTAAGACAAGACTATAGATGGTCGCCCCTAACCAGCCTTATTCTCTGCATTAGCAGACAATATTACCCTGTAATACTCTTTGTTAATGTGGGTCTTGGGGTGGGGCGTCACAGCTTGGTACCAACCACAATGGTCTTCTCAGAAATACGAAGTAGCTCATTTTCCTCTTATGCTTGTCCATATCTTCAAGTTATTAGTGATGACTATAAAATTTGTTTTGACACTTATTTATTTGAGTAACAGTAGAGGATAGAGATAAAACCCTATCTTAAGAGAAAATAAAGAAGTGTTAGTTTAGAACTTATAGTATAAATTTGTGAGCTAGTTTTTTTTAAAACTTAATTGGTATTAAAACTTGTGGGTTTGTAATTGCAAAATTCTTTTGAAAACAAGTTTGAATTAATTATCAACTTTAATTAGTTTTATGTTGATAATTAGATGGAAATTTAATTTTTGTGACAAGTGGAAATGTGAATTTGGATTGTTTTGATAAATGAACAATTCATGTAGTATAATCATTTTAAATTGTGAGAATAATTTTAAACTTTTTATATATATATCCCAAAATTTTATTTTAGTGGATAATCAATAATCATCTCTTGATAATGAAAGAGATTAGTTATCTCTTCCAAAATAAGTTTTCATAGTTAATTGTTTTTAAAGCTAGATTTTGGAAACTAATGAAAATATTTCCACTTAATAAAATGTTTTATGATGATTACATAAGTTGATCATAATTTTGTATGTCTTAGCTTTCCAGAACTTCAAAGAAAATCAAATTCCGATTTAAAACGAAAGAGATATGCCTAATTTACTTTGTTGATTTCTGCGAGTCATATATTGACAGGTAATCTACAAACCAGGGTTGTTATAGACTCCCCCCTTATAAAAATTGCGTCCTCGCAATTTCTATAGAAGAGTTTGTATTCAACACATTAATTTCATCAATCAAAAGAAAGATAGATAAGCTCGAGTTTAAAAATTTTCCATTCAACTCAAATTGATAGAAGACTAAGATAAAATTGCTAGATAAATTCTATAATTTTCCGAATATATTCGTCGGGATTAGCGGACTATAGAATTTGTATGAGCAATACCTCATGATTTCGAAGGCTTCTCACCTTCGAAACAAGAACACGACAGAATGCTACCCAAAGGATCAATCAAGTGAGATTGATTTCTTGGAAATTTCTCGAATAGAGTCGGGATTTAGCTCAACTTTTATCTCGGACTCCAATCAATAAGATAATTATCAACACGACTTTCCATGTGTCATTATGGAAAGAACCACACCAACATAAGTTTGACAACAAGAGAGGTAAGAGAATTCGATGAGAGGTGGTTTCTTCAAAGGCCACTAGACTCAAATGACCGCATAATGCACACGATGTTAGATAATGGCTCAAAGACAAAAAAACTCGAGGAATGGATTTCTATACTCTTATTTTACAAAAAAAAATATTTTTAAGGTTTCAAAAACCTAATTTCTTTATACTCAAATTCTCAAACTTTAATATTCTGAAAATTTTCAAGACTTCTTACAAAAATCCAATTTATTCTCTAAACTCTTTATTTAAAGTGAATAAAACGTTTTACTCATAAATTCTACCATAATAAATTTCAGTTTGAAATATATACTTTAATACAAAACATCAACCAAATTATATTCACAAAATAGGTAGTATGCACTTAACTAATAAGAAAACAAGTTGTTTCAATTAAAAACTTGCTGTAAAGATCTTAAATTTTGACCCATCAAAACTCAAAATCTGAAAATACTTATAAAATTAAAGTTGTTCTACTAAGTCTAAGCTTTCCAGCGATATAAAGATCATAAAAATTGGATTCACGGTTTGAAAGTTATGCTAAATTTATTTTTAGCTTAAATCTTAGAAAATCTCTTATAGGACAGAAATAACCATCTACTTTCAAACCCATTTTAGTAAGCTATAATGTTTTTTTACCACTTTAAAAGATTTCGCTTTTTACTAAGTCGCCAGTACTGGACCTTCGGGTCATTTGTCCTTCGGGACGTTTGTCTAAGAGATGTATTTGTCCATTGCGACGTATTTTTGCTTCGGGATGTTTGTCTAAGAGACGTATTTATTGTCCTTCGGGACATTTCTCTAAGAGACGTGGCGCCTTATTTTGAGAGAGCGGTACTTTGCAAGCTTCAGCCATAAGCACGTGCTATATCTTTGAGATGATTTCATTGATGTTTGTGATTTCCTTAGTGTATCGCCCTTTTCCGGAATTGGTCCTTTGAACCATTCGATATATATTTGTGGCGATTACCTTTCGGGACTTTGAACTCTTGGAAGTTCTATTTTTGAGATTTGAATTGCCCACACTGGCGTTATATGAGATTTTTCTTATGGCGTTTACTTGAGATTTTATTCTCCTCTTTGGAGATATATTTGCCTTATGTCGTGTTTGAGATGAGATCTCTTTATGCATGTTTTGGGTTTGCCAAGATGGCGGGTTTAGGTTTTCCCCTAAACCATATTTGATGTTTTATGAATGCCGATGATATGAGGCTCGCTACTTTTAGCGCTTGATGGGTATTTTATCTCCTTTGAGATTATACGTTTGTGTAGTGATACCATATTATCACTTGATGTAATCATACACTTTAGATTGTTCCTTCCCATTCGGGAATATTATCACATTTCAGGTTAGGTACCCTTTGGACTTATCCTAATCTGCTTCCGCATGGACTTTTCTGCTAGCTCTTTTTGTTGTAGCTTTTGTGTAGTCCTTTTTGTTGCTACTCTAATATGTATATTCTTTTGACTCGCTTGTATATTGTGGTTGCTATACCACTTGACATGTATCATTTTGTATACTCTGTGATGTATCTGTATATATATATGTGATGATCTACTGTTCTGTGATGTGTTTTGCATTTGAGTTGTTGTATTTTGTTCTGATAGATCCTATAGCCACCTATGGCTTTGTATTAAGTATTTATTGGATATGTCAATCCACTTGAGATAGAAAAAAATATGGCATTTGTCGACGTATTCAATAGATATTTAGGACAAGGCTACAAATGGTCGCTCCTATCCAGCCCTATTCTCTGCATTAGCAGACAGTATTACCCAGTAATACTCTTTGTTAATGTGGGTCTCACGGTGGGGCGTCACAGCTTGGTATCAGAGCCCTATTCTGTGAATCTAGTTTGAATTAATTATCAACTTTAATAAGTTTTATGTTGATAATTAGATGGAAATTTAATTTTTGTGACAAATAGAAATGTGAATTTGGATTGTTTTGATAAATGAACAATTCATGTAGTATAATCATTTTAAACTGTAAGAATAATTTTAAACTTTATATATAAATATATATATATATATCCTAAAAATTTATTTGGTGAATAATCAATAATCATCTCTTGACAATGAAAGAGATTAGTTATCTCTTCCAAAATGAGTTTTCATAGTTAATTGTTTTAAAGCTAGATTTTGGAAAGTAATGAAAGTATTTCCACTTAATGAATTGTTTTTTGATGATTACATAAAGTTGATCATAATTTTGTATGTCTTAGCTTTCCGGGGAAAAAGAAGATCATTTTAATTAATGATACAGCAAAAAGCTTGTTTGAAAATGTAGTTTGAGATTAAAATGGTTTGGGAAAATTTTCAGCTCAACCTGAGGTAATTTGGTCCTCTGTTTCAGTCCTGTAAGTTGGACCCAGAGAAGATTTCAGACCTGGGTATTGTGTTGCCGATGCATTTTTATGCTCATTTTCCATCCGACTTTTGACTTTTACTTCATGTTTTTGTGATATTTCTGAAATTTTTTTGAGGCCATGATGTCTATCGGTATACTAGCCAAAATTTGGAGAATTTGAAATTCAAATTTTGGATTAAATTTGAATTGAATTTGAATTGAATTCGAATATCGATTTGAGTGATTTTTGGGTTTTTATTCGTTTTCAAGCACGGATTTTTCCAAACCTTTTTGAAATAATTTTTAAAATAAATGGGCATTTTAAATTATTATTATATGATATTTTTAAAGTATTTTCAAATATATATTCTACTTATTCTCGATAATAAGGGAATTTTCAAATATGGTTTTCAAAATTGGTATTAAAAGCTTGTTTTCTCAAGTAAATTGTTTTATATATAAAATACACGTTTTTGCACTATTCAAGCGAATGAGAAGGAGAATTAAATGGTTTGGTAAAACACATGGTATGGGACATGTGCGTTTATCTTATCGGTTAATTCTCGACTTGTCCGTTTGATCGTTTTGACATGCGGGTCGAGTTTACCGATGAGATTGTTCCTGAATCTGAGTTGAATAATTCACAAAATCTAGCTAAGCCAAAGTCTCGGGGTGGGGCGTCACAGGAAGTCCGGTACCCATTCGATATAAAGAGCCAAAGGGATAATCCATCTTTCACCTTCTTAGAGGCAGTTAGGAACTGTCAACTCGTGATCGGAGCATGGACCAAGCTAAGTTATTTCAAGACTGAATGGTTCTACGTCCAATGCCCACCGGGTATCGCCAGACGGTGGCTAGTCAGGCGTAAGTACTTCACCTTTTATGCCGATGGACTGGATAATCTTATTTGATATCGAATCTAATACTCTCTTTCTTTCACAGTTTCGATTTCGCGATCCGAAGGCTACCAATTCAAAGAGATTGTAAGGGTTCTTCAAAGAGTGCCCGTTGTGGATAGAGAAATTGATGAAGTTCTAATGGACGAGAATTTGAGGGCCGTCGGGTTGATTGGTGGAAATCAAAGCATCGGGCTTGAAGGGTCTCTTGGGGCAGTTTCAGCGAGGCAAGTTAGGAGGAGAGTTCCTGGAATCGTGATCACCGAGCTAGGTGAAAATGAAAATATGCTTGCTGGAGATGAGCCCACACGCGAGGCTTCACAAATCCATCAACATTCTGAGAGAATAAGGAGAGGCAACGTCGCTGCCTATAAAGCTCCGAGACGCAAGTCTGTTGTCATGTCTTTACCAGCGGTGGGTTTGATAATTTCAGAGGCTCCCTCCTCACACATAGAGAGTCCTTTCGAGGGACTTGCAGATATTCATATTCTGGGCTATATGTCTCTTCACCAAGATACCGGACTAGAGGGGCTTCAAAGCACCTTAGATTTAGGAGAGCCAACCCTTCCGAGTACGGCTGCTACATCCGGTTGGTTAGGGGGTTTTACACATGCATGCACACACTTCACGACACCACACACCCAATATTCACGAGCTGTTCAATCTCTGGAGATAACTAACTTTGTTTCTTCTTCCACTTTATAGATACAATGTCGAAGAAAGGATCTATGGTCATTAGCCTTCGTGCCACATGCCAATCCTCCGGTTCATACCGAGAGTCTCACAGACACGAGTTCGATTATGATCGCACTATTCTAGTCAGGATAGGGATTGTTATGATAGGGAGAGAGACAGGGAGAAAGACAAAGAAAGAGAGAGAGAGAGAGAAAGAGAGTGGCGAGATAGGCGCCGCTCCCGATTGCGCTCTCCTTCACCTAGAGTTCCCTTGCCGCCCTCCGGTTCTGGGACACACATTGCTGAAACCCTATGCCATCAAGTGCCTCCACAAACTTCAAGGCCCGGTGAGCAGCGTCATAGAACTGGGGCAGACGCTCCTATTGTTACCACACCAATGGCTATAGAGCTCACAGGGGAAGGAGCTGCCCTAATTGCTCAGCTAAAGAAGGAATTCCCCAACATTTGTTTTGATGGCTTCCACTTTCCTCCAAATTTGTAGTTGATTCCAGAAGGGGCGGAGAAAACTGTGCACAACTATGTTTACTATGCCTACAGCCAATACCGGGAATAGAAGAAAACTATAGAGAGAGCCTCGGCTGTGGCATTCGATCGGGCCAAAACAATTGAACAGCTACAAGAAAGTCTCACATAGAAAGATCGCATAGTCCAAGTGCTTACTAACGAGAATGAAACCTTGAGGAACTCAGAAATAGAAGCCTTGAAGAAAGTCGATGAGGCCAACAAGGAAATGGAGCAAATGAGGCAAGAGCACCTGAAACTGGTAAACCATATGGGCCATAGGAACGCCATCGTCACAGCCGAAAGAGACACTGCGCTCAAAGAGCTTGCAGAGCTTAAGGCAAAGTACGCCGAAGTCGTCAAATAAAAGGATGACGCAAATAAGGCTGCTAAGGAGGCGTGTGAGCAGATGGTGGAGCTTAAGGGAGAGCGGGATGCAGCAGTTCTAAAGGTTCAGGAAGCTGAGTCTAGGATTGAGACCAAAGTCGGGGCAGCGGAGGCCAGGTTAGAAGGCAATATGGAATACCTTTTGATTACTTATAATGCCAATGTCCTGAAATACCGCTGTCTGAGCTAGCTCGATGATTATCCGACCCATTTACACAATGCCCGGTTCCGCTTGGTGGATGATGAAAGGGTGGAACACCATGCTGAATCTATCGACGAGTTTGACTTGGAGAATCAGGTGCTAACTGAAGATGAGAGGAGAGTTCTTCACGAGGCCATCGTTACATTCGAAAAAGAGAAACCCGACACTCAGCATCCGGAGGTCAGAGAGGGTTTTGGTGTTGAGCATGAAAGTCTATAGTATGGTGGATCAATTATGCAAATGACAAGTATATAACTAAATTAAACTATAGTGTAATGATAGTAAAGAATGTAAATAAGAATAATCACACCAGGATTTTATACTGGTTCGGACCTCCCGTCCTACGTCCAGTCCCGAAGCTCCTCTTCGGAATTTCCTTTCACCAAATAACCCTCACTTCACCTGGAGGAACATGTTTACAATAGCAGAGTTTCTTTGTCAACTGTGTGTTCTCTATTACACGGATTTTGACTATATAGTACAAATGCTTCCAATATATATCTAGAGAGTATTGTCTATGAGGAACTGTATATTTGGAAGAGTAGAATACAAGTATAGATTGCTAGAGATAGAGTATATAATCAGAGAGCATAAGTAAGTAAGGTCAGTCCTTCTCTTTGATTCTTGATGTTATTTATAATGGTAGAGAGATTCCTTGAGTAGTTGCATCCATTAACAAGTGTTCTATGGTCGCTTCTGATGGTGATGAAGAGTTGCAGCGAAGAGAAGCGAAGATGTCTTTTCAAATGCGGCAGTTGTAATTTGAATTTTCAAATCCGAGTTCAGCACCAGACGTTTGGTAATTATTTCAAACGTTTGTTCATATATATTTTTTGTGTGCAGTAGCCTTTAAGACGTCTGAGTACATTAACCAGACGTCTGATCCTTTCTGTTTTATATTACAAAGGATTTCTTCAGACGTCTGGCTAGTGCACCCAGACGTCTGAAACTTGTACATGTTGAGTTTGTGCATCTGTGTCATTTCTCCGTTGATCCTATCGACTTGTAGTCTTTTGTAATGTTCTTTAAGCCTTGTTCTTGTCTCTCTAGTGATGTTACATTAGCAAGTTATTCTATATATACATATATATGTACATTTGATTTTCATTGTATAGTTGTTGTCATTAAAACCATGAATTTGATTTCCTAACAGAGCATCATATCACAAGTGCTGAAATTCCCATGCCAACCCAGCCTGAATCTACCCCTGCAGTCGATCCTCCACCTGTGCTTGCTTACAATCCCGATCAACCACAACTGTCTCTGGCTCGCGCACATCTCCGAAGGAGTCCCGGCTCTACCCGCGAGCCAACCTGAGGAAGGTATTCTGAACACTTCTCAAATTCATTCTAAGTCTGGAGTATTATCAAAAAAAGTCACTAATATTTTCTCTTATCTTCATTCAGTGATAGGAGCTGCACCGGCCGTGCCCCTGCAACCCAAGTGCAGCATCAAGAGCAGGAGGCTATCGTGACGGAGGCGACGACTATTACAGCTACTGCATCGACCATGGAAGTTCATGTGAGTGCTTTTATCTTTAATGAAAAGATGATGTAAGAACTCCTCGGTCATCAGAACGATCCACATACAGATTTGCCTTTTGTCACGAGCGAAGGCGTGTTCATGGCCAGCTCTTCGGCCCCAACTGCCAGCATCCCGCCGAACACTCAAGTGGCTCATGATGAGGTGATAATGGCGGAGATTAGTGTCAAGATGGCAAGTACCATGCTGGGTGGTAGTATGGGAGGTGGTATGGCAGGTCCTGGCCCGGCTCCTTTACGCATGGTCTCTCCGGCTGGTACAATCATCGTCACCGGGGTACCCCCCGTGTCTCCTCATGTAGAAAGTGCCCCCTTCCCTCTGACCACGTATTCCGAAAGTGTTACAATTTCCGTGAGTTCGAAGGAGGAGATTACAATTCTTCCCCCGGTTGGGGACAAGCTGGGTAAAAGCAAAAGTTCGAAACAACACCACAACTGTAGCTCCAATGGATCAACGCCGAAGGGGAAGAAGAAGAAGAAACGTAGGGAGTAGGCATGTCTCTTTGTGTCCCTTTTTGGTATATAAGTAGAAATTTCTTTTTTGCTTTCTGTAGGTCGTGTATAGATGCGGGTTCGGCCCCTGCTAGTAGGAATTTTTGGAATAAGTTTTTTTGTACTTATTTTGTTTTCAAATAATAGATGAAATAAAATCTCCTTTCACTTTTTTAGCATAACTCTGAGTTTATTTGCCTAAGTGTTTCAGTATTTGAATTTTTATTCAATACACTTGTGAAGCTTTAATCTTCGGATAAGACTCGTGTCCGGCCGTTAGGTCTTGGAGTCATGGATCTGAGTCGTAACCAAACGTTAAGTCGAGTCCTAATATTGTAATATCTCAATCGGCAGTTGGTGCTCGAGTTATGCCCCCATTCCCGGGGACGATTTGAAGTGGTCGGACGATGATTACTTTTCACCTTCGAAACTTCTAACTTTACTTAGTCGGAACTAAGTTGTTGTGAGATGAGTTCGAGTGGTCGGATCACACTCGCTCATGTATTGACAATCACATCCACACTTCGGGGATTGAACTCGCATGTGGGCGGTCGGTCACGCCTGCTTAATGTTTAAAGTTACGTCCATGCTCCGGGGACTTAAGTTGTTTTTCGGGTGGTCAGTCACACCCGTTTTAATAATCAAAATTGCGTCCACACTCTGGGGGCTTAGGTTGATTTGTGGGCAGTCAGTCACACCCAATTTGTGTTTATACTCCAGTCCACGCTCTGGGGACTTAGAGTTAGTTATGGGTGGTCAGTCATACCCAATTAATGTTTATACTCCAGTTCATGCTTTGGGAATCTGGAGTTAGTTAACAGACAGTTAATCACATCTGTTTTGAGTTTTGAGATCTCGTTCGCACTCTGGGAACGATAAACTGATCAGGATCATGGATGGTCGGTCACATCCATCCTGAATAAACAAGCAAAGTCGTAGATGGACATATCCATCCTCCTCGAGTTTAGATTACACATGGGTGAAGTCATGGGTGGACGGATCCACCCTCCTTGAGCCCACCTTTTTGGATTTTAAGTTTATACTCTAGCTTGGCTCTGGGAGCCGGAGTTTGTTAGAGAATTGTCGTGTATCAATCCTCTTTGGCTTCAGTGTGACAACTTGCCCCCAAGCTCAGGTTTCACTTAGCAAGTAACCGGTCGTATCACAATCACTCCCTACTTGAATAAGTCCCACCATGGGATGGAACTTAGCTCTCCGTGCATTGTGATGGTTGCATGACGCATTTCAAAAAATCACTACTCTGGCTCGAAGAGATTGCATTTTATTGCTAAAATAAGAAAGTATGGCAAAGTCAGTTGCCTTATTACAAGTTCAAATTTCAAAATGCATAAACAAATTGCAAATGAAAAGCAGACTAAATGAATAAACAAAGTCTGTTATGTGTAGTAGCGACGAAGACTTTCGTTGTTCCAAGCTCTCGGCAAAGTGAGACCATCGACGGTCGATAATTTGAATGTGTCTTCTCCAAGTCTCCGTTCGAGAACATACGGTCCTTCCCATGTTGGCTTCATATGCGAAGGGACCGGATAAATTCTCTTGAGCATGAGATCACCAAGTTCAAAGGTTCGGGGTCGGACCTTAGCATTGTACAATTGGGCGACTAGACTTCGGTGCGCGGCTACCCTCAAATCAGCCTCTTCATGCTTCTCATCTAATAAGTCCAGAGATTCGACAAGCAATATAGAATTTGTCTTCATATCATAGTAAGTCACACGATGAGAAGGTACTTCCAGTTTGACCGAAACGATGGCTTCCGAGCTGTAAGAAAGTGAAATTGGAGTGTGGCCGGTCGCAGACTTGTGGGTAGTTCGATATGCCCATAGGGCCATGGGAAGCTCATCGACCCATTTGCCTCCAGCCTTTTCCAGTCGCCTTTTCAGAATGGATTTGATAACTTTGTTAACAGCTTCGACCTGTCCATTCGCCTGAGGGTGAGCAACTGCTGAGAATTTTTTTCTGAATATGGAAACGTTGATAGAAGTTCTTGAACTCAACATTGTCTTGGGCTCCATTATCAGTGATAATGGTATGTGGGAGGCCAAAACGACAAATGATGTTGTGGACAACAAAGTTGATTACTTTCTTTGTTGTGTTAATAGCAAGGGGCTCAGTTTCTGCCCATTTGGTAAAGTAGTCAACTGCAACGATTGCGTACTTCGCACCACCTTTAGCTGGAGGTAAAGATCCAATTATATCGATGCCGCACGTGGCAAACGACCATGGATTGACCATTTGAGTAATTTCAGCAGACGGGCTCTTGGTATCCAAGCATGTTTCTGACATCTGTCACACCTCTTGGCATAGTCTAATGCATCCCGATTCACAGTCGACCAATAATACCCACATCAGAGTATCTTCTTAGCAAGGGCTTGCCCCCTAGTGTGATCGCCACATTCTCCATTGTGCACATCATGTAATACTCATTTTATTTCATCGTGGGTGATACACCGGAGTAAAGGAATAGAGTATCCTCTTCTATACATGACTCCATTCTGGATAATGAATCGTGAAGCTTTCCGAAGAACTTGTCTTTTCTCACTTCCATGCTCGGGCAAAGTTCCGTGCTCGAGATAGTTTCTGAAAGGAGTCATCCATGACTCTTTCTCGAGTGTGGCTTCATGAACCCAGTCTGTCTCCATCTGATCGATACCCGGAGAGATTAGTGTCTCAACAGGGACAAGTCCCATTTGTTGTGCTTCACCGGTGCTGGTCAATTTTGCCAGAGAATCGGCCTTCTGGTTATGATCTCGGGGTATGCAATAGATGGCATAATAATCGAACCGATTCAATACTTTCTGGACCCGAGCAAGATAAGTAGCTAACCTCTGGTCTCTAGCTTGGTATTCTCCCCAAACTTGACATACAACCAATTGTGAATCGCAATAAATCTCCACAACAAAAATTCTCAAGTCTCTGGCGAGTCTAAGTCCGGCAAGTAAACCTTCGTATTCAGCCTCGTTAATGGTTGCACGAAAATCAAACTTCAAAGCATAACATACGGATCGGCCTTTTGGGGTTTCAAGTACAACTCCAGCGCCTGAGTAGCGGTCCTTCGATGCACCATCGATATAGAGTTTCCATATAGCCCTGGGATAGTGAGTTCAGCAATGAAATCTGCCAGAACTTGTCCTTGAATAGTCCGCCTTGGTGTGTAAGCAATATCAAACTGACTCAACTCGATGTTCCACTTCAGCAACCTATCAGACATCTCAGGCCACGTAAGAACCTGTCGTAACGGCTGGTCGGTGTAGACTATGATAGGATGAGCCTGAACGTACGGACAGAGCTTTCTCGAGGCAATGACAAGACAGTTGCCCAACTTTTCCAACTTTGGATAGTTTTTCTCTGCTCCGGTCAATCGTTTGCTAAGTAATAGACCGATCGTTGTATCCGATCCTCCTCCTGAATTAATGCAGCACTAATCGCATTCTCTGACACTGCCAGATAGATGTATAGTCTCTCATGATCAATCGACTTTGATAGAATATGCGACGTAGCTAGGTGCTGAACCAATGCTCGGAATGCGCCTTCACACTCCTTGGTCCATTCAAAGTTCTGCTTTCCTTTCCTGATCAGATCGAAGAAGGGAATGCACTTGTCGGTGGATTTGGAGATGAATCTGCTCATTGCTGCTACCTTCCCGTTGAGGCTTTGTACTTGGTTATTGTTCTTGGAGTCTCGAGATTCCGAATCGCCCAGATCTTCTTGGGATTGGCCTCAATTCCTCGAGCTTTGCCAATGAATCCAAGGAACTTTCCAAAGGCGACTCCGAAGTGACACTTCAACGGGTTGAGCTTCATTCGGTATTCTTAGAGGATGTTGAACATTATTTCAAGGTCTTTGACGTGATTAATGGAGAGTCGCGACTTTACAAGCATATCATCCATGTACACGTCCATATTTTTCCCGATATGGCTGGCAAACATTCGATTGACAAGTCTTTGATAGGTCGCCCCGGCGTTCTTAAGTCCGAACGGTATCACTTTGTAACAATAGAGTTCGAGATCGGTGATAAAGCTGGTATGCTCTTGATCGGGTAGGTGCATCGGTATCTGATTGTAGCCGGAATACGCATCCATAAAAGACAAAAGCTCATGTCCGGCCATTGAATCTACAAGCTGATTAATTCTGGGAAGCGGGAAACTTTCTTTTGGGCATTCTTTATTTAGATCTGAGTAGTCCACACAAGTTCTCCATTTCCCATTTGGCTTCCTGACAAGCACAGGGTTGAATACCCATTCTGGATATAATGCATTTCGGATAAAGCCGTTCGTCTTGAGTTTATCCACCTCTTCCTTAAGGGCGGCAGATCTCTCTGGATCCATACCGCGCCTCTTCTGCTTGACCGGGACATGCCACGGGTCAATGTTCAATGTATGGCTCGTGATGTCTGGCGAGATCCCACACATGTCTGAGTGTGTCCAGGCGAACACGTCGAGGTTTGCCCGGAGAAATTCAACCAATTCCTCTTTCATCTGTTGGCTTAGCTGAGACCCAATCTTTATCATTCTGGAGTCATCATTGTCGTCGATCGGAACGTCGATCGTCAACTCTGCCAGGGAAGCCTGACTGTCTTTGACTTCCTCTTCATTGTCATCGTCTCTTGGATCAAGATCTTTTATGAATTGGTTGTGGGGCCCGGGCCTAGGCCCAGGCGTCAGTTGTCAATTGTCGGAAAAAGGGATGCAGAGAGATTCCTCTACGTCCTTGCCCTTCTCTTTCCGCTGTGCTTCCCGTAGCTCAGCAACATAACAGGCGCGTCCAGCCGCCTGATCTCCCTGAACAACTCCAACCTCGTTGTCAGTGGGGAATTTCAAAGTTAAACACCAAGGGGTAATAGATCCCCTGAATTCAGCCAGGGCAGGCTGGCCCAAGAAAGCATTATACGGTGAATTGATATCCAACACAATGAACTGTAACATCCGAACTCTCCGACGATCTACAATTCCCAACTCCACGGGTAATTCCACCATCCCAGTGGATATAGTTGCACTTCCATTGAAACCATGAATACGAGACTGACACGGCTTCAAGTCCTTCGCTTCCATTTCCATTTGATCATATGCTCGCTTGAAAAGAATATTCATGGAGCTGTCACTGTCCACTAAGATCCTCTTCATCCAAGCAGGACCTATCTGAGCTGATATGACTAGTGGATCAATGGTGGGGGCTTTGACTCTATTAGCATCTCTGTCTCAAAAAACGATGTCGTCTGTCATCATCTTTTATTGTTTATCCGGAGCACCATTGTTGAGATTACCACAATACTTGAAGTCCGCATGCCTAATCGAACTGGCATACGACTCCATTTCCCTCCAGCTCTGATCCACTGGATGAGGACCACCACTAACTGTGTTAATCACTAACCTCCCGCCAGTACGCGCGGGTTCTTCCGTTCTAGCCTGATTCGGTGCTTGATTTTGGTTTCATGGGCCCGCACCTCCAACCTGCAGTGCCCGAACGAATTGTTCCAACTTCCTATCTCAGATTAACTTCTCAATGATATCCCGCAAATGGCGACATTCATTGGTATTGTGACCATAGCAATCACGGAATCTACGGAATTTTCCAGATTGATTCTGCTTTTCGGACGACTGCTTCGGAGCAGGCTTCTTATATTTGCCAGTATTGCAAGTTTGCAAGTACGCATTCTCCAGGGATGTATTCAAAGGAGTATAGGTGTCAAACATGAGAGCTCTACATTGCGGTCTGCGATTTTGATCCCGCTTCTTACCCTGACTTCCATCGCCTTTCTGCTGATTCTGCTTATTCTGTATATTTAACTACACCTTTCCAGAACTCTCACCGGTTTGTTTCACAGTGACATTACTCTGGATTCCTTCCAAACTGGGCCCTACATCATCCTTCTTCCTAGACTGTTTTGCATCTTCCCTCCTCAAGAACTGGGCTGCTTTGGAATAGAAACGGTCAAATGACAATGGGGGTTTCCCAACCAACGAGTTGCCAAATTAGGAATCAGGATCGATTCCTTTAGCCAGTGCCATCAATATGGAATTATCATTAGGGTTACTAATCTCTGGGCAAATGGCATGGAACCTTTCCAGATAATGTCCAAGCATCTCTCCAGGAGCTTGAGTGACACTAGATAAGGTGTTCACATCCTTAGGTCTTGTAACGTGCATTCGAAACTGTTCGACGAATTTCGTAGCTAACTGATCAAAGCATGAAACAGATCAGGGTGGCAAGCGAGTAAACCACATTATCGCAATGCGCCCTAGAGAGATTGGAAAACTTCTGCATTTGACCGCATCATCAGCTCATACGGCATTCATACTTCAAAATGTGCCGGTTAGGGTCTGAACTCCCTTCGTAAACAGGTAAAGTTGGCATTCTGAATCGACGAGGCGGTTCATCATAAAGGATATTATTAGTGAGGGTGTATGACTCCGGGAGATTCCCAGTCATTATTGGAGAGGCCCTGACTTTCATGAATCATTTGATGAACCATGGTCGGGATGTCTGGCATTTGGACATTCTGGGCATGTTGGGCCAAGGTGTGGTCGGGTTCCACAATGCGAGGATGGCCCCGGTGCGGTCGACGGTCCATACCTCGCTTCCTTGGCTCCAGGTCTTCGGGCACATAGGGTTTAGGAGTACGATCGCGTGGACGAAGGTTCGGATCTGTTCGGTCTCGAATGTCAGCTTCCAAGTCGATAGCGACGACAACAGCACGATTATCAGTGATGTGATAAGGAATTGTCCCTCCTCGAGAGGAGGGGCCTGCCTGGTGACTTGCAGATGGACCAGGTCCTGCTTGTCCAAAATTCAGAGTGCGCTGATGCCCGGGAGCTTGCGTGTAGCTTCCATCTAGTCGTAGACGTGTAGATCTACGATGGTAATCGGAAGAAGCAGAGCTCTCAGTAGATTTATAGGAAGCTTGATCACTTCTGGATCTCCTTCGTCTTTCTTGATTCAGTTGGTTGGTTAACTCCATGTTGGCACGGATCTGCTGAGTAAGCTGCTAGTGACTTTAGGTCAGTTCTTGCATCAACATCTGAAACCCCTCTCTGGTGATAGGGCCTTGTGGATCTGAAGGTCCCACTGAGTTCTGACCGGTAGCGGGTAACTGCGCAGGATTCTATCTATCTCTTCCTTCCTGATCCGCAGCGATTGGGGCAGTCCTTGAAGTAACCATGGTGAAGGGTGAAGCTCTCTCCTAGACTTGATACAAATCTGAATAGGTTGGAATAACTTCTAGGTATGAGATCTGGATCTTCTCCTTAGATTCTTGCAATCCGATATCGGTAGGAGATCCAAAGAGTAGGAGAAAAGCTGGGTTTTCTCAGTGAAAGCACCAAAGTGTTTATACCAAAATTGGGCACAACACCCTTCGGGCATGTTTGAAGAGATTAAAGTGAAGAATATAAATGGAAAATGAGGTAGATCTAAAAAACACACCAAATACAGACAAACAGAAGTATGAAAACACAGAGATTTAGAGTGGTTCGATGTTGTAGCCTACGTCCACTATAGAAAGTTTGCTGTTTATTGATATTACTCGCTGGTTACAGATGTTTACAACAGTACAATCGAGGTACAACAGTACAATCGAGGTACAACAATGATTCGGCAGAGTATCGGCGTTCCAACGTCCAAAAGTCCATTTTCTTAAGGCCTTGGACTGTTATTTATAGGTGTAGGCTGCAAATATCTCGCTCAGATCTCGAAAGACTCCTTCTCTCACGTGGGTGGGCCTACGTGATCGACCCCTGGACATTTTGACTCGATCCATGATCAATACGTACCAAATTCGTATCGATCCAAAATTGCTCTTTTTGGGTTGAGATCGATCATGGACATTCTTGTGGTTGTACGCAAGCTCTTATGAAAATTTGGTAGCATTTGGACTTGTAGATTTTGAGTTATGATTGATGCAAGTTTGGATTTGTGGTATGCTACCGAGCTTGCATCGATACGTTCGTATCCATAATTTTGCACGTGTTTGCTAGATGATGTGGCGCTATCTTCTAGGATCGATCCACTTTTCATGCCGAGTGACCGAGTCTTCCTCTTGATTGTGCCTTGTTCGTATCCATTGGTATGGCTTCGTTCGTATCCATCGATCACACTCCATCTCGTATCGAAAGTTTCATATCGTTCGTTTTAGATCACTTCGTATCGATATGCACTTGATCACTTCATAATGATGGGAGAGGGCCGCTTCGTATCGCTCGGGGGTTGTATAGATCATATCGATTCTTTGGCCGATCGATACGAATTTCAGAGGAACCGAGAGATACGAATCGTGTATTGGAGGGATGATACGAAGCGCCTCTAGGTGATGGATACGAGTTAGAGCATGTGTGATGGATACGAGTTGGAGCATGCGTGATGGATTCGAACTGATGGACGTTTGGTGGATACGAATGAGGTTTTTTTTGACGGGATGGATACGAGCTTAGATGGATATGAATGGTGTTGATTTTTCAACTTTGACCGATCAATATCTTAAGCATACGAACTCCGATTGACTTAAAATTTGGGAGGTTGGCTTTCATAGCTTTGCTTGTCATGTCATATAGCTGAAGCTTGATCTGGACTTGGGAAAATTTTTCCAGTATCCATAGTGAACCTGTGTGTGACCGATCTTCGGTACAAACTGTCCTTGGTTTCTAGTCAAGTTCTTGGTGTCACGGCCTTGCCAAAAGGCATGATAATAACTGGTGGTAGTGGCAGTCGATTGGTCACTGGTGGTGGTAGCGGTCGACCACTAGGGGTCGACCGGTCGTGCCCTATTGTCGAGAAGTAGGGTCCACACATATATTATTATTTATTTCCTTATATTCCTTTTTAATTATTTTCGATCTGAAAATTTCAAACACTTATAACTTCTTAATTTGAATTCTGATTGCAAAAATTGATATATGAAAGTTTCTTAGAAAATCACCACGAATACAATGTTGCAAGTTTCGCAACCAAATTCTATTTTGCTCAAATTCCACTTTTGAGCCTTATTAATTATTTTTAATTAATTATTATTTATTTTATGGGTTGTTGCAGGCGTCACTGACGAACAATAATAATCGAATGGCCTATCTATAATAGGATCATGACGAGGGATGTAACTCCCCTAATTTCAATAACATTATTCAGGAGATTTAATTAGATAAATTACATAGAATAATGTAAATGGTAAGTGATAAGGGGATTGAGATTTAAATAAGTATTAAGTGGTCGTGCTTATTAATTTAAATGGGTTTAAGAATGGTTTATAGGATAATTAAAATACACAAGGGTATATTGGGTATTTGCCATATATATAACCTTTACTCTTATATATATAGGTTTTGCCTCTTAGGCCATTCACATTCATATCTCATTTTCACAAAAATAAACGTAAGCTTAAGTGGATAAGGCGGGCTATTATTAGAGAGGAAAAGGAAAGGAAATTCAAAGAAAAGAAAATGAATTAAGGAAAGGGAATAATCTCAAATCCAAACCAATCTCCTTATCATAAACCAAGGTGAATAATAATTTCCATCACAAATTTCTGAATATATGTTTCAGATTTAAGGTTAAATTGGATTATATGATGTTTGATGATGATATGCTTGCATTAAGGTTTGTTTAAATTTAAACAAGCTTGTTTAAATGAAGATTCATATGGTTTTAGGTAAAAAATCGAGTGATACTGATGTTTAAATGCCATGGAAAAATTATATGTTATGCAAAACATGATTTCGGAGTTGGGTTTCAAATTTGATAATTTTCCAAGCTATGGAGAGTTTATTATGAATTTTCGTACGAAAATATGATTAATTGGGTTTAAGAATTTATTTCAGAAATTTTATCAAGAATTTAGGTTTGAAATTTTGATATGTTAGATAACATGATCAAAGTGAATTTCTGAAATTTTTGGGGATTTTTCTTAAGTAATTTACAATATGAAATAAATTATTTTAAGAGAAGGATCTAAATGATTTACGTGTAAATTAAGGGGAAGGGTTTTTCTGTAAAAAGCTAATATTAATGTTTATCCAAAAATAAAAGGCGGTTAGTTTTGCAAAGCATGGAAAAAGTTGAGGCAATCAATTATATGCTTACACGTAGGCAAGTTAGTAGATATAAATTTGGCATTTAACCTAGAAAAACAAGTTTTCCCTCTATTAGAGGTACCTTTCGAATCATAGCTTTTGCCTTCGACTAAGTCGAAACCCCATTAAGCCAAAACCAATACACAAAGTATCATCTAGGTGGTACATAGTGGATTGGAGAAAGGCGGAAGGTATGGTGTCGAAAGCTTTGCTATCGATGGAGTTGATACATGTGTTTGTTTTAAAATATTAAGCGCTTGCCTTAGTTTTACTAAAGCTTTCGACATAGTCATACCATATGGTTTTAAAAGGAGTTTTATAATAGCTTTCGAAGAGACTGCCATATTTTGTTTTAAAAGTAAAGGGATTTCGAATGAGTTCTTTTAGTTGTAAACAAACGCTTTTGAAAGAAGGGGTTCAGACTTAGTCGAAGCCCTACAGCCAATTCTTGTACCTTTCAAGGGTATTGAAGTCATCATTGCTTTCGAAGTGTTGTGTTGTTTAAAGAAGGATTAAGCCACTTCCTAAATGCTTTTGAAAGGGGTTGAGGGTTTCGAAGGTAATGGAGTCAAAATGGGGTTTCGACTCTATTCTTCAAAGCTTTAATTTAAAGGATTGTGCTTTCGACTAGATGGTTCTGATACCATCAACTTTTCCCCAAACAGTTTTATAAGGGTTTCGAAAGAGATACTTTTGTATATTAACCCTTTGGCCTAAATGTTGTTTTAAAGAATAAACCCAATGCTTTCGAAAGGGGTACTTTTATTTGTTTCGAAGCTATGTTTTAAAGGACGTTTTGATACCATCGAAAGGTATATTTGATTTTGAAAGAGAATATTTATCAAGGGCTTCGAAAGGAATGTTTATTATGTTTGAATTTTTTTTTGCTTTCAAAGGAAGTCATCCAGAGGTTTCGAAAGAGATGTTTTTAAGATTTCAAAACATAAACCCAATCTCAATTCAAAGGAATAGCCATAGCATAAACAAACAAAAGGGTTTTGAAATGAAGGAGTTTTCATTGATTATAAAGGTAAAAGGGTTTAACCAGGATATATATATATATAAAAAAGATAATAAACCATAGATGTTGGTATTATTTGTTGTTATGTATACTTCTTTATATTCTTATTCACATAGTTATTAACCCATAACAGTATTTTGGGGAAGCGTAGAATAACCAGCTAGGTTGACCCTTAGTGAATATAAATTAAAGATATTGGCAGGGGCCAATAGGTTCACAGTAATTCCATGAAAACTGTGTATAGGAAAAGATATTGGCAGAGGTCCAATAGGTTCATAGTAAGACCATGAAAACTATGTAGAAATAAAGATGTCAGAAAGACAGGTTCCTAGTCAGCCCATGAAAACTAGGATAAAAGAAAAGATATTGACAGTTAGTCAATAGGTTCCTAGTTAGCCCATGAAAACTAGGATAAAGGAAAAGATATTGGAGTTACCAATATGTTCATAGTGATCCCATGAAAACTATGTAATTGGACAGGTAGTCCTTAAACATTTAATCGGTTATTAGTCAGCCCCTGAAAACTATTATGTTAATAGTAATCCTAAAAACTATAACCGAGACGGATAGTCAAAAATGAATGAGGATGGGTAATCCAAAATTTATTCATTTGTTTTACATATCATCATATTATATTAATTTGAGATGTTTTAACCATTGTGGATGCAGGAGCGCAGTATATGATTTATAAATGTTTTAGGATACTAGTGAGGGTAAAACCCATTCGGCTAAGTGGCATGGTCTCACTAGATACCTAAATGGTTTGAGATGGTAGATTACTTTTCATACCAGGCTTTATGTATGACTCAAAATTTTTGTTCCCCCTTAAACTCTTGGGTACTCAATTAATTTTGAGTAGTCTGAGGGTTGAGGTTTTTAGGTACCTCATTAGACGAATAAGCTTCTGGAGACGTGCACGAGGCATTATAGCTATTTTGAGTTCTTGTTCAGTTTGATTCCGATGTGCTATGTTTTGTTAAGGTAAAGTTATTAATTGCCTATTACATACTCTGATCACCAATGGGGCATCTTCATATGTCGCGCTTGGACTATGTTGTAATAAATATATTTATCAGAACGTGGTTACGTTGTGGGATTATGAAAAGAATGTTGAAAAGGTTTTTGGAATGGAATATGAATATTATTTTGAAATTTTAAGTTTTTCCATATCCATGTGTTTCTGAGATATCAGTGTAATTAACATTACCGTATTTGGTCGTCGAGGATTAATAAGTATGGATGACTGCAGTGTCTGTAGCCGTTAGTTTTGCGCCTCTAAATGGGGGATGTTATAAGGGACCACGACATCCTCCAAGAGGGCCAAGTATATGGTTATTTCTCGCTTTGATAGCCTTCTCGACCTCATCTAGGATTCGAATCGGTGGTCTCATGGTCATCACCAGCATCATCCCTCGTTGCCACCTCTGTAGCCTCTCCAATCATAACATTAGCTAGCCCTGCTGGGTGCACGGTGGGGGCCCTCACTGTGGCAGCACCACCACCAATGGTTATTCTCGGGCCTAACAATCTGACTCGATGAAGGTTCTTATTATTCAAAATTATCGCCAAGTTCTTGGCATTAAGTTCGATTTCCTTGATCCTATGAGTATAGTCCTCGTACAAGGTAAGACCTACCCCGATCCCGGCAGGGTCACTACAAGGAAGGGGGATGATTACTAAAAGAAAACAACAACAAAGAATTCTTCAATAAGAAAAGGATATTTACAAGGCATATTAAAGACTTGGGTGGTTAGATTTGGGTTAACGGTTGTGGAGACAAAGAAGAACTAGTCTTTGTAAGTCGGTGCTTTGCTCGGGAGACCAAAGATTAAAGGGGGCGCCTTAATGCCCCGAAGATAGTAGTAGCAAATAAGCCCGTCAACGGATATTTTCGAACGCGGGTAGTGCAATATCCGCATCCGCCTTTGAAATCATTTTCAGATATCTAATATTTGCATCCACTGATACTGATGTATTAGATAATTATCCTATCCATTAACAATCGATAAATCAAAAAACATAAATTCAAAAATTTCAATTAACATAATTTTTCTTTTAAAACCATCGATTATAAATGTGCAGAATCAACAAGTACGATGATGATAAATAGTTTTGAGTAGTTAATATGTATTAAATGCATATAATATAAATTATTAAGTTAATAAAACAATTAATACATATTTTTTATTATGCTAAAATACACATAAAAACATATAATCTTGACAAATATTGGACATATAATTTTCTAATGCGGATGCCTTCGTATTCGCATCTGTAACCGCTTTTTTGGATATTGGATAATTATCCACTTTTAAGAGACGAATGCGAATGGATTTCGGATTTTTTGGAATCCATTGGCAGCTTTAGCAGCATAAGTCAGATTTTTCCTATTGCTAGAGCATAAAACTAGTCGGATCAATGCAGGGTCAGGCTCGGGGATGTTTAAATCTTAACAAACTATGAAGAGTCTGGCCAGAAGCTTATAACGTTTGGGGCTAGGTGTCCTAGTGCCAATCGGTGTGCATTTAAGAACCTAATGAAGAATGGGCGAAGAGAGAGTTACCCCGGCTTTCATGTAAGCGAGCAACTAGGAAAAATTTACCCGTCGGGGGTTGGTTGGCCCAATCTGCGATTAGGGGTTAGAGAGGAGCTATGTTCTCATGGCCAAAATTGGCCAAAAAACATGCAAGATTGATCCAGTCTTCTCGGATCTTAGAGGCCTAGGGGAGAGACAGTTGGCTACTGGTAGAAGCCACTTCATCCATCTATATTTAATAGCAAATCATTTAGGTTACTGAATTGCCCCCAACCTATAAAAACAGTAGTATAACTAGGCCCGGGGGCAAGCTTTTTCCCACACTAATATGGAAAATCAATCCAACCCCTAGAAGGCACGCTCGTACAACTGCCTGTGGTGGGCCGGGCATCCCACATCCGTCCCAGCTTGCTGCCTAATCATATTTACAAGTTCAAATTGCTTTTTTCCTACTTCTAATCAAATGAGGGCAATTCATCAATATTGATATTTAAGGCCTTAGGCTATTCCACATAGTGTTCAACACTTGATGACCACTATTGGTGGCGCAACAACGATCGTCAATGGCTATAAATGGTAAAAGTTTACCAACAAAGTTCATCATAAAAGGGGTTTCTATGGCAATAAGTAACATTAGAGTACATTATTAAAGCATGAAAGTCAAAGGGAAAATCAAAAACACAAAAAATCATTGATATTGTTAGAACCTTGTAATTTGATGTTTTGATCTTGACAACTATATAAGTATATATTATGTGAACTAAGAATATTTGTAGGAGAAGATACTATTCCACTCGATAATAGATTGAAGACCAAGAATTCAGAGAGAAGTTTCAAAATTTATTAATGGTTTGTCTATAGTCTAGTTTTGTAGTTAATCATTGTTAAAATCTCTCCTAGGTGGTATATGCACGCACACAATTATTTAAAATTATTTTCAAATCATACGCACACAAAGTATTTTGTTAATTGCAAATTACCTTAACAAAAAGTTTTCACAAATACTTTAATATGGCATAAAATCTAAATTCAGTCGACTGAATGAGGAGCTTCGATCGACTGAATACCTATGCACATGCACAGTGCACTTGAAGGTTCAATCGACTGAACCACCCCTTTCAGTCGACTGAACTATGTGTCTTTTCAATATTAAAATTTAAAATTCGAATTTTTAAATATTCAGAAGACTGAAATCTTTTCCTTGGTCGACTGAATATACATAACGGCTATTTTTCTGAACGGTCACTTCCATTTAACGAACATAAACAACCCTAGATTCAAGAGTTGTTTCCATATCTTTTGACCGTAACTCTTCACGAAGAATTGCATCATTTAAACTCTATATATAGCCTTGAATTCAGTTGTTTTAATAACTTAATTTCTAATTCTATTCTCATATACTTATTATCTAAAATATTTTGCCATTTTCTTTCAAATCTCGTTCTAATCACTTGCATATTCAAGCACAAATTCATTTGTGATTAAATTAACTTCCAATCTTCACAAACTACACTATATACCACAAAGGAGAAGATTATAGGAAGGGTGTACTCTAAAAACTTATCTGTGCTATCAAAAGAGCATAATCAGTCAAGAAAAATCTCTGTATTGTAGAAGTCCTATTCGGTTGCTCAGGCGGTAGAAGTCCTATTCAGTTGTCTAGACGGTAGAAGTCCTGTTCGGTTGCTCAGGCAGTGTAATGCCTATTCCTCCCGGTTAAGAGAGGGCTGATAGTTAAATTCTAGAAGGAGTTTGGGACTGGACGTAGAATGGGAATTTAAATAGTATAAAAATCCCTGGTGTTATTTACTTTACTATTTACTACTTTTATTTTATTCCGCATTCGTAGATAACTTAGTTACTATTCAATATTACGATCCTTAGCAGCGCTTTCATTTAGTATCAGAGCAAGGCCATCATATAATCGTAATACGGTTATTTGATACACAGTTAATATGGAAAATAACACTAACGCTAGTTTTGTTGAAGGTCAATCCACTGCCCGACCACCACTATTTAATGGTTTGAATTACAATTATTGGTCAACCCGAATGAGAATTTTTATGCAACAAAATGGATATGATACTTGGAATATCACTCAAAGTGAATACATTATACCCACTACACCATTTGCAGAATGGTCAAACACACAAAAGTTAGATGCTACATCGAATGCAAAAGCCATGTATATGTTATTTTGTGCCTTAGATAAAAATGAATTTAATAGAGTTAGCATGTGTACAACTGCTTATGAAATTTGGAGAACTCTTAAAGTCAAACATGAAGGAACTAACAAGGTTAAACAAAGCAAGATTTCTATGCTCAAAAATTAGTTCCAAAATTTTAGAATAAAACCAGATGAAACTATAAATGACATGTATTATGGATTCCAAGATATACATCTTTCATTGTTGGCATTAGGAGAAATTTTTTCAGATTTTGATATTGTCTCAAAAATTCTAAACTCTTTAACGGATGAATGGGAACGAGCTATTGAAGAAGCTAATGACATTTCTACCATCAAACCTGAAGAGTTAATTGGAAATCCTATGTCATATGAAGTTAATTTGCAGGCAAAACGAGATCATGCCCAAGATAAAAAGAATATTGCCTTGAAAGCTGAACAAGAAGATTCATATGAAGATGAAATAGCATTGATTGCAAAGAATTTCAAAAGGTTCTTAAAATTTAGAAAGAATAAGAAGTTTGGAAACAACAGGATAGACAATTCCAGTAAACCGCCAGTTTCGAATCTCGAATGTCATAAGAAGGGCCACATAAAGAAAGACTGTCCTGATAGAAAGAAAGACAGATTCAAGAATAAGAAGGACAAGTACACAAAGAAGCAGGCATTCTTTGTTACATGGGATGATTCAGAATTGTCTTCATCATCAGACAGTGACAGAGATAGCGAATCTGAACAAGCCAACATCTGCTTTATGGCTTTGGCTAATGATGTAAGTGATTTAAATTTTGATAATTTAATTGATATACATTCAAAATTATTAGATAAACTCAAAGAAGTTAAAAGAAAGTATAAAGATGCACTAGAAAAATTAAACAGAACTGAAATAGAAGTTGATATGCTAAGAGATGAAAAGAAAATCCTAGAAGAAGAACTTGTTAATACATAAGAATCTTTGTTTAAAGTTTCTTCTCAACTCACTATGCTATCAAATAAAGCAGAAGTGCAAAAAGAAAAGAATATGACATTAGCTTCAGAAAATCATGATTTAAAATCAAATATCAAAATACTTGAATTGAAAAATACTAGTCTCAAAACTGAGTTAGAGAATATCACTAAAAATGTAACTAATTTTAATAAAGGAAGAGAAAATCTTTCTAAAATTATCAATAATTCTCAAACTACTACAAATAAGAATGGATTAAGATATAAAAATTCTTCAAAGACTAGTTCAAAGAAGAATAGTATATCATATAATAATTTCAATTTACATAAGAATTTTGTAAAAGCAAAACCAAAACCAAAACCAAAAGTTTTCACTCAAAAGAAAGAAATTGGTAACACAAATACTATAAAATTTGGTTACCAAAAACTAATAACAATTTAATCAGAAATAAGTATATTAAATCATTTATAACTTCATTTCATAAAAATAAAGACTTTACTTATAAAGGGAATTCTAAACCCTCTTAGGTTTGTGTTATCCCGCCTTTTGGTCAAGGCTGGGATATCCATAAATTAGCTGGAAAGGATGGATATCAGGAATGGAGATCAATTGGAAACAAGGCTACGATCGATGTCGTCAAAATTTGACCAGGCTTCAATCAAGACAGGATCAATTGGGAATGATGCACAAGGCTGGGAGAGGCTATGTTTCAAATTTCAAGTCAATCGGAGTTCGTATGCTCAAGATATGGATCGATCAAAATCAAGGGGGAGGGCCTCTGTTCGCATCCATCAAAAAAACCATGTTCGAATCCATCCAGCGAATCAGCTCTCTTAGCATCGGTTCTGTTCGAATCCATTCGAAACTACACTTTTCGTATCCATCTAAAGGCGGCCTCCTTCGTATCAACCTTGTCCGTATCCATCGGACGTACCTGGTTTTGTATCGATTAATCATCCCTAACTTGTTCGTATCGGTCAATCAATGTCCAATTCGTATCCACCAAAGGCAAGGCTTCGTTTGTATCCATCCATCCTGAGAATGTAGTTCGTATGCATTCGTTGGCCTTGTTCGTATCCATGAAAACCCTGTTTCGTATCCATCATCTTGCATCTTCTTCGTATCGATCGAGTATGCACTCCACTCCCATCATCTAAGGTTACTTCGTATTGATCAACACATATAGGATCGATACGAAGTACACCACTGGCATTGATATGAAAGTGGACACGAATGAAGTCACTTTGATGGATATGAACCAACGATGCGAACAAAGGTTGAAGTGGATGGATGCAAATTAAAGGATATGGATAGATACGAATGGAATTCAAAAAGGATGAAGGCTCAGTCAACACGGCAAGAAGTATGGATCCACCCTAGTTTATCGCTCCACGTCAACAAGCAGGAACGTGTCATTGATCGACACGAAAGGGATGGAGGCGAAGGTATAGATACGAACTCGTATCCATGTTGAAGAGCCCGATTCGTATCGATCATAACTCACAATCTACAAGTCCAAACTCCGCCAAATTTTCATAGGAGCTTACGTACAACCTAAAGAATGTCCATGCTAAATTTCGACACGATTGGGTCAAATCTTGATTGACACGAAATTCGTTTGTATCGATCACGGACCGAGTGCAAATCATGTGGGATCGATCGCGTGGGCCCACACACGTGCTGGAAGAGGTCTCCCGAGATCTGAGCGAGATATTTGCAGCCTACGCCTATAAATAGCATCCCAAAGCCTATAGAAAAGGACTTTTGATTCTTCTACCTCCAGACTCTGCAGGAACCATCATTGTACTCGAAATTTGCTGTTGTAATCAGTTGTAACTCGTTGTAGTCAGCAAGCAAACATCAATAAAATCATTAACTTCAAAGTGGATGTAGGCCGGATTGCCGAACCATTATAAACTCTGTGTTCTTCACTGCTTTCCTTTTAATTTTCTGAGTGTTCTTCATTTTTAATTCTCTACATACTTGTTATCTGTAATCTGTGATTGTGAACTAGTGCTTTCATCGACAATTGGGTGTTTGTGACCAATTTTGGCGCAAACATTTTGGTGCTTTCACTGAGAATGCTAGCGCTCAGGAATTCTACAACCAGGACTTCGGATCTGAAAGTTTAAAGACTTGGATCTGGAAAGCTATGGCAAGACAATCAACAAGAAGACAAAGAGCTGGAAGGAGTCAGCATGAAGGGAGCCAAGAGGCTTCCTCTAGAGCAAATCACACCTCAATCTTCATCACCCGGGATGAGATGGAGATGATGATGGAAGCTATGTAGGAAAGAATGCTGAAAAGACAAGAGGAGATGTTGTAGAACCTACTCCAACAAGTTGGACAAGCCAGAATGCAAAATCAAGGGAACGCTGCTGCAGGAGATGCTGGAGATAGAGATCAGGAGCGTGGAACAACCAGAGTTCAGAATGGAGCAGGACCGTCAGGAGCAGCACAAGAACTTGGGGGCACACATTTGGAGGACATTGATCCAACCTCAGGCAGGATACCCGGTGGAGCTGTTCAACATGGCTTTGGTAGAGGAATGGATGCCCGTCTAGGAGACCAGATTCCAGGATTCCCTCATTAACTCGGGGGACAGGTTGGAAGCAACAGACAAGGGCTACAGCTTGACGACAGTGATAGATTGGCGGAGATGGTCAGATGACCCATGAGAGGCGGACTAGTGAATAGAGATCTAGAAGATGTTAATAGGAGTCCCTTTGTTCCTACGATCAGGCAAGCCAACAATCCACCAGAATTCAAGTTACCAACGCTGGAGATGTATGACGGGAGAACAGATCCCGTTGTTCACTTGACAAGGTACATGAGGCATATGGAAGTACTGGGAGCATCAGAGGAGGTCATGGCGCGATCCTTCCCTTTGTATCTGACGGATATAGCGGCGTTATGGTTCAGACAGCTGGAGAGTGGCTCTATTGGCACATGGACGGAGTTAATTAAAAGGTTTATGAGACAGTTTCGAGTCCACATAGCCAGACCCAAGAACATGATGACTTTAACATCAATGAAATAATGGAAAGGAGAATCACTTAGAGATTTCTTGACCAGATTCAATGCGGCAGTGGCTTCGGTGGATCGACCTAATCCATCGATGGTTTTGATGGCAGCGGTTTCAGGAATTGCAGACAATTCGGATTTCAAGATATCATTGAAACGGGACCCACCGAGGGATCTTGGGGAGTTCTATCATGAGGCGGAGAGATTTCTAAGGCAGGAAGATGGGCAGGTTGAGAGAGAAGTGAGAGAGGCTGAAGCTTATGCGGTAAGGGATGGAGGTCCACCCAGGGAAAATCCAAACAAAGACGATAAAGGCAAAAGGAAAATGAATGATAACGGTAGCACGTCAAAAAGGCCACGGAGGGAGTCAAAGTTTTCTTCTTACACAGATCTGATTGAAACTCTGGAAAGGATTTATTTGGGCACTCGAGGGCGCCTCCAGTATCGATGGCCAACAAGAAGGGAATCTTCTGATTACAAACGGGCATCGAGAAGGCATTGCCTATTCCATGAGCTGGATGGGCACAACACGAACGACTGCAGGCATTTGAGGGATATCATTGAGGAGCATGTAAGGAATGGTCATCTATAGCAGTATGTAAGGAATCGAGCTGTGGCAACGAAACAGGAACGACCACCGCCCACCTCGAATGAGGATGGCACTGGACCTAGGCAACGTCAACTTGTTATCAACTAAATAGATTTATGGCTTGGAAGAAGTAATAGAACTCGAAGTAATGTGACTAAATCACTTACACATGTACGGGATCGAGGACGGTCCCTAGGCATGCTCTGAGACGATGATAAACCGTGTTGCTCGAGTCTGTGAAATCCTATTTTTCTTTTTTTGTTTTCCTGAAAACTTTTGTTTTTTCCTTGGATGTACAAACATTTATTTGGTTTTCCCTGGCTGCAAAAACTCTTATTTTGAATGGTTGGATTTGGATCAATGTAATGAATAATACAAGTCTCGCGATTACGGTCTCGACCGGAGAGACGGGGTAGTAATCGCGAATTATGAGTCCCTTCGTCGGAGAGCGATGGAATGGACTCTGACACAATATAAAAGTCCTTGGCCATAGAGCCGAGGCCGGAGAATATAAAAGTCCTTGGCCGGAGAGCCGAGGCCGGAGAATATAAAAGTCCTTGGCCGGAGAGCCGAGGCCGGTGAATATAAAAAGTCCTTGGCCGAAGAGCCGAGGCCGGAGAATATAAAAGTCCTTAGCCGGAGAGCCGAGGCCGGAGAATATAAAAGTCCTTGGCCAGAGAGCCGAGGCCGGAGAATATAAAAGTCCTTGGCCGGAGAGCCGAGGCCGGAGAATATAAAAGTCCTTGGCCGGAGTGCCGAGGCCGGAGAATATAAAAGCCCTTGGCCGGAGAACCGAGGCCGGCGAATATAAAAAGTCCTTGACCGGAGGGCCAAGGCCTGAGAGCATAGAAGCCCTCGACCGGAGAGTCGGGATCAGGGCAAAACAACGCGACCCAGCGAGGTCTATGGTTTTGAAGTCAAACCCGGAGAGATCATGGATTCGGATTTCGGCTTTGGATAAATAGACCCGGAGGGGTTTTGGATTTGGCAAAGGACTCGGAGTGGTCCCGAATTTGGATATCAACTCAAAAATGTTATGGATTTGGCTATTGGATATAGATGGATTAAAGCTCGGTTGATGGATTTGGATAGCTATGGAATTGGCTAAGGATTTGGTTATTGAATTCGGAATCGGACACTAACTCGGAGCAGCCGCGAATTTGGATCAGGTTAAGGCTGCAGCACTCGGATAGGATGGCTTGGTAATGGATTGGACTAAGAATCAGATGATATAGCTATGGATGAAATATGCACTTCGGATGCCGGATTTGGAGCTTTTCAAAACACACCTTCTTACCACAAGGCATGTTTTGGGAGGCAAATGTTATCCCGCCTTTTGGTCAAGGCCGGGATATCCACAAATTGGCTGGAAAGGATGGATATCAGGAATGGAGATCAATTGGAAACAAGGCTACGATCGATGTCGTCAAAATTTGACCGGGCTTCAATCAAGGCAGGATCGATTGGGAATGATGCACAAGGCTAGGAGAGGCAACGTTTCAAATTTCAAGTCAATCGGAGTTCGTATGCTCAAGATATGGATCGATCAAAATCAAGGGGGAGGGCTTTTGTTCGCATCCATCAAAAAAACCATGTTCGAATCCATCCAGCGAATAGCTCTCTTAGCATCGGTTCTGTTCGAATCCATTCGAAACTACACTCTTCGTATCCATCCAAAGGCGGCCTCCTTCGTATTGACCTTGTTCGTATCCATCGGACGTACCTGGTTTCGTATCGATCAATCATCCCCAACTTGTTTGTATCAATCAATCAACGTCCAATTCGTATCCACCAAAGGTGAGGCTTCGTTCATATCCATCCATCCTGAGAATGTAGTTCGTATGCATTCGTTGGCCTTGTTCGTATCCATGAAAAACCCTGTTTCGTATCCATCATCTTGCATCTTCTTCGTATCGATCGAGTATGCACTCCACTCCCATCATATAAGGTTACTTTGTATCGATCAACACGTATAGGATCGATACGAAAATGGACACGAATGAAGTCACTTCGATGGATATGAACCAACAATGCGAACAAAGGTTGAAGTGGATAGATGCAAATGAAAGGATATGGATAAATACGAATGGAATTCAAAAAAGATGAAGGCTCGGTCAACACGACAAGAAGTATGGATCCACCCCAGTTTATCGCTCCACGTCAACAAGCAGGCACGTGTCTTTGATCTACACGAAAGGGATGGAGGCGAAGGTATCGATATGAACTCGTATCCATGTTGAAGAGCCCAATTCGTATCGATCATAGCTCACAGTCTACAAATCCAAACGCCGCCAAATTTTCACAGGAGCTTACGTACAACCTAAAGAATGTCCATGCTAAATTTCGACTCGATTGGGTCAAATCTTGATCGACACAAAATTCATTCGTATCGATCACGGACCGAGTGAAAATCATGTGGGATCGATTGTGTGGGCCCACACACGTGCCAGAAGAGGTCTCCCGAGATCTGAGCGAGATATTTGCAGCCTACGCCTATAAATAGCATCCTAGAGCCTACAGAAAAGGGACTTTTGATTCTTCTACGTCCAGACTTTGCAGGAACCATCATTGTACTCGAAATTTGCTGTTGTAATCAGTTGTAACTCATTGTAATCAGCAAGCAAACATCAATAAAATCATCAACTTCAAAGTGGATGTAGGCCGGATTGCCGAACCACTATAAACTCTTTGTTCTCCACTGCTTTCCTTTTAATTTTCTGAGTGTTCTTCATTTTTAATTCTCTACATACTTGTTATCTGTAATATGTGATTGTGAACTGGTGCTTTCATCGACAATTGGGTGTTTGTGACCAATTTTGGCGCAAACAGTTTGGCTTCCTAAGACCTAACTCTTAGGATCCTAATAAAAAGTTGGTACTAATGTCAATTTTTATTTTTTGCAGGTACCAACTAAGAAAAGAGGAAAGTGGATACTGGACAGTGGTTGCTCAAAACATATGACAAGAAATAAAGATATGCTAACCAACATTATCTACTCAGATGGAGGATCTGTCATATTTGGAGATAATTCCAAAGGATATATCAACGGCAAAGGCGATGTGAGCAATGACGGTACATCTAACTTACCTCTTATTACAAAAGTTTTACTAGTTAAAAATTTAAAACATAATTTGCTAATTATAAGTCAACTATGTGATAAAGGTTTTAATATAACTTTTTCAGAAAATAAATGCAACACATTTTATCAAAATAATAATCTTATATTTGAAGGAACCAGAGAAAAGAATATTTATATATTAAATATGAAAGTCAATCATAACACAAATATGCATCTAATAGCCAAAGAAAATGATCCTTGGTTATGGCACAAAAGATTTTGTCATATAAATTTTAAAGCTATAAACAAATTATCTAAGAATAACTTAGTTAAAGGTTTACCTAAAATGAATTTTAAAATAAAAAATATTTATGATGCTTTTCAATTAGGAAAATTAACAAAATCTTCATTTAAATCAAAGAAAATGATTTCTACATCACAATCACTTGAGTTATTACATTTGTATCTTTTTGGACCAACTCAAGTTCAGTCTATAAACCATAATAAATATGTTTTTGTAATAGTAGATATTTTTCAAGATATACCTAGACGATATTTTTGAAAAATAAAAGTGATACTTTTGAAAATTTTAATTTTTTTCCCGAAAGGATTCAAAATATTAGAAATTTGAAAATTAAAAATATTCTGAGCGATCATGGTGACGAATTCAAAAATAAATCTTTTGAAAATTACTGTAATAAGAATGGAATTGTTCACAATTTTTCATTTTCTAGAACTCCACAACAAAATGGAGTTGTAGAAAGGAAAAATAGAACACTTCAAGAATGTGCTAGAACTTTATTGAATGGAAGTACTCTACCAAAACATTTTTGGGCAGAAGCTGTAGCAACTGCTTGTTATGTTTTAAATATAGTTTCCATCAGGCCATTAACTAAACATACACCATATGAGCTTTCTAATGGAAGGAAACCTAATATATCATATTTTAAAGTTTTTGGTTCAAAATGTTTTATATTAAACACGAAAGATAAGCTTGGTAAATTCGATCCAAAACCTGATGAAAGAATATTCATTGGATATTCGAAATGAAACAAAGCTTATAGAATTTATAATAAATAACTAAAATAATCGAAGAAACACTTCATGTTTCATTCGATAAAAATTTCAAAGTTAACCATAGAATAGAAGATGAAGAAATTATTTCTAAATCAAATGACTTAGATGATGATATTGAAAGTAATACAAACAATAATTTACCAAATAATAATGAAATAAGATCCCCACCAAGACTTCTAAGAAATCACCCTGCCGAAAATATCATTGGAGAAATAAATACCAATGTAAGAACCCGAAATCAACTAAATCAAATGGGTCACGTAGCTTTTCTTTCAAATATTGAACCCAAAAAGCGCTAAAGAAGCTTCAATTGATGATTACTGGATTATAGCTATGCAAGAAAAATTAAATCAATTTGAACGTAATAACGTTTGGACTTGGTTCCTAGATCAAATGATCAAGCCGTTATCGATACAAAATGGGTTTTCAAAAATAAAGCTGATGAGCAAGGAAATATTATTATAAATAGAGCTAGACTAGTTGCTCAAGGTTATAATCAAGAAGAAGGAATAGACTATGATGAAACATTTGAACCTGTAGCTCGTCTAGAAGCTATACATATTTTATTAGCTTATGCATGTTTTAATAATTTTAAACTATATCAAATTGATGTAAAAAGCACTTTCTTAAATAGTTTTATAAAAGAAAATGTATATGTAGAACAACCTCCTTTATTCGCACATGAAAAATTTCTAGATCATGTTTATAAATTAAAAAAAGCTTTATACGGTTTAAAACAAGCACCGTGCTTGGTATGACCGTCTTAAAAGTTATTTACTTAATTTAGATTTTAAAATTGGAAAAGTTGATCAAAATTTATTTATAAAACAAGATAAAAATGATATTTTAATAATTCAAATATATGCAGATGACATTATTTTTGGTTCTACAAATGAAAAATTATGTCAAGAATTTTCAGAAATTATGAGAAAAGAATTTGAAATGTCTCACCTGGGAGAACTTTCATATTTTCTTGGTTTACAAATTAAACAATTAAAAAATGGAATTTTTATTAATCAAGAAAAATACTGTAATAATCTCATAAAACGATTTGGTATGGAAAACACTTCTGCTAAACCAACTCCTGTGAGCACTACATTACATCTCGATAGAGATGAAAATGGCAAAAGTGTTGACCAAAAACTATATCATAGCATGATTGGTTCATTACTATATTTAACTGCTAGTCGACCAAACATAATGATGAGTGTATGCTTGTGTGGACGATTTCAAGCAAATCCCAAAGAATCACATCTGCGGATAGTGAAGCGAATTTTGCGATACTTAAGCAAGACTAAAGACTACGGTCTTTTTTATCCAAAAGAATGTCCTTTTGAATTAGTATCATATGGTGATGCAGATTTTGGAGGACGTCGAATGGATCGAAAGAGTACTAGTGATACTTGTCACTTTATTGGACGATCTTTAGTATCTTGGTTTAGTAAGAAACAAAATTGTGTTTCACTTTCGACGTGTGAAGCAGAATATATCTCTGCTGCTTTGGCATGTGCTCAAGTAATACATGCAGCAAACACTTCAGGATTTTGGAATAAATCTTACTAAATCAAAAATTTATTGTGATAATACAAGTGCGATAAATTTATCGAAAAACACAATAAATAATTCTAGAACTAAACACATAGATATTAGACACATTTTCTTCGAGATAAAATAGAAAAAGGCAATATTTCATTAGAATTTGTATCTTCGGAAAATTAGATAGCTGATATATTTACAAAACCTTTAAATGAAAATACTTTTATTAAATTACGTTGAGAATTAGGTATTATATCATTGCATGACTTATAATTAAATTTATTTTATAAATTTTTGAAAATATTTTTTTTTTCAAAATAAAATAATTTTTTAAAAAAACTGATGCTGCCGACACTCGATCTCTGGTCACTGGTATGGTAGTTGTATGCATTTCCATTATACTATGTTATTTCTTGGTTTCACTATATTTACCTATCTCAAATTACCTGTACGGACAACATTTCTCATCTTTATCTACCTCTAATCTTTCTTTAGCCATAAACGTTCAATCATTTTGTTCCTCAGGTTTCTTCATCGTACAAATAGAGTATCCTCCAATATATAAAGGCTCCCCATTTCAACCTTTTTCTTCATTATTTCTTCCACTAAATCTTCTTAGCTCAATACGTTTTAAATTTTTTTATACAAAAACCATAATGTCTTCACAAGAAGGATCAAATCAGTCTTTCATTGTTTTCGGCACTCCCACTTTCGAATCATCAAAGAATTCCAACAAATCCACTCCTGTATATATTCCAGTTAAGATTACATCATCTCTGGAACTGCAATGCGAAATGTACTATGAGAAGAAAGTTAATGCTAAACACTTAAGCTTTCTAGAACAAGTCGCTTTGAAGTTTTGTGGGTCGTCATCAAAACAATGCATGCATCAACCGTCACCACAACGGTCTCAAGTGCCATCCAACTCTTGGGAATGAAGCCCTCAACGTCCTCAGGTGTCACCAAATTTCTAGGAGCGTAGTAATGTATGGTCACCTATCCGTCCATTACAAGAAATTACGAAGGTTGAATCGCACTCCGACGATTCACAATCCTCTGGAAACTAAGATTTCTTGTATATTGTTTTATAGTAGATTTTGTATGTATAATATGTTTTTTCTACTTCATAATAATGTATTTTTTGTTTTCCAATAGCTTACGATTATAAAATTAATAAGTATTTATATTATTTACTTTTCTACTATAAAAATCTTTGGTAATAAGGCCAAACTGTCAAAAATGCACAGTATCAGTCGATTGAATAGGACAACACTGTCGACTGAAACTTCATGTAAATTATTTTCAAACTACAGATTCAATCGACTGCTTAACCAATCTCAGTCGACTGAAAAGCTTAGTTTTTAGGCAAAAAGTTGCGGGATAAATTTTCCTGCACATCAGTCGATTGAAATATAATTTTAGTCGACTAAATCTTCATGCATTCATATTTTTCCCCAAAAAATAGTCGACTGACCTTACAAATCAATCGACTGAAATTGTCAATTTACACTGTAAACTTGCGGGATACATTTTCCTGCATATCAATCGACTGCCCCTACAATTTCAGTCAGTTGAATCATGTATTTCAGGTTTTTTAAAATTTGTCTACACATTTCCCAACATACCTTTTCACCAACCCTATTTAACATCTTCTTTTTCACCCAACCATTCCCTTCTTCAGCACAAAAAAACCCTAGCCCCCATTTTTCTTCAAATCAATCATTCTTCTCAAATCCATTCAATCCAATGGCCCCAAGAACAAAGAGAGCTGGAGAATCTTCTACCGGACCATTAGAGAGTCAAATAAGATCATGGCTTCATAACGGCATTGTTGTTACTCGATTCAATGCCATGAAGAGCTCAAGGATCTTTGATGGTTCCTCCATCAAATTTCCCGATTTCAATGCTTATACCATCCGTGAAACTGTCGAAGCTAGCGGGCTTGATAGCTTAATTGGTTTTGATGCTAATAATGTCAAGATCTACCCCTTCCTCATCAAACTATTCTCCGCAAACATGAACTTGCATCACCAAGATCCAAGAAACAAAGATGATTGCATTTGGACGTTAGTTTGTAGCATCCGCATCTGTCTCCCTCTTCAACGAATTAGCCATATTCTCCGTTGTCCATCTGATTGAGCCGACATCAACGACATTGATGTCGACACGGAAAATAGAGATGAAGTCTCTCATAGATTTCTCTCCGATGACATGACCGCTCTTAAATCCGTTTCCTTGCGACCAAAAGCATGCATTCTTCATCGTGCTCTAATCCGATCTATTCAACCTCGTACCAGGAGTTACGAGAAGGTCTACAAAAGAGACTTCCAAGCACTCTACGCCATTTTCTCCTCCCAACAACTGAATTGGGCTAAAGTCATTCTTGACGAATTTCTAACCGTCAATCACAAGAGGAATTACAAAACCATCTTCTACGGAGCCTATATCATGCACACTCTCATGAATTTCGGAGTCACCATACCCGATGCCGACTTCATCACCGTTGGCGAGCTAAATTCTAAGATTTTAAATCTTATGAGTTTGCCCAAACGCCCTCCACCTCAAGAAGTCATTAGCTACCAACAATGGGCGGCAAATCGAGCACAAGGGATTCCGCAACCCCACGAATCACACATTGGCTCCTCCTCCACTTCCCATCAAATAGAGGAAGAAGAAGAAGATGACGAAATAAAAGAGCTTCAAGGAGATTTTAATGCAAAGCATGGTCTTATCACTCTCTCCCAAAATCAAAGCAAGCTAAATCGACGATTGGTCACTGTCAAAAAGAACATCGTCAAGACCAACACGAAGCTTAACTCCATCAAGGGCTTCTTAAACAAAATATGGGAGAAATTTTCATGCACCGGCTCTACTTCTACAAGTATTCCCGAGAATCATGTTCCTTTCACTTGGTCCACATCCGAGGAAGAAGAGGAAGGGTCGGGGAGTGAAGAAGTTTAGTTTTCTTTATCTTATGCATATCTATTTTCATTAAATTCTGTTGTTCCTTATGTTACTGTACACTTAATATCTTATTTTGAAGTTGGTTAAATGTTGCTTGTTTGTTGTTATGCTTCTATAATATTCTTCTTATTCTACTTTTGTTTATCATTTCTCATATATGCTCATCTTTGATACTATTTTTATGCTATCCATATATTCCTTTTTGTGATGACAAAGGGGGAGAAATATAAATGTTCAATCAATATTTAGCAGGTAGATCATTGATTCAGGGGGAGTAACAATCAATTTTAAATTTTTTAAAAAACTTACATAGTTGTCATCATCAAAAAGGAGAGAATGTTAGAACCTTGTATTTTGATGTTTTGATCTTGACAACTATATAAGTAAATATTATGTGAACTAACCATATTTGCAGGAGAAGGTACTATTCTACTCGACAATAGATTGAAGACCAAGAATTCAGAGAGAAGTTTCAAAATTTATTAATGACTTGTCTATAGTCTAGTTTTGCAGTTAATCATTGTTAAAATCTCTCCTAGGTGGTATATGCACGCACACAAGTATTTAAAATTATTTTCAAATCATATACACACAAAGTATTTCGTTATTTGCAATTTACCTTAACAAAAAGTTTTCACAAATACTTTAATATGGCAGAAACTCTAAATTCAGTCGACTGAATACCTGTGCATGTGCATAGTGCACTTGAAGGTTCAATCGACCGAACCACCCCATTTAGTCGAGTAAACTATGTGCCTTTTCAATATTAAAACTTAAAATTCGAATTTTTGAATATTCAGAAGACTGAAATCTTTTCCTCGGTCGACTGAATATTCATAACAGCTATTTTTTCGAACAGTCATTTCTATTTAACGAACAGAAACAACCCTTGATTTAAGAGTTGTTTCCATACCTTTTGACCATAACTATTCATGAATAATTGCATCATTTAAACTCTATATATAGCCTTGAATTCAGTTATTTTAATAATTTAATTTCTGATTCTATTCTCATATACTTATTATCTAAAATATTCTGCCATTTTCTTTCAAATCTCGTTCTAATCACTTGCACATTCAAGCACAAATTCATTCGTGATTAAATTAACTTCCAATCTTCACAAACTACACTATGTACCACAAAGGAGAAGATTATAGGAAGGGTGTACTCTAAAGACTTATCTATGCTATCAAAAGAGCACAATCACTCATGAAAAATCTCTGTATTGTAGAAGTCCTGTTCGGTTGCTTAGGCGGTAGAAGTTCTATTCAGTTGTCTAGGCGGTAGAAGTCCTATCTGGTTGCTCAAGCGGTGTAATACCCATTCCTCCGGGTTAAGAAAGGGTTGATAGTTAAATTCCAGAAGGAGTCTGGGACTAGACGTAGAACGGGAATAAAAACTAGTATAAAAATCCCTTGTATTATTTACTTTACTATTTACTATTTTTATTTTATTCCGCATTAGTAGATAACTTAGTTACTATTCCATAATATGATCCTTAGCACCACTTTCAGATATCATTTTAGGGAAATTTTTGGAAAAAGTAATATTTAAACAAAAACCATAACACGAAAAACACGAGGATCAAAGTCGAGAGAGAATGAAATGCCCCACCGCTATATCCATATTATCCAAGAGTATTGATGAGTAACACTATCAAATAATCCATGGAATAAGGCGATATGGGCTACACATGTGAATATTGCCTTGGGCTAACACTGGTATGTATTTAAACATATATTAGGAATCATCAATACATCTAAACATATAAATGGAGACACACACCTAAGAAAAGTATAGTTCACGACACATGCTAAAGAATGATATAGGGATTGACCATGCACTAGACACGGCCTCAGGTATAACCATAGCTCGTCATCTAAAGTAGGAATATAAATAGTATATGTCTATCTACCACACACACCGGAACCGGATAGGAGACTGATAACATACACTCACTCTAGGAGAATACACACGTGATAGTTTGACACGACTCCTATAGTCTTCGGTTACGTCTCCTCGGAATCGTGAAAAGATCCATTTATGTGCTCGTCAACGTGAGGACTCAACTCGGTCATAACCTGACACATACCCATATGGCAACAGACAGTTGGCCTAGGTGGCATAAGGGAGAACGCACACAGCGATAACATACAACTATAAGAATAAAGTGTCATAAATTCGAGGCACGACCATGCAATTAGGACGCCTGGGTGGATATTAGCCTAATTTGGTTCACTCCTGCATCATAAAGGAAGTTGGACAATGATAGACAAACATATACTATAGTATATATTGGCTGGCACATAGTCACATAAATATGCCGACACATGGCAATATGCACAAAACTCGGCTCACCACAGCGAGCTTCACATCATAGTCTCATCATGCTTTTTCCCCGTATGAGTGTCATCTACGAGCAAAGAATAACCGAATAAATATCATAATGATGTCACATACCACCGCGTGTTACTAGTCTGTTTATCCAGTGCTCACAAGCCACACTCACTCTATCATAATATTCTATATCATGGGTCATAGGAGTAACCAAAAAAAATTACCAAATATCCCATACTAAATGGTACTATAAATCAATTTACTCAAATTCCTCACAATCTAGAATCTTCTCAATATTATTCTATATAGGTCCAAAGAATAACGGAGAAATATTATCGAAAGTCTCATACCAGATGATATTATAACTCTGTTTATTCAGATTTATCATTACATGGAATGAATACAATCAAAACATTCAAATATAAATTAGAGAAGAGTTTATGTTCCAAAAATGTAATAAAACTTTTGAAATCAATTATATTATATTGTGATAAAAATACCTTTATAACATTTATATAATAAATAATACATTCACTTTATTTATACAATCACAAATACATATTAAATACTCATTTTCACTTTATAATTCAAATATAACTAATAGAAGTTACCATAATTAAATTCCACTTTGAAATAAATTTATAAACTTCCATAATAAATCCTTTTTATGTCAAACCATAAAATATAATTCAAATCCATCACTTTACACTTAAAATCATTGGTAAATCATATTAAAATCCTTTAAGAATATTTAGAAAACCTCTTATAATTTTATAGTATATCTATTGTTTTTTTCCTTTCTGGTTCGGCTATCCCACCTAGCCGAGCCATGCTTCTTTATTTTATGAAAGATAACAAGTCAATCCAAATGAATAAATAAAAAATTTAATTCCACAAATAAAAAAGAATATTAATGGAATTTATAATTTCAAATAGAAACGTCCCTTCATTTAAATACTTATATAAATATATATGTGTGTGTGTGTGTAAACCCGTAATAAAACCTATAAATTATAAGATATACTTCTAAAACAATAAAAATATTGGTTAGGAACCATTTCTACATTTCTATAAATTATATAAGATCTTAAATAATCATTTAATACGATAAATCAAATTATCTACTAAATAAACATCGTTTAATAATATTCAATATCAAATTTAAATAAATCGCTTCTTAAAATTATTTCAGCAGATATAGAATCCATAACATAGTTTTATAATTAAATCATATAAGCTAACCAAACATTTATATAAATATTTCACAAAATCAAAACAATTTAAATAAAACAAAATTTGACTTACATGATGCTCATCGCTCGACCGCTGGCGGTCGACCGATAGGCGGTCGATCAATAAAACCCCCCAATCGTGAATTCCTGAAGCATTGTTTCAACTGTAAACCATTCATTCATCACAATCAATCCAGACAACTCCATTTATCTCGAATTAATCCATGACATGAACAATTCAATTGTAAACAAGAGGAGTAGCAACATATACTTCACAAAATCCAACATATGATATACGATTCAAGCATTATAGACATAGATGTGTGAGTATAATTAATCACTGAGCTTCTGCTACTTCATCTTTTCCATTTTTCTTTATTGTAAACTTTCTTATGCACCAAACCTTTGATCAAAACATTATCTTCTCCATAGCCATAAGTGAGGTATGATGTTGAGATACATATATTTGAATTTGAGAATTTACAGGAATTTATTTTGATTTTAAAAGAGGAATGTAGGGTTTTTGATAATTTTTCTTTCATAAAGTTGGAAGATAGATTCTGGTGGAGGGAGTGTACATGAGTTGCTTGTGAATGAAATAGAGAAATTTCAAGATCTAGAATTGTCTAGATATAGAATTCATGAAGCTTAAAGTTTAGACTTTGCAACATGGTCTTGGATTTCATGTAAACAATTAAATAACCATTTTCATTTTCTTTTCTTATAAATCTATTTTTATACAAATTAAATTAACTTCAATTTAAATTATTCTTTAATTACATTTCAGGCCCAATTATTCACCAAAACTCTTTATTTTAATAAAAACAACTCTTAAAATATACGTCTACTATTATTTATTATTATTAAACTTTATAAAATTATTTAACCACTTTTAATATATTTTCATAACCACTTGTAATTTAAAATAACAATATTACTCCAAATTAATTTAATTCATATCCTTACTTGATAATTCTTCCCAAAATAATTAACTTTTCACCAATAAATATTTTATCACCAAATTCAAATATTCCCAAATAAATCCAAAATTATTCTTATTTAATCTTTAAAATCCATTTTATTTCATTAAATCGCCATTACTAATTTTAGTTAATTACTTTTCAACATCAGATTGTTACAGACTTTCTTCTTAACAAAATTGCGTCCTCGCAATTCCTTCTTGGGGAAAATCTATAACTAAGCTAATAGCTCCTAGTTTAACTACACCATCTTCAATTATATAAATACAAAACAAACAACCATCAATAAAATTTATTAATACTTTACCTTACCGTCTCGAGTTAGCACATGTGGTGATCTTCATCGACCCCTCAAGTATCAATAGAGCTATACAAAATAATGATTAGACCTTTTATCGGTGGCTTAACACATGACTCGGATTTTATCTTCCTCACCCAATATCTATAACTATGTACCTTGAGTTTCAAATGAACTCATTTAGAAGATATCAATATTACAAAAACAATCAAAAATGCATGGCACATATGTTGATAATTCTGAGGTGTTTCGGAATAACCTTAATAGCCTGAAGTCCAACCCAAATTTCATAAAACTTAAAACAATATAAAATTATCACATTAATTCTTAAACAAATTCTCTTATATCTATAAGCAAAAATATCTCAGTTATCTTTAAAATCCAAAAATACTTATTTATTAATTAACTTCCAAAGATATAAATAAATGATACTCTATAAATCTCTTTCTATTTAAAGATATATGTACCAAATCTAAAATTTCTTTTCTATAATTACAAAATACTTCATCTTAAATAACTTGCTTTCCAAATACTTTTCTCAAAATTATCATTTCATAAATAATTTAAACACTTTCCAAAAATAAAAACACTTTATTTACCTTCAAAATATCAAAACAACTTCATAACTTTCCCTTCCAAAGATGTAGCTATGTATATAATAATCAATAAAACCCTTTCAAAATGTTTTCAAAACTTGAATTTCCTTCCACTAAATGTCAAATTGTTTTCTTGATTTCAAAACATTACAACAAAAACAAATACTTCCCAAAATATTTTATTATATTTTTTTTCAAAACTTCATTTTACATAGTTTATCCATTCAGCGCTTGTTGAATAAACCTTGTCAACACACATCAAAATCATAATAACATTCCTTTACAAAATTTACTTTTTCTTCAAATATCCTTTATATATAATTTGAAAATTATTCATTAAACACTTTATGTTCGTTTATAAAATAATCACCTTTTCAATTTAATATATTAGAACTTCAAAATATTTTGTCATCAAATTTTATTTCATAAATAATTTCTTTTCCATTTAAAAGAAGAATCACTAAAATTCCAATTAATATCAACTTTTAATTTCCATATTCAACTTTTAATTTCTTTTCAAAATAAACTTTTCACTTCGAAATCAAAGTCAAATAAATTCTATCTTCTAGTAATTAGTAATATACATAAACAAAAGAAATGTTCTTTTTCTTAAAATATTTTTTTCACCAAACTTTAATTTAAATACATTTCCAGTTTCTTTTCATATTAAATTTTACAAATTCACTTAAGTACATAACATATTTGTATATCATTATAATAGAATCTTTATTAACACTTTCAATCTAATGAAACATACTTGCTTCATAAGACTTTTCTTAATCTCAAAATATCCAATTCGAAAAATTCTTCTTCTCAAAAGTATTTATATTTACACAATCAGAATATTTAAGCTATATAAATTATTTCATATTCACGTTAATTAAAGCATCCAAAACTCTTTAAATTTGTTCCAAATATAAGTAAATTATAATTTATTGCTAACACGTATTTATTTATAATTTAAATTTTCATTTCTTACTATACATTATTATATTCATATTCTAACATCTATAGCAGTCTACTTCAAGTCAAACACAATTATTCAAAAAAGTTCACACAATTCATTTCAATATACAATATATATTTAAAATTTACAGATATTATAGAAGATAACGACATTACCTCGCCATATATTTCTAGGAACGACAATCGTCATTTGGCTGCAATGTTAACCATATAATCAACACTGCCTCGCCAACTACCACACTGTCTACCAAAATTTACTGGCTACAACCGTCGCTTAAAATATATACATTATAAGGTTTCTTTTTCATTTCAAACAACTTATTATAAAATAATTAATAATTCCTTATCTCAACATGTTAACAAAATAATACTATTACTTTTCCATGTAATAAACCCTTTTATATCCAACTATCTCTTTAGGTATTTATTAAAACACTATATAATTTCTTTCAAAATATAGTTCATACTACTTCTTTGGAACATATCCTCATTTTCAAAACATTGAAATCCTACAAATATTTTTAACTTTTCAAAATATTAAAACCTTCACAAAATGTTGTGTTCATTTACATCGTTCTAGTATTTATGAATCCCTATCGACTAGACTTCTTAATGCACTTAACGGACAAATTAACACAAGTTTTACTTCAGAAATTCATTTATACATTTTATGCATATACCTTTATAAAATCTTTCTAAAATACTTATTTACTTATAATAAAACTTAATCAAATACCATTTTTATAAAAAAATTATCAAAAAATTTCTAATCAAACATTTACTTACTTATGTGAAAACATTTGCTGAGTTTTATAAAATACTATCTAATACATTATATATATATATATATATATAAGATAGAAGATTTTCAACACTTTGTATAAAATATACTTACTTACATTAAAATATTTACTAATGCTTTCCAAATATATATTAAAATAATGAATCACTTTCATTAATTTAAACATCATACATCAAATATCAAAATATACACAATGGCAACAAACATCATAATTATTCATTTGTAAGATCAAGTAAACACCAAAATCATATTCATTCAATAATTCTAACTAATATTCATAAGTAATATATGATCTTAAACAAAAATATAATTTTTTTCCCCAACTGTAATTTGACTACTAAAGACACCACAAGCTTTCATTTATCAATATTTGAGTAGGCTTCTAATCTTTATGTAAAGATTCATACTTGATATTATTCCTAACAATAATTACAAATTCAATACAAGTAATTATCAACCAAACAAACATACATAAGAAACAAATAATTAATGCACCCAGTGAAAAACAATTCATTGGCTTCAGCTGCACAATCTAATCAATAACAAATCAAAATTCAACTATTGAATTACAAACCACCAGAGGTCTAATACTCAATATCAATGCCGACACTACTGGTCGGACCATACATATTTATATTTTTAATACTCAAAAGAATCATAAATGAAAATATTATATATAAAAATAACAAATACATCCCTAGATGATTATCCTAGTAATCATCATATACTCCTACTATCCCTTATTATAGGCTAATTACCTAACACACCTAAGGGAACATGGACTCTAGGTCTCATATATGGTTATGACTCGTGTCTCATATAAAAAATGCATCGTTCTTAACCTACTCTAATACCAAATGAAACACCCCACCTCTATACCCATATTGTCTAAGAGTATTACTGTCAGATATACAAAGAATAAGTAGATATGAGCTACACACATGAATATTCTGTTGGGATAACACTAGTACGTATTTAAACATCCAATAAAGAACCCATATTAACGTACATGATATCGGTAGGGCTAGAAATTTTACCCGAGGCCCATAAAACCATCTGACACGAACCACTAGAAAACCATGTCGACCCAACCCCGTTGTGTAGCTAGTCAGGTATGGTTTGCACTTTTAGCTATTTAGACCCGAAGACCCGAAGGCAAACCCAACTGCTTACATTTTTGATTCAACATGGCAACTTACTTTGATGGTCAAGTTAATAAGTTGGTATTTATATACCAAAACGCCAAATAATTTGGCAATGTAAGACAATAAAATTACTAGTTTGGGTATTCTTTTAGTCTCATGTCGCTTGGAATAACTTACATTATGCTGTTTATATACAAGTAGCCATTCACTATCATAAAAAATTCCTGCCATAAGTTTAACTTTTCTGGTAGCTAATAAGACAACATCGGTTAGACCCGAACCATACTCGATTGGGGCTTGTAGCACCATGGGTAGGGTTTGGTTTTGGGTTGTCAATTTTACTGGATTGTACCCAACAACACTCGACCCGACCAAACTCGAGAGCTGATGGGTCGGGCCAGGCCGGTTCGGGTCGGGTCTGGTCAAATTGACAGCCCTAAGTATTGGCATAAAATAATAAACACATGCTTCTCCAGGATAGAACAATACATGATATACAGTAAATAACAGGGAGCACAAAGGCATTAAATGAAACGATCAATATATATAATAAAGTATATACAAAATATGTCCAATATACAACATAAGGATATCCATACACGAGACTATACAACAAAAGATGATATACAACAATATTGAATACTAGCCTCCACTATGCCCACAAACACACACACACATATATATATATATATAAATCGGTATATGTATGATAACCATTGTAACACCCTTAAAATCAACCATAAATAAATACATTGGATAAATTAATTCAAATATGATAGCGGTAAAAATGGAAATTGTTTGCACAAAAAATGGACAAACACCTCAAAGTTGTATAATTTAATGGATCTTATGTTGTTCTTAGCGATTTGAGTGATTTACGCAAATATATGAAAAGCAGGGGTTAAACTGTAAAAAGACACGCAAATTTATAGTGGTTCAGCCAGAATGTGCCTACGTCCACTTTATATGTTATTTCTCTTCTCTTCTTTTGATTACAAGTACAAAGCTTTTATACAAGTAAAAGAAAGTTGTTTGAAAGTTCCTTCCGTGCTTGAGCTCTCAAAACTTGTCCCCATTGTTGTACCCTTGCCCCTCTATTTATAGAGTGAGGCTAGGGGTAGGGGTCCAGGATATGTATGGTCGCAGATGGGCCTGGGCTGATGTGATCTGGCCTGGTATGACTTGGTTCGGCATCACTTGGTCCGGAGGTGAGATGGTGAGGTTGGACCGGTGGTAGTTGGTCCGGTGGTGGAATGGTGAGGTTGGACCGGTGGTAGTTGGTCCGGTGGTGGAATGGTGAGGTTGGACCGGTGGTAGTTGGTCCGGTGGTGGAATGGTGAGGTTGGACCGGTGGTAGTTGGTCCGGTGGTGGGATGGTGAGGTTGGACCGGTGGGTCTGCCGAATGGATTCGATGGAGGTCTACCGAATGGATTCGATGGAGGTCTACCGAATGGATTCGATGGAGGTCTGCCGAATGGATTCGAGGGAGGACTGCCGAACGGATTCGATGGAGGTCTACCGAATGGATTCGAGGGAGGACTGCCGAATGAGGTCTGCCGAATGGATCATGTTTCTGGGTCTCGAGGTCTTCCGGGTAAGAATTCACCCAACATTTGCCCCCCAAAGCGGGGCACGTGTTTGCATGTGTCGCGCTTTGTTTCGTGCTTGGGCGTTTCCCGTAGTTGAAATAGGTCCATTTGGCGAGGAATGCCGAACCGGTTGATCCGGTTGCCTTTCGCTTGGCTATATATAGGGGCTATACCCCCTTTGCTTTTCCTTACCGAACAACTCTTGCCGAACCAAACCTACGCCGAATCAAACCTTTGCCGAATCTATCTTTGCTGAATCAAACCTTCGCCGAATCAAACCTTGCCGAATCTAACCTTCGCCGAATCAAACCTTGCCGAATCTATCTCGTGCTGAGTTAGGTATATATCTTTGCCGAATGAACACGAAAATGCCGAATGAATTAATACCGAACGAGGCTCGAAAGTTTGACCAACCGAACGGAACTTGAAGATTTAAACATTGAATGGCACTTGATAACTATGCGTTTATGTTCCCATACTCCTTGTGCTAATATCATGCTTTTCTTATGTCGTAGATAAATGTCTCGAAGAGTTGAAACTCGATCAGATAAGAGGAGATCCGGGGGTGAAGGAGAGCCCTCGGCCGTGCCCCCAGCTCAATCAGGATCGGAGCGTCATGGGCCCGCCCCGAGGTCATTAGTGGATGGATATGGTCCCCAGGAGCTGCTGGATTCCTCGCCTGACTGCTTTCCTAGCTCTCTCAAAGAGGAGCAACTCGATGTTATATCTCGTTCCTTTGGGATCGATAGAGCCCTCATGCTGCTGCCGGGCCCAGGAGTCATGCCATACAGTCCTCCCGAAGGATACTTTGCTTATAGTAGGTACCATTGCATGTGTGGTGCTATCCCGCCTCTCAATGCTTGGGTAGTCAGCTTCCTCACGTATCTGAAAGTGGCCCCATTCCAGCTTCAGCCCAACTCTTATGCCATACTGGTGAGCCTTTTCGTTATTTTTCGGAGGAAGTATGGTCGCGCTCCCTCCAACCGGGAGATCCGGTACTTGTATAATTTAAGGGGCTATAAGAAGGGGTCCCCATATATTAGCTTGGAGTCCGCTGTGACCTTCAAGCCGGTCCTGGACCTGTACTCTAAATTCAGCATGTTCAAGAAAGAGTGGTTCTTTGTTAGGGACGACTCCGTCTCCATCCGGCGCTTTACCTCTGGATGTAAGTTGATGCTTTTACTTATAATTTCTATTCCGATTGCGATGCTTCTTCTCATACTTTCTTATTTTTGCTAGCGACAGGTGGTTTTCCAGTTGTGGAGACTGACCGCCTGGTTCAGACGGCGGTTGAGATAGAAGCCATTCTTGGGAAATATAGATCGTCTGCCTACTTGATTAGAAATGCGATTCTTCTGGAATATAACCTAATCCTTCCGCAGCAGTCTGTAGTTAAGTTGAGGGAAACGGCGGAGGAGAGGGCGGCTGCTCAGACCAAAGAGAGGGTTACGGCAGAGGGTAGCAAGAGGAAACCTTTCACAAAACCTCCAGCTGTCGGAGGTAAGAAACTTAAGAGGTCGGACGGTCCTTCTCCCAGCAATTGTCCACTTACTCAGGGGGAGATAGATGCGGAGGAAGAAAGAGGTGAGGCTGAGGGCGGAAGTGACGTTGAGCGTCTTGGGGATGATGGTGGCGATGGACAGGGTGGTGATGGTTCCAGGGCTCTGTCTTCTGGGCAAGTAGGCGAAATGCAAGAGTGGACGGATGATGCTCTCCGCCAAGCTTTTGAGGGGTTGGATGATGATCCGGCTTTGGTAGAGAAGACCGGGAAGGCGGACAAAGCCGGGACTGGTGCAAGTGAGTCTTCTCGGACCCTTCCAGCCAAGGTGGCTCCGGCGACTCAAGGTGAACTCTTGACTCCTGCTTGCTTCATTAATGATAGGGACTTAGGAATATTTTATGATCCGCTCCCGTCCTGGAATGAAATCTAGGACTTATTGCAGTATCCCACTCCTCCCCAGGGTTTGTACAACCATAGCTGTGTTTCTTTTCCTTTTTTAACTTGTAATTTACCGCGTTCCTCGAATCGTATAGTAATGTAAGATTGTGACATTTGTTCTTTATATCAGGAGCAGGCAAGACGTCCAAAGCTTCAGACCTTCGTCACAGGCTTGAGCAATATAAACTTTCCAAAATTTCTGCTAAGCCGAAGCCCTCAACCCAACGCTCCGGGGATGTAGTCGGATACCGTCCTCTTCTTGGGGTCATCGAAGAGGGTATTCAGCAGAGGAAGAGGAGTCATCCTTTATACGAAACTCCGCCCGGTCCTCAGCTTCCGGCTCAGCCTATTCATGACATTACTGAGGAGGGTAGCGAGTTTGCACCTTCTCCGCACCCGTCCGGAAACCCTTCTGTTATTCATATCGACCGTCCCGACTTGGCCCGTAATCCATTTACGGGTCATCCTGATCTGGATCCCAGTTCTCATGATATTACTTTTGACGAAGTCACTGGTGAACATCTTCTCCCCCGTAACCCCATGGTACGAGTACTTGACGAAGCCAAGGCCTTAGATCTCGATCTACTCACTACTCGTATAGTCACTATAGAAGACGAGGCCAAGGCTAATATTGATCGGGTGGCAGAGGAGACCAAGAAGCTGATGGGGCATCATGCTCGGCTGGTTAAGGCCGGAGAGGAGATTGGGAGCGCCAATATCCGACTTCGATTGGTGGTTTCGGATCAGGCCAAACAGCTTGCGGATCAGGCTATTCAGATTTCTCAGCATGAGGCTGCTACTGGGCGACTAAGGAAAACCATGGAAGAGGCCAGTCGAGCCGAATTGCGGAAAATGGAAGCTACCTGCAAAGAGCGGATTGACATAGCTATTGCCACGGTGGATGAGGTTCGGAGAGCGGATCTCGAGCAGGTGGAGGAATTGTCCGAGAAACTTGAGGCTGCAGAGCTTGCTCAAGCTAAGTTGAGGGAAGAGATGGAGGTGATGCGGAGGTCCCTTCAGGCTGATTGCTCGAGATACAGACTGGAGAGAGATGCTGCCGTCGAAAGGTTGTCGGCTTCTGATGCCCGGATGAGGGAGTTTGAGGAGAATGAGGGAATGATGGATGACATGCTCCAGGACATGTATTTCCGGACTTGGAAGCAGGGCAATCTCTCTTGGATGGATGATTATCCCAAGGTCATGGCTAAGATCTATCTCCGGGCTTTGGAGGAAGCTAAGGCTGATGCAGATAAAGAGGGCGGAACGGTCTTCAGTATGGATGTGGTCACTGCCCAGTTCACCAAGGAGGAGAAAGTGGCGGTAAAGGAGGGTATGCGGCTGCTTGCTGCTGAGGAGGCAGGTGTGCAGGTAGAGGATGACGACCAGGATGGTCAAGAAGCAGGTGCTGGTAAGTCTTCCTTTCTAGCTTTTCCGTTAACTTGGTTACTTATCACTAATGAATCCTTTTTATGACCGGACAGGCGGGCAACAGAGCAAGGACAAGACTTCGACGCAACCGGCTCCCTGATTAGACCTGGAAAATTCTTTTTGTAGGCTTGGCATTGCTGTATCTGTTAGTCTTAAGACAGTAGAGTAACTTCTAAGTTGTAATTCTTGCTACTTGTAATAATCAATCATTATTCTTGACGTGTAATTTTTTGACTTAAGCCGATTTTGTCGTTTCTTGAATGTTTGTTGCTGTTTTGACATGTCGTATGAGAAATATAGCTGTGTGTATTCTTGTAATTAAATTGTGTTTGATGTCAGCTTCTGGTTTTAAATCATAATCTCGTGACTTGCAATGTTAGCGTGTGGTGTGAAAAAATTAAATTACGGTCATGCATCTGCACATAAAGGAAGAAAATACCGCCTTTCATGTTCTGTTTGCAAATGGCAGCTTCGAATATCTTGTATGACCAAGCATGGAAAGCGATTGAATGCCCTGCCATCTGATTGTGAATCTCTGCATCCATTGGCGGGTATCTCTTACCCTGCATCCTGTACTTTATGGTTTGTTACAGAGGATAGGAGGAAAGTTTTTTAAGTAAAATTGAAATATGTGAAATAGTAAAACTTCCAGTCACGGAAGGCCTTCGATGTGCTTAAGTTCGTGGCAAACGGGTTTTGTAGTCACTTTCCCTAGCTGTGGGTCTTGGAGACATTTGTCACCCATCTTACGCCTCCGCGGGGAGTTAATTCTTTTTTACCACAGCCGCACTTAAGACACACCGGAGCCGAGATCGCGCACAGTAACTACCCGGGCCATTATGGCCCGTACTCATGGGTATTATTCGACTTACTGTGGCCGGCTAGCGTGGGTGCCGATCGTCAACTGTGAACTGCCCCTGGCTGGCCACACCTTATGTTGGGGCTTATAGTCGGTTCACAGTTGCCGGCGAGCCTAACGCCGTAATGAGCTGCCTCGGCTATAGTCGGCCTTCTCGGTGGCTTATAATCGGCTCATTACAGTTGGCTTTAAGGGCCGTCGCGAGCAATGAGTTAACCCGCAGCAGAGGGATGCTGGAGCAAAAGTGTCTCATTGGCGAGGGCATAGATTCGCATAGTACCTGTTGGGTCTTGTCCACGTGAAGTTGCATTGTGGAGTGCTTTGAATAGAAATGCTATATGCTCAGGATTTTGTTCAACAGAAAAGGATAAAGTTAACAAGCAGCCAAGATACAAAGGAACAAGTTAAAAAAGAGACAAGGCTTTTTTAAAGTGGTTCGGCACGAAAAAATGCCTACGTCCACTGATTCTCTTTGTTAATTCACTTCATATGGGCAATACAAGTTAAGAAGAGTATCGACGGAGGTGTTGGATGTTCCATGCCCTCTGGAACACCTCTCCGTCCGCTGTTGACAAAATATAGGCTCCGTTGTGGAGATCTTTATGAATTACATATGGTCCATCCCAGATTGGGTCTAGTGCTCCGGGGCGAGGGAAGATTCGCTTGAGGACAAGATCCCCTTCTCGTAAGGTTCGATGCTTGACTTTGGAGTTGTATTGTGCTGCCACCTTTTGCTTGTGGGCTGCTGTTTTTAGGACTGCATCATTCCTTCTCTCCTCGACTAGATCCAAAGACATGTTGAGGAGCTCTTCGTTCTCTTCTGGGTTATAGTGGATCCTACGGTGGGAAGGCACAATAGTTTCAACTGGGAGCATAGCCTCCGATCCGTATGCCAAAGAGAAAGGAGTGTGCCCTGTTGATTTTCTGAAAGATGTGCGGTAGGCCCATAGTGTCGTAGGGAGTTCATCCACCCAAGCGCCCTTTGACTTTTCGAGCTTCTTTTTTATCAGAGTTTTCAGAATTTTGTTGACTGCTTCGACTTGTCCGTTTGCTTGGGGATATGCTACGGATGAGAAGCTTTTGTGAATTCCGTGTTCTTGGCACCAGTTGGCGAATTCCTCGCTGTCAAACTGAAGTCCATTGTCTGATATGATTTTTAGTGGGATTCCGTACCTGCACAGAACATTTTTGATTAAGAAGTTGATAACTTTCGCTGAAGATACTTTATTTAGAGGTTCTGCTTCCACCCATTTGGTGAAATAGTCGACTGCTACTATAGCATATTTGGCGCCGCCTCGACCCATTGGCAGTTCACCGATTAAGTCAATTCCCCATACTGCAAAGGGCCAAGGGCTGGTCATCTGAGTAATTTCGGTTGTTGGTAGCCGAGGGATCTTAGCAAATTTTTTGCATCTGTCACACTTCTTGACGAAATCTAAGGCGTCCTTGCTTAAGGTGGGCCAGAAATATCCGTATCGGAGTATCTTTTTTGCTAACGTTTGCCCTCCGGTGTGATCTCCGCAGCTACCTTGATGAATGTTGGATAAGATTTCCTTGGCTTCCCTTCCGGCGACACACCTTAACAATGGGTTAGAGAACCCGCGCCGATAGAGGATGTCTCCTTGTATTGTGTAGCGGGACGCTTTCCTCAAGATTTTCTTGACTTCGTTACGCCCGTCGGGTAGTGTGCCATTTTGTAGGTAGTCTCGGATGGGAGTCATCCAAGTTGCTTCTTCGGTTGCAGCTATCAGATTCACTTGCTCAAAACTTGGGATCGTTTGCTTTGAGACAGTTACTGCCCCGAAGATGGCGACGTCTCTCATACTTGCTTGCTTTGCCAATTCGTCGGCCTCTTGGTTCTCTTCCCGAGGGATGTGTTTGACTAAGTAGTGGTCCAATCGGCTGAGAAGTAACTTGGCCTTCTTTAGATATGCGATGAGTCGTTCTTCTCGAGCTTGGAACTCCCCTAGTATTTGATTAACAATAAGCTGAGAATCGCTGTGAAGACACAAAGAATTGGCTCCGATCTCGATAGCAATTTCTAATCCGGCTATTACTGCTTCGTATTCTGCATCGTTGTTGGTGGCAGCGAACTCCAACCTTATAGCATAGTGCAGTTTATTTCCCCTGGGGGTGATTATTACTACACCTGCCCCCGAGCCTTGTTCGTTAGACGCACCGTCCACAAAGAGATTCCACTTGATATCTTCTGTTATTTCCATTTGCTCCTTATCCTCGTTGGTAGTGAATTCTGTAATGAAATCAGCCATGGCTTGTCCCTTGATGGTGGTGCGAGGGTGATAGGTGATATCATATTGACTCAGCTCAATACACCATTTAAGTAGTCGCCCGGAAGTGTCGGGACGATGGAGTACCTGCCTCAGTGGTTGATCGGTCAGAACTTTGATGGAATGGGATTGGAAGTAGTGACGTAGCTTTCGTGAAGTGATTAGTAAACAGTATGCTAACTTTTCAAGCTTAGGATATCTGACTTCTGCCCCAGTAAACCTTTTACTGACGAAGTAAACTGGTCGTTGCGTGCGGTTGTCTTCCCTTACCAAGGCAGCGCTTAGAGCGTGAGATGACACAGCAAGGTATAGGTATAATTCTTCGCCTTCGCTTGGGGTCGAGAGTACCGGTGGTTTCTGGAGGTGTTCGATTAGGTTAAGGAAAGCGGTTAAGCATTCGTCCGTCCATTCGAACTTTCCTTTATCTTTCTTTAGAGCTTCGAAAAAGGGGACGCACTTGTCCGTTGCTTTGGAGATGAATCGGTTTAGGGCAGCCACTTTTCCATTTAGGCTTTGCATTTCCTTTCGGGTGGAAGGTATCTTGATGTCCCTTAATGCTCGGACTTGTTTAGGGTTTGCTTCTATCCCTCGGGCATGGACGATGAATCCTAAGAATTTTCCCGATGACACTCCGAAGGAGCACTTTAATGGATTCAACTTCATTCCATACTGTCGAAGTACCTGGAACATTTCGCCTAGGTGGCTTACGTGATCTTTGGCTTTCCGTGATTTTACCAGCATGTCGTCTACATATACTTCCATTGTTCGTCCTATTAGCCCTGCGAACATCTTGTTGACGAGGCGCTGGTAGGTAGCTCCTGCATTTTTAAGTCCGAAGGGCATCACTTTGTAGCAGTACAAACCCCGGTCGGTGATGAAACTAGTGTGGTCTTGGTCGGGAGCATGCATAGGAATTTGGTTATATCCTGAGTATGCATCCATAAAAGACAGGAGTTCGTGCCCGGCTGTGCTGTCTACAAGTTGGTCGATTCTGGGAAGCGGGAAGCAATCCTTTGGGCAGGCGTCGTTTAGGTTGGAGAAGTCAATGCAGGTCCGCCACTTCCCATTAGCCTTCTTTACTAGTACCGGGTTGGCGATCCATTCTGGGTAAATAGCTTCTCGTATGAAGTCATTGGCGAGTAGATTCTTTACTTCTTCATCGAGGGCTGCTGATCGCTCTGCCCCCATACTTCTCTTTTTTTTGTTTTACAGGCGCCTTGGTAGGATCAATGTTTAGTACGTGGCACGCTATGTCGGGGGAGATTCCGGTCATGTCAGCGTGTGACCAAGCGAACACATCCAAGTTGTGGCGGAGAAAATCAATGAGTTGTTCCTTCAGTTCAGCTTTCAGCTGGGACCCAATTTTCAGTAGCCTACTTGGGTCATGCTTGTCTACAGATATAAACTCCATAGCCTCCGCAGGCTCGGCGGTGGCCTCCTCCTCTTTGTCCCTAGGGTCTAATTCATTGAAAGGGTCGCTGGTGTATCGAAGAGGAGGGGCTTTCTTTAGTTGCTATGCTTCAAGGCTTTTTGTGCAGAGGGCAATCTCTGCACCTTTCCCTTTATCTTTCCTGTGGTTGTTGCGAAGTTCGGTTACATAGCAGTCTCGTGCAATATCCTGGTCTCCTTCCACTTCCCCTACCCCATTGTCTGTTGGAAATTTCATTTTCAGGCACCACGGGGCTAGGACAATCTGGAAGTCAGATAAGGCTGGTCTTCCTAGGAAGGCGTTGTAGGCCGAATGGTTTTCTATCAGCACAAACGTCTGTTTCCTTATAACGGAGCGGGGATGGCTTCCAATTTCAACGAAGAGGTCCAGCTGCCCGATGGGCATTTTCGCATCTCCAGTGAAACCGTGTAGTGGTTTATCGCAGGGAGATACATCCTTCATTGATAGCTTCATTTTGTCGAATGCGTGTTTGAACAGGATATTTACAGAGCTTCCAGTGTCTACCAGGATTCGGTAAACTTCGGCGGGACCGAGTCGAGCAGAGATAACCATGGGATCCATGTGAGGGTACTGTCTTCCTTCTAGGTCGCGTTTACTGAATGTGATGTCATCACTTTCTTTCCGTTTTGGGTGGCGCTCTTCTATAACCGTATTGACACAGTCCCTATTGTTTCTAAGCGACTTCCCATATCTTTCCATCTCTTTCCAACTTCTGTCTGCGATGTGCGGACCTCCTGAGATGGTATGGACCACTATCTTCTCTTGACTAGAGCTGCTAGCGTTGCGGTCGCCTCTGCCGGTCCCTAGTGAGGGTAGCCTTGGGTTTTCATTGGCAGGAGCTGGAGTCCTGTCTTGACTTTTTACATAGCGTTCCAGTTTTTTCCTTCTGATGTGTTCCTCAATCAGATCTCGGAGATGATGGCATTCGTTGGTATCATGTCCGTGAGATTCGTGGAAGCGGCAGAATTTTCCAGACTTTTGTGTGTTATCTGATTCCTTCTTGTATGGTGGGCGTTTGTATCTAACTTCGCCTTGGGTGGCAAGGAAGATATTTTCGACGGTCTCGTTCAAAGGGGTGTAAGAGTCAAATCTTGGTCCTGGCCGATATAGGCGTTTTTCTACTTTCTTGCCCCCAGCATTGTCTCTGGAATCATTTCTTCGAACATCCCTCGCCACAGCAGGGGCGTTGCCATGGGTCGTCTTACTTTGCTGTCCTGATTGCCCCTCAATGGCAGCATCCTCAAGCCTCATGTATTTCCCGGCTTCATGGAAGAAATCGGGTAAAGTAGCTGGTTTTTCTTTTGTCAATCTTCTAGCAAATTTAGTGTCCGGATGCACCCCACTGCAGAGGGCCATTAGGATAAGCTTCTCATCGGCATCTTGAACTGCGGCTGCTGCGGCGTTGAATCTGGTTAGGTATTGCTGCAGCTTTTCTCCAGGTTTCTGTTTGACGCTGGATAAGGAATAAGCGTCCTTAGGTTGCTCCACATGAATGCGAAACTGACTGATGAATTTTTCTTTCAACATTTCCCATGAGCTGATGGATCCTTGGGGTAGATGACAGAACCAGGAGGTAGCAAGATCTGCTAAGAAGAGCGGGAAGCATTTGCACAGTACTCCCTCTGTTGCTCCACTCATGAGCATATGCTGCGTGTACCTCTGTAAGTGTACAACGGGATCGGAGGTTCCTTTGTAGGGTTCCATTGTTGGCATCTTCCATTCTCGGGGGGTGATAGCAATTTCGATATTGCGGGCGAAAGGGCTGGTTACCCTAGCGCCTATCCCTCGATCTCTTTGTTCCCGTTGGACACACTCTCTGAATAAGCGCGCCATCCTTTCATCAGAATTTGGAGCGGACAGAAATGAGTTTGGTTCTGTTCTGTGGGGTTGATTCCGTCCAGGCAACCTGTAGGGATGGTATCGTCTATCATTCCTCATATTTTCCAGTGGCTGCCTTTGATCTTCTGGGAGCATGCTTGGGTCAGCTACAATTGGCCCTTGCCTTGATCTTCCCCTGTTGGGTTCTGATCTAAGCACTTCCTCGGGTCCAACTTCGGGCTGAACTCTAGCTCGGCCCCGTTCACTGGTGTTTCTGTGGTTAGGCAGCATGACAGGCTCAGCTGCAGTTGACCTTCGCCCGGTACCTTCCCCGTTGAGTTCGGCACCAAACGTTTCCTCAGGCCTAACTTCGGGCTGGGCTCGGTCTCGGCTCCTACCACGGCTACTCCTGCCGTTAGCTCCTTCGAAGAAGGAAGATCTTTGCTGTCTCTGAGATCCTCCAGACTGGGACTCGCCCCATGATTCAGTGTTGCGGTTGGATTCTTCAGCGTCCCTCAAGCGTGACATGAGATGGTCCACCAAGGCTTCCTGCTGGGACGTGAAGCGGTTAGTTACTTCAACAACAACTCTGTCCAAATCTGCCCTAGTAATTGCTGCATGCTGTTCTGTGGCAGGAGTGGTTGGGTTAGCCTGTCCTTCATTTGTTACCGTTGCTGGAGGAGGACGATTTACTTGATTCGCGACAGCTGGGTCAGGAAGACTACTGGATGCGATGTTTTTTCCTTTGTTAACATCTTTTCTCTGTTTGGGAGGCATGTTTTCCAAGTGGCGGACAATGCTGTTAGGAAAACTTGTTAAGTAGATGAAGCTGAAGCTTCGAGCTTCTAGTTCTCATTGAAAGCACCAAAAATGTTTGCACAAAAAATGGACAAACACCTCAAAGTTGTATAATTTAATGGATCTTATGTTGTTCTTAGCGATTTGAGTGATTTACGCAAATATATGAAAAGCAGGGGTTAAACTGTAAAAAGACACGCAAATTTATAGTGGTTCAGCCAGAATGTGCCTACGTCCACTTTATATGTTATTTCTCTTCTCTTCTTTTGATTACAAGTACAAAGCTTTTATACAAGTAAAAGAAAGTTGTTTGAAAGTTCCTTCCGTGCTTGAGCTCTCAAAACTTGTCCCCATTGTTGTACCCTTGCCCCTCTATTTATAGAGTGAGGCTAGGGGTAGGGGTCCAGGATATGTATGGTCGCAGATGGGCCTGGGCTGATGTGATCTGGCCTGGTATGACTTGGTTCGGCATCACTTGGTCCGGAGGTGAGATGGTGAGGTTGGACCGGTGGTAGTTGGTCCGGTGGTGGAATGGTGAGGTTGGACCGGTGGTAGTTGGTCCGGTGGTGGAATGGTGAGGTTGGACCGGTGGTAGTTGGTCCGGTGGTGGAATGGTGAGGTTGGACCGGTGGTAGTTGGTCCGGTGGTGGGATGGTGAGGTTGGACCGGTGGGTCTGCCGAATGGATTCGATGGAGGTCTACCGAATGGATTCGATGGAGGTCTACCGAATGGATTCGATGGAGGTCTACCGAATGGATTCGAGGGAGGACTGCCGAACGGATTCGATGGAGGTCTACCGAATGGATTCGAGGGAGGACTGCCGAATGAGGTCTGCCGAATGGATCACGTTTCTGGGTCTCGAGGTCTTCCGGGTAAGAATTCACCCAACAGAAATTTTGTAAAGTTGAAATTTAACCATGAAAGTTATGTTGTTGCGTTCCATGGTGATTTTCTAATCAATTTTCATATATGATATATTGAAAACGGAGCTCAAATGAGGAAGTTATGGACGTTTGAAGTTTTAGGTTCAAATTAATTTAAATAGAATTCAAATTCAAATAAATAATAAATTCCTAAATTTGAAATTCAAAAGTTAACAGTAATTATACTTGGAGGTTAAGTAAATGTTAAATTTAACGTAAACCTTAAATTATAATTAAGGAATTGAATAAGAATAAATCAATGGCAATCAAAACGTTCCCAAAATAAGGGACCGGTCGACCCTTGACCTATGGCCGATCCACCACCAGCGGTCGATCGGTGGGTGGAAGCGGTCGACTAGTGAAGCTTAGTGGTGGCTAGGGTTTGTGTAATAATTAATGTTCAGATTTTTATTATTTTAAACTTTCTTAAATCCAACGGTTCTGGTGCATTCCAACCACTATAAATAAGAGCCTAGCATCCTCACTTTTATTCATAAAATATTTTGAGAACACTAGCGAAGCTATCAGTTCGTCTCTTCGTAGATTCAGAAAGATCTATTAGGGTTTCAGGTAAGAAATCATATACATCTATTCTTGTTTATTGTTTATTTTCTAAACTTCTTCTCCTCCAAACCTCTAATTTTCTAAATCTAACATATATACAAATCTCTTGTTGTATATGTCAAAAAGAAGACATTTGAAGGAGATCATTATAGGCATGTCAAATCTAAGAAGGAGGCAAAGCTAAGGACCTACGTGAGTGGAAATCTTAGTTTTTCTATTTTATTAATTGAATAGTGTAGTTTGGATTTGATATATGCCTTGGGGAGTTTTGGGTTACGAAAAACATCACATTAAAAATCCTTAAAATTCCCCCAAAGTGAAATGTAAATTCTAAAGTTGGAATCTTAATTGTTTTGTATTAAAATGATGGAATTTATGTGGATTTTGCAATTTATGTGTGTTACCTTCTATTCCACTTCTTATTCTTTTTCTTTAGATCTAATTAAGGGATTTGATTAAGAAATGGTGTGTACGATACGAATTCTTATTCGTAATTTGCACTGCCCATTTCTACAAATTAAATAGAATTTCCCTTGTCTAATTTCGTGTTAAAAAGGTTGAATAAATCATAAAATTAATTAAATTATAATTTTTTTATTGGTTTATTCTATTGTTTTAATATGAAATAAGTTGGATTTATATTCTGTACACAAGTCTATTGATTTGATTTTGGGATATTGGATTTATGGTATATATGTTATTATGGAAATGAGACTTGTATAATTTTGGAAGATTTGACATTTTAAAATGTTATTTTAGGGCGTATTTCGACACAGATAGAAATTAATAAATGCGTATATATATAAACTGGCATAAATAATGTACAATTATTACGTATTAATTGCGTAGTTGATTAAGACAATAATTATCAATTAAATCCCCCTTAGGAAAGTAATTAATTGTAGAGGCGAAATAAGAATTATTTCTTATAAGGCCTAAATAATTGTTACAGTGAGATGTGTGATAATATACTTAGAGAGTGTTACGAAATATGACTAAGTTATCGGGATGCAAGGTCAGTCAAAAGCACACAGAAATCTGCCCGGCTAATCTGGCTACCAATAGTGAGACATTGGGGTTGATGTGAGACAGCGCCTATAATTAGTAACTACGGATGACGAGTGGTTAGTCCCAATTCTGTAGTGTAAATCTACCCAACCAATCTGGCTACTAGTTCGTACGAATGGTTGGACTAATGTGAGACGTCTCCATGGGTTATGGGTCATAATAAGAAGGACCAGCTTTGGAAATTAATGGTATTAATTGGTTGCTTAAGGGACTGCTTCCTTCCCTTATATGAAGTATTAAATGATCGTGATTGGGTTTAGGCACGGTTAAGGATATCTTGAAAAGGTCCGCTTCAATGGAAGTATTAAGTGTCCAAAGAGATTTCCATGCAATGTCAGCTAGATAGATACCTGTGTGGAGTCCACCTTAGGAACATGTATTAAATGATGGGGACCTACCTCAACCGAGGTCTCAAATGGTCAGAGTCTGCCCGTTTTCTATTACAAGGTATTAAGTGGTTTGGGCACTATCTCTCCCATTGGTAGACATTAATAACAATAGTTATGGGATTGGATAATACGAAGGGCCTGCTTTGGGGATTGAAGGTATTAAGTGATTGTTTGAGGGCCTGCCTCTTTCTCTTATATGAAATATTAAATGGTTTGAATATTGTTTAAATGTGAAGGACATTTCCTTATTTAAATTATACTGCCCAAGTGCTGATATAGAAAGGCTCAAGATTTCTATTCACCAGACATTGTTTTTCTAACTCCCTCCTCATTACACACAGGTTAGAGAAGGAGACGATGATCAAGATGGAGAGGGCGATGAGAGGAGCATGTGGCAGTAGTCTATTTATCTATTTATGCTATTTCTGATGTGCCCATTTGAAGATGGCAATGTACTTTTGAACATGATTATGTAACGGATATTGTTGACATTATGTTATGGTTTTATGACAATTGGAATTTTTAATAAAATGGCTACCATTTTTGCTATTATATTTTATCCTTCCGCTTTGAGTTCCGGATGAATAGATAAATAACTCCGTATTGTTTTTTATCAACCAACAATCAGCTTTGGAATGGGTTTAAGTTTCGATGGGTTTTTTCTAGGTCCAGATTTAGGCTTGTTACAGGGCTATTTGTTACATTTGGTATAAGAGCCTAGGTAATTGTAACATCCTCTATCTAGAGGCCCAAAACTAAGCGCTACAGATGCTGTAGTCATCTATGGTATTAGCTTCTGGCGATTAAATAAGACTATGTTAACGGTATCTATAATATCAGAAGCACTTGAATATGAAACCAAACACAGATTTCAAAACAACTTTTCTTCATTACATTCAAAACAGATGTTCCATATTCATTTCACATAATCCCAAATTCGTTCCCAGGCACAGATCAAATATACTTACTACAAAATACGCCAAGAGCGGTATATGAAGATACCCCCTTGGATGATCAGATTCATATAGTCATAATTGACTTAATATGATCACAACGAAAATTCAACAAAACATAAAATAAGAACTGCAAATCCAAAATAGCTATCCGTTTGCCTCCTGCATGCCTCCGGTAGCCTTATTCGTCGTTCTACTAAACCTGAAAAGACCCTAACCCCTTAGTCTACTCAAATTAATTTTGAGCACCTGAGAGTTTAAAGGGAAAACATAAACTTCGAGTCAGACATAAAGCCTGGTATGAATAATATTATACATCCCGGTTTAATATGTTAAGTGAGACCACGCCGCTTAGCGGAACGGGTTTCCCCTCACTAACATCCTTTTAAAACATATCTTTGCAAAAACTTTTCCTGCAACCAAAACTGATTAAATACTGTAAAGCAATTCATTATGTAAACATACATACATAAATATCAGGTAATAATGAACTATCTGTTCAAACACATTAGTTTTGTTTGGATAACTTTTAATCTTTGGCTGACTCGGGCCTACCAGACAATCTAATCAAAATTAATCTAACACCTGTTAGCTATTACTCTTCTGGACTATCTATCCTTGACTATTTGTTAAATACTTCACTTCTGGACGGTCTGTCCCTAACTTAATCATCTCCTAGGTCTTCCTGATCCTTATGGTTTTTTGGGCTTACCAATAACCTATATGTATACAAACATATATTCCCTTTGGTGTGTAATCATAATTTTAGTCCACCTGTGACCAAGCCCTACACACTAGAATTTTGGACAATAATTAGCTGGGGCTAATAGCTAATGTATAGGGCGCGACCCCATACTAGTCCCATCTGGTATTTTAATATCCGAGACATTTTCACTTATGGATCCTCTCCTATAATTTTCCTTGAAAACATTTTCAAAATGATTTGAAACCTTTAAATCAAACTCAAACAAGGAAAATATATAATCTTTATGCTTTACTCAAAATCAGATTACCATGTTATATATATCTTCTTTATTCAAACCTTAGTTGATGAAACATTTAAACATTTGAAAGAACCTCTTTCTAAATTTTTGAAAACATCTCTTTCAAAACCAAGTGAAACCCTTTAATTTTCTAAGCCAAAAGGCCAAAACCATACCTTTCGAAACCAAACATATAACCTTTCGAAACTATTGAAACCATTCTTTTCAAGAGCAATAAATCTTTAGACATCCTACTTTAAAAACAACTTAAAACATTGCCTTAGAAAACCTTCCATTAAAACCTTCTGAAACCATTCAAAGCAAACCTTTCGAAACCATTGAACTAAAGCCTTTCGAGACCATTGAACTAAAGCCTTTCGAAACCATTGAACTCAAACCTTTGGAAACCATTGAACTAAAACCTTTCGAAATCATTAAACTCAAACCTTTCGAAACCATTGAACTAAAACCTTTTGAAATCATTGAACTCAAACCTTTCGAAATCATTGAACTCAAACTTTTCGAAATCACTGAACTAAAACCTTCTGAAATCAATGGAAGCAACCTTTCGACTTTGTCGAAAGCTTTAAAACATATCATTTAAAACACTAGGCCTCTGCCTTTAGAACAACTCCTTCGAAAGCTTGGGTTATTCTTCAATTAAAAACAAGGGTAAAACATCTAAGTCGAAAGCTTTCTTTCGAAAGCATGGAGAAGCGGCTGGTTTTTAAAAAAATAGGTAAACCTTTCGACTTTGTCGGAAGGTTCAAAACAAAACAACGGTAAAGTGGCAGTAACCTTTCGACTTTGTCGAAAGGTTACTTTGGTCTACAGACCGAAGGTGCGTAGCAGTAGCCCCAGGTGAAGACTCCAGGTTTGTTAGACCGTTCCCTTCCATAGAGAAACTATAGAGAGCTTAGCCCCGGAGAGATGTTGATTCTTTGCTTCGACTAAATGGGAGTTGGGGGGTAATTCCAATCATCCTCATTGAGCCACATTCGATCTCCATCCGGATAGACACTAGGTCGTTGCTTTCGATCATAGGGTTGCGAAGCCAGCTTTGTTAGACCAGTGTGAACGCCAACAAGGTGCATAGCAATTCGGATATGTATGGCGTATCGAACGTCGAACTCTCATGACTTGACGAGTAAGATAATATACCCTTGGCTTCTTGTTGCTATAGTAAAACCTTTATTTAAATAATTGACCTGGTCGAAAGCAACCAAGTCGAAAGCTCCTTTTCGAAAGCAAGCAGGTGTAAGCTTTTGGTTTATAAAACAAACATACCCTAACCTCTTTGGCAACCAACCGTTCGACTAAGTACCCTTTGACCTTGTTCAATTCATCACGTACCAAGTAACTTGATACCATATGCATTGAACTTTGACCTTGTCGAAAGCTATAACCTTTCGACTTTGTAGGAAGGTCTGGGTCGGATGGGTTGATGCCTAAAATGACTGAAACATGCTAAAAGCATGATTTTCTTGTTTTTAACTTAAAAAAGATAACTTTTTAACTAACCTTCCTTTGTTTGTCAAATTCTCACTAGTTAATAAATACTTTTCAGAAAAGTGCTGCCATTAATTTCAGAAATAATAATTTTATTTTATAAATGCCCCTTCTCCTTAATTAAATATATAAAACATTTAAGTCTTATACCTTAAATAATTTTATATATTCATCAAATCACTTAGGAAAAATCTGGAAAAATCCCAAAAATCTACTTTAATATGTTTTCCAACATATAAAAATTTCAAACCCAAATAATTATTATTTTAGCCGTGAATAATTTATAACCCAACAAATCATTTTTTCCACTAGAAATTTAATATAAAATCCACATAAATTCAGAAAATTATGAAAATTGAAATCCATCTTTAAAATATCATTTTTGACCTATATTTAAGTTTTCAAGGCATTTGGATGTCATTTAATAGGGTTTTCATATCAAACATTTCATAAATACTAATATAAACATGCATAATTCACCAACAAACAAATATATAACTTTAATCATCAAAACATGGCATATACTTGCAAAAACATTTCAGATCTAATTTTAAAATCGAAAACCATAAGAAAATGGGATGTAGTAATTATTCACCTTAGCTTTGAGATTAAAAGACGTGAGATTTGATGTTGAATTAGTTTATTATCTTCCTTCTCTTGAATCCTAGCTTTAATCTTTCCTTGAGAACAATAATCTTGGCCGACCTCAATAGTTTTTAGTTTGGTAAAAAGAGAATGAACGTGAGTCTCAATTCCTAAGGGTTTAGGGTATAAGCCTTTCCTATTTCCCATAATGCCCTTACTCATTTCCTAAAACATTAGTTTATGTTTTCTCATTTTAATTTACACATTAACATGGAATGGCCACCCTTAATTTAATCAAATCTCAACCTATTGATCTTCACATTATTTTATTTAATTTAACTAATTAAATATCCTAGATAATGTTATAAAAATATGGGGTGTTACAGACTCCCCACCTTAAAGAATTTCGTCCTCGAAATTACTATAAGGCACACACAAAACAATCAAAGGTAAAACATACCATTAAACAAATCAGGGTAAGCCTCTCTAATCCTGCTCTCAGTCTCCCAAGTACAGTCTCTTGCATCGTCATTCCACTAGACCTTTACTAATCTGAATGTCTTGTTTCTCAACTTCTTCTCATCTTTTGCCACAATCTGAATCGGCTTTCTAACTATGGTCAAGTCCGGCTCTATTACTAAATCTTCTAACACTGTAGGTGCTATAGTAGTCTCTGGGTCTCTAACACACTTTCTAAGATGAGAAACATGGAAAACGTCATGGACTGCTGCCAAACTACTCGGTAACTCCACTTTATAAGCAAGTTTTCCGATCCTCTCAACAATACGAAAAGGTCCAACGAATCTAGGTGCTAACTTTCCTAACTTTCCAAATCTAATCACACCCTTCATCGGTGAAACCTTAATAAACACATAGTCTCCAACAAAGAATTCCAAGACCTTCCTTCTTCTATCTGCATAACTTTTCTGCCTAGACCGAGCTTCCTTCATCCTAGCTCAGATCAACTCAATCTTCTCTGTGGCTTCTTCCACCAAATCTGGACCAAGAACCAATCTATCCTAGTCTCCAACCAACATACGGGAGATTTGCATGGTCTCGCGTACAAAGCTTCAAACAGTGCCATCTCAATCCTCGTCTGATAACTATTGTTATATGAGAACTCGACCAAATGAAGATGGTCCTCCCATGATCCCCCGAAATCCAGTACACAAGCTCTTAACAAATCCTCCAAGACTTTGTTAACTCTTTCCATTTGCCTATTAGTCTGTGGATGGTAAGAAGTACTCATATTGAGCTTGGTTCCTAATGCTTCCTGTAGACTCTTCCAGAACTCACTAGTAAACAAAGAATCTCTATCACTGATGATACTACTAGGAATCCTCTGCAGTCTAATTACATTGTTCATAAATAACTTCACGAAAATAGGTGTCGTCCTAGTTGACTTTATTGGAATGAAATGAGCACTCTTAGTCAGTCTATCTACTATGACCCATATGCTTTCATTTCCTCTACTAGATCTTGGCAACCCATCAATAAAATCCATAGAGATAGAATCCCACTTCCACAACGGAACTTCCAACGGTTGAAGAAATCCGCTTGGCTTCTGGTGTTCAGCCTTTGCCTGCTGGTAATTCAAGCACTGCTTAACACATAAACCAATGTCCCGTTTCATACCTTCCCAAAAGAAACTTCTCTTCATATCATGATACATCTTCGTTCCTCCTGGATGGATAGTGAACTTCGAACGATGGCATTCATCCAAAACTTCTTTTCTCACGTCTCCTACATTCGGAACACACAACCTTCCCTTCTTTCTCAACCACCCTTTCTGGTCAAGACTGAAATCCTGTAAGTCATCGCTCTCTGTTCCTTCCCTTAACCTTCTGATCTATTCAGCCAAAACTGGATCCTCCTCCTTCTTAGAAGCTATCTTCTCAATCATTACCGTTTGAACTTCTAAGCAAGACAATACAACACTTCCTGCACTAGAACCTGCCTCAGATCTATAATGCACACTACAAGCTGAAAATGCTTCCAAATCATTCCACTCAGCAATCATAGCCAATACCGCATTCCGATGTTTCCTGCTAAGTGCATCCACCACCTTGTTTCCTTTTTCGGGTGTGTACTAAATTCCAAAATCATAAGCAGTAGTAAACTCCAACCATCTCTGTTGTCTCATGCTCAGCTCCTTCTGAGAGAACAAGTACTTCAACGACTTATGATCTGTATAAAGCTCAAATCGCTCTCCCAACAGAGAATGCCTCCACACCTTTAAAGCAAATATTACGGCAGCTAACTCCAAATCATGCGTTGGATACCTAACTTCATGTGGACTGAACTGTCTAGAAGCATAAGCAATCACTTTACCTCTTTGCATCAACACAGCTCCCAATCCAATTCCACACGCATTAGTATAAACAACCAAATCTTGATTCCCCTCTGGAACCACCAACACCGGTGCATGGGTCAATAAGTATTTCAAGCTCTGGAATGCTTCCTTACACTTATTAGTCCATACAAACTTCACATCTTTTCGTGTAAGCTTAGTCATCGGTGCAGCTATATGTGAAAATCCTTTATAAACCTTCGATAATATCCAACTAATCCAAGAAAGCTCTTTATCTCGGTCACCTTCTCGGCTCTCTTCCAATTATTTACCGCCTCAATCTTGGTCGGATCTACAGACAACCCTTTCTCCGAGAATACATGACCAAGGAATTTCACTTCCTTCTTCCAAAAATGACACTTCGAAAACTTAGCCTTCGACCGATGCTCCCTCAACGTCTCAAGCACAACTCTAAGATGAACTTCACGCTCCTTCTCATCCTTAGAGTATATCAGAATGTCATCCATGAAGACCAACACAAATCTATCCATGTGCCCTCGGAAAATTCGGTTCATCAAATCCACAAAAAATGTTGGCGCATTAGTTAATCGGAACAGCATAACTAACCGTTCGTACGATCCATACCTTGTCCTAAACGTCGTCAAAGGAATACTATCCTCTGCCACTCTAAGCTGATGAAATCCCATCGCTAAATATAGCTGAGAGAATACCTTAGCTCCACTTAACCGATCGAACAAATCGTCAATTCTCAGCAATGGATATCGGTTCTTTATCGTCTTCTCATTCAACTTACGATAATCGATACACAGCCTTAACGATCCGTTTGGCTTCTTAGCATATACTACTACAGCTCCCCAAGGTGAACTACTTGGTCGAATAAAACTCTTGCCTTCCAAATCCACCAACTTCACCTTCAACTCTCTCATCTCAGTGGGTGTCATCCTGCTTGGTGGCCTACTCATCGATTTTGTCCCCGGTACCAAATCAATCCGAAACTCAATGGCTCGTTTCAGTGGCAAACCAGTTACCGGCTCAAACACATCAGCAAACTCTCTAAATACAAAGACTTGATTAAACTTATCCTCCAGCTCCATAATACCTAATAAAGCATTCACTTCGCAACTGGGGTTCTCTACAGTATAAACTATCCGGTCACTAAAATCCGGGTGACTAAGTGATATTTTCATATCATGGCAAAATATCCTAGCATCATATTTACTTAACCAATCCATCCCAAGGATAATCCCAAATCCCACAAATCAAACACATGTAAACAACAATCAAAAGTATGACCTAGCAAATCAAACTCTAAATGGTCACACCTCATCCCAAGTGTCGCATACCCTCCTATCGAATTTGCAACCCTTAAGGAAGTAACTAAATATGAGGGTTCTAGGTTAAGCTTATCTACCAAACATCGAGAAATAAAAGAATGCGATGCACCAGTATCACATAGAATGCTAACAGACATACCGTGAATCTATAGCGAGCCTCCCAGAACAGCCTTCCCTTTCTCCTGCACAACCAGCCTTGAAATTGCGGGCTCCATTGCATACATCTTCTCCTTTCCTTCTCTAGCAGGCTCCGGGCATTTGTTCTTATAATGGCCGATCTGATCATAATTAAAGCATCAGATATTCTTCTTTCCAACTGCTTCTTTCCCTTTTCCTTTTCCGGTGCGACACTCATTAGCATAGTGTCCCATCTTATCGCATTTATCACAAACCACCTCCGCTTTTCCCTTGTTTGCGCCAAAATTGGTCACAAACCCCGAATGTTGTGAAAGCACCAGTGTATGAATATAAATCAACAATATTCACACACAAATCTCAGATCTAAACAAACAGAGTATCATAATTCATAAATAATGAACATAAACACGAGATTTATAGTGGTTCAGCGATCTTTCCTACGTCCACTCTGAAGTTGATGATTTTATTGATGTTCACTTGATGATTACAATTTCTTCTAATGTAGTACAACAGATTCTCTGAGCTAAGTCTGAATCTAAGGAAGCAGTGGTGATTCTGAGTAAATCTGGTAGAGTCTGGGCGCTCTTTAGCTCTTAAAATTGTCCGACCCCTTTTCTGAATGACCAGGGGCTCTATTTATAGGTGTAGGAGGCTGATATTTCGCCTAAATCTCGGGAGACCAGTTCTGGCACGTGAGGGGGCCCACATGCCCGCTCTCAGGAAATCCGGACCCACTTTGGGATCGATTCGAAGTCCATTCGAATCGATCAAGAAATCATCCAATCGAGCTGAAATTTGGTGTGGACATTCTTCAACATGCGTGCAAGCTTCTGTGAAAATTTCATGGCATTTGGAATTGTAGATCTCTAGTTATGATCAATTCAAGGTTGCATTTCTGGTTGATGTGCTCCGTTCGAATCGATCCCCTTCGAATCGATAGGGTCGAATCGATATGCTTGCATGTGAGGATGTTGACGTGGCGCGCGTCTCTCGTATCGATCCACTTTTCACTCCAAGTTGACTGGGTCGACTCCATGTTCTTCTCCGCTTTGACTTAGTGAATTCGAGGGAATGGATTCGAAGGGATGTTCGATCGTATCGATCTGGGTATACAATAGTTGATCGATACGAAGTTGTCTCAATCAGGATGGATTCGAAGCAAGGTCATAGGATCGATACGATGCGAGGTCACAGGATGGATTCAAAGTGTAGTGACACCTATGAATTCGAGGCAGGGGGAATTTGGTGGATTCGAGCATGTGGCTTCAGGCGATGGATACGAAGCTTGGCCATCTGAGGGTTTCGAACATACCTCTACTGATGGATACGAAGGAAGCATCGTTGATGGATTCGAACAAGATGGTTGTGGTGCTAAGGTGATGGATTCGAACCAAAGGATACGAACAGAAGCCGGTCGATGGATTCGAACAGAATCTCTGCCTATGGATTCGAACCTAGGGTTATCTCCTCTCAATTTGCATCGATGATAACTTGAGCGTACGAACTCGGATTGTCTTGAAATTTGGAATGTTGGCTTTTATGGCTTTGCTTGATGTGTCTTATCAATTGTGGCCCGATCTGGACTAGGGTAAAATTCATTGATATCCACAGTGTTCTTGTGATGTAACCGTCCTACAGGATGGACTATCATTGATTTCTAGTCACCTTTTTGGTATCACGGCCTTGCCAAAAGGCGGGATAACATTTGCCCCCCAGAACATGCCTTGCGATAGGAAGGTGTGTTCTGTTGTTCCGTTCATATCCCATCATCTATCTGAAAAGAACTCGATAGTTTCATATGACCTCGAATGACGATCGTTCGGGATCGTATGCCATTTGAGGTGAAATTTGACCGTTCACGGTCGAATGTCGTTGAAGGCAAGTTGTGATCGTTCGCGATCGAGTGTCATATTGGGTGAATTGTGACCGTTCGTGGTCGGGTGCCGCACGAGGCAGAGTGTGATCGTTCGCGATCGAATGTTATACTAGATGAAAGATGACCGTTCGCGATCGGGTGCCGCACGAGGCAGATTGTGACCGTTCGAGGTCGGGTGCCATTCGAGGCGAATTGTGACCGTTCGTGGTCGGGTGCCGTTCGAGGCGATTTGTGACCGTTCGTGGTCGGGTGCCGTTCGAGGCGATTTGTGACCGTTCGTGGTCGGGTGCCGTTCGAGGCGATTTGTGACCGTTCGTGATCGGGTGCCGTTCGAGGCGAATTGAGTGTGCCCGGGGAGGGACTTAGTATCATCGATACCAGGTTTCACGTTCGGGTGAATTCCCGGATTGTTCGCTGCAACGGTTTATCGCCATCTCAGAGCATGCCTAGGGACCGTTCGCGATCAGCATTTTTTCATTGAAAATAAGTTCTTAGCAGAAATGTTAAACAAAATCAAGTTCAGATGTTCAAATCAAAATGAAACAAAAGAAAAGCAAGGATGTCAAAGTGTAAACTCCCACAACGATAGGGTTAATAGTCATTCAGAGCATGCCTATGGACCGCTCGTGATCTCGCACATGTGTAAATGACTTACCCGTGTTGGTGAGAGGTTTACGACTTGTTCATTGTTATTTCAATTAATTGATAACCATACGGTGTCCCAGCTCAGGGTCACCCCTAGCTGATGTAGACGGTGGTCGCTCTGGCTCCACTGCTGGAGCTCGCCTTCTCACATACTAAAGTAGCATACCGTTCCTGATGTGCCCTTCCACCTCATCGTTTAGATTTCTACGGTCGTTAGTGTTATGACCGTTCAGTTCGTGGAACAAGCAATATCTGTTTGATTTCCTCTCGTCAACAGTGGGGTCCCTTCGTATTGGCCTACGGTAGGGAACTTGCTCTCGTGTATCTCGGTAGACTCGCTCCAAACTCTCATTCAGCTCTGAGTAGGTGGTGAATCGTGGCTCTCTCCGTAGTCGCTTTGGCCCATCACCACTATCCTCAGCCTTTCGTTTTCCTTTATCCTTGCCTGAGTCCTTTTCGAGAGGCTTTTTGTCTTTAATTGCATAAACTTCTATTCCCTCTCCTTCTTCTCTTTCATCATTAGCGTCTTCCAATCGCAAAAACTTTTCTGCCTCGTGATAAAAATCTCCCAGGTCCGTAGGTGGATCCTTAGTTAGTGAATTCTTGAACTCCGTGCCATCAGATATTTCAGATACAGCTTCCATCATGACCATAGATGGATCTGGTCGATCCACTGATGCTGCTACCGCATTAAATCGCGTTAGAAAACTCCTCAAAGATTCCCCAGCTTTCTGCTTTAGAGTCGCCAAACTCATCACGTTCTTAGGTCTCGAAATATGAACTCTGAATTGTCTCATAAACCTTTTTGTCAAATCTGTCCAAGTCCCAATGGAGCCACTCTCCAGTTGTCTGAACCATAGCGCTGCAATGTCCGTCAAATACAACGGAAAGCACCGGGCCATGACTTCCTGTGATGCCCCCAGCACTTCCATGTGCCTCATATACTTCGTTAGATGGACCGCTGGATCCGTCCGCCCATCATACATTTCCACCGATGGTAGCTTGAAGTCCGGTGGATTCCTGGCCTGCCTGATCGTAGGAGTGAAGGGACTCCCATGTACATCCTCCAGATCTCTATTGACTAGTCCGCCTCTCATGGCCCGTCTGACCATCTCTGCCAATCTATCATTGTCTCCAAGCTGTAGTCCTCGTTCACTACCTTCGACCTGCCCTCCGAGTTCGTGTGAGCTTTCAGGTGTCTGCCCCCCTGGTTGAGCGTTCATCCCTCTATCGCCGCCAGGTTGCTCGGATGTTCTTGTCTCTCTTCCCGGATTCGGATCAACATGTCCTAAGTGTGTGCCCCCCAGCTCCGGCGCTGCGCTAGATGGTCCTGCTCCGTTCTGGACTCTGGTTGCTCCTTGATTTTGTGCTCCAAGTTGCCCTATCTATTGAAGCAAGTTCTGTATCATTTCTTCCTGTCTTCTCATTATTGCCTCCATCTCATCCCTGGTGATGCAGGCTGAAGCTTGGTTTGCCCCTGAGGAAGCCTCTTGACTTCCTTCGTGCTGACTTCTCTCAACTCTTTACTTTCTACTTGTTTGTCGGGTCATTGTCTTTCAAATCTTCAAGCTTTCAGATCTGAACTTCAAATCTCGTGTAGCAGGTGCTAGTCCTTCTCAGTGAAAGCACCAAAGTGTTTGCGCCAAAATTGGTCACAAACCCCGAATGTTGTGAAAGCACCAGTGTATGAATATAAATCAACAATATTCACACACAAATCTCAGATCTAAACAAACAGAGTATCACAATTCAGAAATAATGAACATAAACACGGGATTTATAGTGGTTCGGCGATCTTGCCTACGTCCACTCTGAAGTTGATGATTTTATTGATGTTCACTTGATGATTACAATTTCTTCTAATGTAGTACAACAGATTCTCTGAGCTAAGTCTGAATCTAAGGAAGCAGTGGTGATTCTGAGTAAATCTGGCAGAGTCTGGGCGCTATTTAGCTCTTAAAATTGTCTGACCCCTTTTTTGAATGACCAGGGGCTCTATTTATAGGTGTAGGAGGCTGATATTTCGCCTAAATCTCGAGAGACTAGTTTTGGCACGTGAGGGGGCCCACATGCCCGCTCTCAGGAAATCCGGACCCACTTTGGGATCGATTCGAAGTCCATTCGAATCGATCAAGAAATCATCCAATCGAGCTGAAATTTGGTGTGGACATTCTTCAACATGCGTGCAAGCTTCTGTGAAAATTTCATGGCATTTGGAATTGTAGATCTCTAGTTATGATCGATTCAAGGTTGCATTTCTGGTTGATGTGCTCCGTTCGAATCGATCCCCTTCGAATCGATAGGGTCGAATCGATATGCTTGCATGTGAGGATGTTGACGTGGCGCGCGTCTCTCGTATCGATCCACTTTTCACTCCGAGTTGACTGGGTCGACTCCATGTTCTTCTCCGCTTTGACTTAGTGAATTCGAGGGAATGGATTCGAAGGGATGTTCGATCGTATCGATCTGGGTATACAATAGTTGATCGATACGAAGTTGTCTTAATCAGGATGGATTCGAAGCAAGGTCACAGGATCGATACGATGCGAGGTCACATGATGGATTCGAAGTGTAGTGACACCTATGAATTCGAGGCAGGGGGAATTTGGTGGATTTGAGCATGTGGCTTCAGGCGATGGATACGAAGCTTGGCCATCTGAGGGTTTCGAACATACCTCTACTGATGGATACGAAGGAAGCATCATTGATGGATTCGAACAAGATGGTTGTGGTGCTAAGGCGATGGATTCGAACCAAAGGATACGAACAGAAGCCGATCGATGGATTCGAACAGAATCTCTGCCTATGGATTCGAACCTAGGGTTATTTCCTCTCAATTTGCATCGATGATAACTTGAGCGTACGAACTCGGATTGTCTTGAAATTTGGAATGTTGGCTTTCATGGATTTGCTTGATGTGTCTTATCAATTGTGGCCCGATCTGGACTAGGGTAAAATTCATTGATATCCACAGTGTTCTTGTGATGTAACCGTCCTACAGGATGGACTGTCATTGATTTCTAGTCACCTTTTTGGTATCACGGCCTTGCCAAAAGGCGGGATAACATCCCTTCTTCTGTGCTGTTCCCTTCTGAGCATTCTTCTTATGGAAAAACTTTCTTTTCCGGCCTTGTCCCACCTGGGCCTCCTTCATTTTCTTCCTCAAACAAGCTAACACCTCTTCCTGCCTCAGCGCCATTTCTACCACTACATCACTTGGATCTCTTAAGTGCGGTAAGGTAGCACTTATCAACTCCGGCCTCAAGCCCCTTATAAAATTCTCATTCCTCTTGATCACCGTATCAACTAAGGCATACCCGTACCGGGCTAATTCTTCAAATCTTCTTGCATACTCTAGAACAGGCGTCTCCCCTTGTTCTAGTTCAGCAAACTTCCTAACCAATGCCGACTGTGCCATCACCGAGGTAAACCTTTCTTGAAACCTTCTCTTAAACTGCGCCCAAGTCATGGTTTCTTCATCAACTCCAGCAACAACAGTATTCCACCAAAATAGAGCAGCTCCCTAAAGCTATCTTGAAGCTAATCTCCTCTTTTGCTCATCATTCAATCTTAAGTCAGCAAAAATTCTCTCACAATGTAGCAGCCAGTTTTCTACCTCAATCGCATCTTCAGTTCCAATGAACGGCTTCCCTTCAAGCATGGTATAATATCTGCTCAAGTTGGCATAGTGGTTGACCATTGGAGCTTCCTGAACTCCTCCTCCAGTAGCATTCCCTCCGACAACTCCAGCTGCAATTCCAGCTTGCATCATGTTTATGAAGAACTGATACATGGCTCCAATATCCACTTGTTCCCCCAGCACCAACGGTTTCAGCTTGAGCCTGACCTGGACCTCTTCTAGCAATTGGTCGGGCATTTCCATTAGTGGTGGTGCTATCTCCTCCAAGATTAACTCTGCCTCTTCTTCCTTCCATATCTGTATTCAAGCTTCGTGAGATACAGATGAATAACCTAACTAAGATATGAGTCTAGAGACATAGCGTATACTTATATGTAACAAATACAAGTACGTTACTATAGCGTTATCCCATACCCCGATCTTAACTCTAATTACTAAGGATTATGTTTTCAGAAACCATTTTTAGTTAAAGTATTTCATAAACCATGCTCTGTTACCAAGCTGTAACATCCCCTATCTAGAGGCCCAAAACTAAGCACTACAGGTGTTGTAGTCATCTATAGTATTAGCTTTCGGCGATTAAATACGGCTATGTTAATGGTATCTATAATATCAAAAGCACTTGAATATGAAACAAAACACAGATTTTAAAACAAATTTTCTTCATTACATTCAAAATAGATGTTCCATATTCAGTTCACATAATCCCAAATTCATTCCCAAACACAGATCAAATATACTTATTACAAAATATGCCAAGAGCGGTATATGAAGATACCCCCTTGTATGATCAGAGTCATATAGTCATAATTGACTTAATACAGTCACAGCGGAAATTCAACAAAACATAAAACAAGAGCTGCAAATCCTAAATAGCTATCTGTTTGCCTCATGCATGCCTCTGGTAGCCTTATTCGTCATTATACTAAACCTGAAAAGACCCTAACCCCTCATCCTACTCAAATTAATTTTGAGCACTCGAGAGTTTAAGGGGAAAACATAAACTTCGAGTCAGACATAAAGCCTGGTATGAATAATATTATACATCCCAGTTTAATATGTTAAGTGAAACCACGCTGCTTAGCGGAATGGGTTTCCCCTCACTAACATCCTTTTAAAACATATCTTTGCAAAAACTTTTCCTGCAACCAAAACTGGTTAAATACTTTAAAGCAATTCATTATGTAAACATACATACATAAATATCAGGTAATAATAAACTATCTGTTCAAACACATTAGTTTTGTTTGGATAACTTTTAACCTTTGGCCGACTCGGGCCTACCAAACAATATAATCAAAATTAATCTAAAGCCTATTAGCTATTCTTCTTCTGGACTATCTATCCTTAACTATCTGTTAAATACTTTACTTTTGGACGGTCTGTCCCTAACTTAATCATCTCCCATGTCTTCCTGATCCTAATGGTTTTTCGGTCTCACTAATAGCCTATCTATATACAAACATATATTCCCTTCTATGTTTAATCATAATTTTAGTCTACTTGTGACCAAGCCTTGCGCATTGGAATTTTGGACAACAATTAGTTGGGGCTAATAGCTAATGTATAGGGCGCGACCCCATACTAGTCCCATATGGTATTCTAATATCTGAGTCATTTTCACTTAAGGATCCCCTTCCATAGTTTTCCTTGAAAATATTTTCAAAATGATTTAAAACCTTTAAATCAAACACAAACAAGGAAAATATATAATCTTTATGCTTTACTCAAAATCACATTACCATGTTATATATATCTTCTTTACTCAAACCTTAGTTGATGAAAACATTTAAACATTTGAAAGTGCCTCTTTCTAAACTTTTGAAAACATCCCTTTCAAAACCAAGTGAAACCCTTTAATTTTCTAAGCCAAAAGGCCAAAACCATACCTTTTGAAACCAAACATCAAACCTTTCGAACCTATTGAAATCATTCCTTTCGAAAGCAATAAAACTTTAGACATCTTACTTTAAAAACAACTTAAAACATTGCCTTAGAAAACCTTTGGAAAACCTTCCATTTAAACCTTCAGAAACCGTTCATAGCAAACCTTTCGAAATCATTGAACTCAAACCTTTCGAAAGCATTGAACTAAAACCTTTCGAAACCATTAAACTCAAACCTTTCGACACCATTGAACTAAAACCTTTCGAAATCATTGAACTCAAACCTTTCGAAACCATTGAACTAAAACCTTTCAAAATCATTGAACTCAAACCTTTCGAAACCATTGAACTCCAACCTTTCGAAATCATTGAAATCAAACCTTTCAAAATCATTGAACTAAAACCTTTCGAAATCAATGGAAGCAACCTTTCGACTTTGTCGAAAGCTATGCTTCGAAAGTTTTAAAACATATCATTTAAAAATAAATTGGCCTCTGCCTTTAGAACAACTCCTTCGAAAGCTTGGGTTATTCTTCAATTAAAAAAAGGGTAAAACATTTAAGTCGAAAGATTTCTTTCAAAAGCATGGAGAAGCGGCTGGTTTTTTTAAAAAACAGGTAAACCTTTTGACTTTGTCGGAAAATTCAAAACAAAACAATGATAAAGCGTTCGACTTTGTCGAAAGGTTCAAAACCTTTATTTTAAATAATTGACCTGGTCGAAAGCAACCAAGTCGAAAGTTCCTTTTCGAAAGCAAGCAGGTGTAAGCTCTTGGTTTATAAAACAAACATACCCCAACCTCTTTGGCAACCAACCTTTCGACTAAGTACCCTTCGACCTTGTTCAATTCATTACGTACCAAGTAACTTGATACCATATGCATTGAACTTTGACCTTGTCGAAAGCTATAACCTTTTGACTTTGTCGGGAGGTTTGGGTCGGAAGGTTTGATGCCTAAAATGGCTGAAACATGCTAAAAGCACGATTTTCTTGTTTTTAACTTAAAAAAGATAACTTTTCAACTAACCTGCCTTTGTTTGTTAAATTCTCATTGGTTAATAAATACTTTTCAGAAAAGTGCTACCACTAATTTCAGAATTAAATAATAATTTAATTTTATAAAATGCCCCTTCTCCTTAATTATATATATATATATATATAACATTTAAGTTCCATACCTTAAATAATTTTATATATTCATTAAATCACTTAGGAAAAATCTGGAAAAATCCCAAAAAATCTACTTTAATTCCAACATATAAAAATTTCAAACCTAAATTATTATTATTTTAGCGGTAAATAATTTATAACCCAATAAATCATTTTCTTCACTAGAAAATTAATATAAAATCCACATAAATTCATAAAATTATGAAAATTGTAACCCATCTCTAAAATATCATTTCTGACCTATATTTAAGTTTTCAAGACATTTGGATGTCATTTAATAGGGTTTTCATATCAAACATTTCATAAATACTAATATGAACATTTATAATTCACCAACAAACAAATATATAACTTTAATCATCAAAACATGGCATATACTTGCAAAAACAATTTGGATCTAATCTTAAAACCAAAAACCATAAGAAAATGGGATGTAGTAATTATTCACCTTAGCTTTGAGATTAAAAGACGTGAGATTTGATGTTGAATTAGTTTATTATCTTCCTTCTCTTGAATCCTAGCTTTAATCTTTCCTTGAGAACAATAATCTTGGCCGACCTCAATAGTTTTTAGTTTGGTAAAAAGAGAATGAACGTGAGTCTCAATTCCTAAGGGTTTAGGGTATAAGCCTTTCCTATTTCCCATAATGCCCTTACTCATTTCCTAACACATTAGTTTATGTTTTCTCATTTTAATTTACACATTAACATGGCATGGCAACCTTTAATTTAATCAAATATCAACCTATTGATCTTCACATTATTTTATTTTATTTAACTAATTAAATATCCTAGATAATGTTATAAAAATATGGGGTGTTACATACTCCCCACCTTAAATAATTTTGTCCTCGAAATTACTATAAGACACACACAAAACAATCATAGGTAAAACATACCATCAAACAAATCAGGGTAAGCCACTCCAATCCTGCTCTCAGTCTCCTAAGTACAGTCTCTTGCATCCTCATTCCACTGGACCTTTACTAATCTAACTGTCTTGTTCCTCAACTTCTTCTCATCTCTTGCCACAATCTGAATCGGCTTTCTAACTATGGTCAAGTCCGGCTCTATTACTAAATCTTCTAACACTGTAGGTGCTATAGTAGTCTTCGGGTTTCTAACACACTTTCTAAGATGAGAAACATGGAAAACATCATGAACTCCTGCCAAACTACTCGGTAACTCCACTTTATAAACGAGTTTCCCGATCCTCTCAACAATAAGAAAAGGTCCAACGAATCTAGGTGCTAACTTTCCTAACTTTACAAATCTAATCACACCCTTCATTTGTGAAACCATAATAAACACATAGTCTCAAACAAAGAATCTCTACCACTGATGATACTACTAGGAATCCCGTGCAGTCTAACTACATTCTTCATAAATAACTTCGCCAAAATAGGTGCTGTCCTAGTCCTATATTTTTGGAGCTCGGTTGGGAGTATCAACTGAAGAGGAGAATGGCAGCTTGGCACCTCAAAGGAGAAGTCCTATATTGATGGAATTTTGTAGTTGAGAAGAATGTTGGTAGGGTTTTCACTGGGATGAATTCAAGGATAGATTCTAGCCAAGGTTTATGTCAAGGATAAAAGTTAGTTTACAACCGGAGAAATTTATACAGCTTAGGCGGGGAGACTCCACTTTAAAGGAGTACATCGGTAAGTTTACAGAGTTGGCTAAGTTCGGGATGTGCTTGATTGATACGCCTATGAATAAGGCCATAAAGTTTGTAAAACGCCTAAACTCCCCGCTTAGAGAACTGTTGTTAACCCAAGTGCTTGTTGGTGCTACATACGAGACGTTAGGTGAGACGGCTTTACTATAGATAGCTAGTGAGGAAGAAAATGAGGTAGAGAAGGAGAAGGTGGGACTTACTCAAAATCAAACCATGAAGAGGAACTTTTGGGCAAGTATGAAGTCAAAAGGAAAGTTCAAGGAAGAGGCTAAAGTGTGCCAAAGATGCTAAAAGAAGGGTCATGTAGCTAAAGATTGCAGGGTGAGTCTGATGAAGGAAGTTTTTAAGGGAACGTGTTATCACTACCACGAGGAAAGGCACCTCAAGAACCAATGTCTGAAGCTAGCAAAGGAAGGGTAGAGTGGACAAGCCTATGCCATTAGGTTGTCCCTGTTTCAAGTAAACCACCCTCTAGAGACCAAGGGAAGTCGGCATTGAAATGTATAACTCTTATTCTTGGGGCTACAATTCATACCCCATTTGATTCTGAAGCATCGCATTCCATTATAGATAGGAACGTAGTCAACTTCTTATATCTTTAAACCCAATTTGTCACCAGCCCAATAGTAGTCTCTAATCCTATTGGGGGGTCGAGATATCTCTCTTTAATTTGCAAAGACCTAGTTGTGGACATATATGATGTTGATTTCATATGTAATGCTTACGTTCTAAATTTTTAGGTGTATGGAATTATATTAGGAATGGATTGATTATCATATTATGAGGCAAGTTTAGATTGCGGTATGAGACTTAGAGGTCCATTGTACACCCCAAGAGTCAGTCTAGTCAAGTTATTTGTACTTGCTGATCCTATCTCATAATGAGCTTTCATCTGTACCCATTGTCCAATAATTTTCCGATGTCTTTGAGAAAGTCTCAGGTCTCCTACCCCAAAGGGAGATCGAGTTTAGAATTGATTTAAAGAAGGATGCTAGACCAATCACTCCACCATTAAGAAACAGGCCCCCCCAAAGAAAGACGTGAATTGGACAAGAAAATCTTGGAGTTGTTGCAGAAAGGATTTATTCGATGAAGTACTTTGGGATGGGGAGCCCCTGTTGTTTTTACCTATAAGGAAGACAACTTATTGAGACTATACGCCGACTATAAGGAACTTAACAAGTTGATAAGAAAGAATTGGCATCTCTTACCTAGGATAGACAACTTGTTCGATCAATTTATGCGAGCCAAAGTCATTTCCCAATTGAACTCGGCAACTAGATTTCATCAATCGAGGATCGTAGAGGACAATAAGTCGAAGACTGCATTTTGCACACCTGATGGATTTTATAAGTGGGAATTAATGCCTTATGGATTGACGAATTTACCCGCATACTTTGTAGATTTTTTGTGTAGAGTATTTAGGGGACAAATTAATAAGTTCGTCATAGTGTTTGTTGATGATATCTTAGCATTCTCAAAGAGTGAAGGAGAGCATGAAAATCACTTAAAAAGATACTAAGGACTTCGAAGAGGCACAAACTTAGAGCCAAATTTGCAAAATGCCACTTTTGGAAGAAGATAAGGTTTCTTGGACACATTGTTTTTTAGCATGGATTGGCGTTGGACCACGCAAAAGTGGAAGATATTCAAGTGTGGAATGTTCCAAAGAGTACAGTGGAGTTAGGAGTTGTTACTGCAAATATCCATATCAAGCTTCTAAAGGAGAACGTGTCGAGTTTGGTAATAATAAGTGGTGTCAAGCTAAAAGAAATCCAAGTCCTTAAGCCCAAAGCATTCAATAAAGGATAGAGAACTCCTAGGCATAACAATAAGATGTCAAATCTTTATAGAAAATAGGATGTCGTGTGTTTAGATAGATAACAAATGAAGTAAAGGTGCTGAGCTTCTAGGGATACCTAACTCCAAGCAGTCAACAAGTATGAGAGTTATCGAACTTGAATACAGAGAGGAAATAGTGTCGAGCCTCAACAACCATAAGGGTTGTCGAGTGTATAGAAAAAAGGAAGTATCGAGCCTCAATAACCATAAAGGTTGCCAAATGTGTAACAAGCAGAAGAAGATATCGAACCACTACAATAAGGAGCATTGTGGGATAAGTAAAAAGGAAGATGTTGAGTATTTAGCCTCGGAATGAGGATGTCGAGCTTCTAGGAATGGTGAACCTATGCTACGTCAACTGTCGCCAAGCTACTACCATAATAACCGTTATTGAGTACATACTTAATGAAGGCTATTGAGTAGCTACTAAAGGAAGGTTGCATTACCAAATTTATGAAAGCAAATGATGTCGAGTTTCATCAACGATTGAGAATATATCGTGTCTTTACTGAAACCTCAGATTCAGTAATCCAAGTCGAGCCTTTATAACTATGGTTGTTATAAAGCATATAAAAGTGTCAAGGGGTTTCGAACTTCTATAAGCGGCAAGGGATATCAAAGTCATGAAGATGTAAAGGATGTCGAGCTTCTACAAAGAGACAGCATTGTCGAACTTATATAACAAATATGTCGAATCTCAATAATAGGATGCCGAGACTCCATCACAACGCTGTTATCGAAGCCCTCGGATTCAAAGACATACCATGTGTCAACCAACCCGCTCGGGTGATAACTCTATAAATGGACCCCATCGACACCGAGGGAGGGGCGATTAATTATTTTCTCTTTTTAAAATTTTAAACTTGCAAACCCTAAATCAAACTGGGGCTTTTAGAACCAATTGTAAATTTTGGACATTTGCATATGGGACCTTGGACAATAACTTTGCATAGCATGCTTCTTTTGAATTGACTATATTTGACTATTGTTATGACGTGGACATGCATGTGACTTCCTTTTGAATATGGACTTAAACCATGAACATGCATATTATTAAACTTTGGCTTGGACCCATGCTCGGTCTAGCATACTTCTTTTGGACTTGCATAAGGCTACTTAAGCCCTTATTCAGACCTACCTTAGCTTACCTTGCATAATTGGTTAGCGAATAAATTTGATAACATTTTGACGCTAGAAGGAGGGATTGAACTTCCGATTCTCTGCATATCCTACAGAGGAATTTAGGGGTTTCAATTTCTTGCATATCCCTTCAAAGGACTTTAGGGACTTTCAATTTACTGCATATCCCTACAGAGGATTTTAGGGATTTCAATTTCCTGCATATCCCTCGAGAGGACTTTAGGGACTTTCAATTTCATGCATATCCTTATAGAGGACTTTAAAGGCTTACCATATCCAGCATATTCCTATTAAGAACTTTTTGTACCTTGCATAATCCTATTAAAACATGTAACACAACATATTTTTGGTAACATTATTTAGGATATTTAATTAGTTAAATTCAATAAAATAATGTGTTGATTAGGGGATTGAGATTTGATTTAATCAAGGGTAACCGTGCCATTTAACAATGAATTAAAAGAAGAGTTTAAATTGAAATAGAGGAGGGGTAAAATAGGAAAGAGGTCATTCCTATATCCTCCAAACATTGGCCGTGTATTAGAATACACGTTCATTTCATTCTAAAATTTTTAAAATAAGGGGCCGGCCACCATTAATAAGGAAGAGAGGAAGAAGAGCTAGGAAGAAGCTAATTCAAATCAAATCTATTCACATCTCAATCTCTATAATCTCTAAAGCTAAGGTGAATAATGTTTACGTCTCATTTTTTATTATATTTTCGATTTTTAGATGATTGCCAGATATTTTGCATTGATTTGCCATGATTCTGAATGATGGAATGATTATATATACATGTTGATGATTTATGTATATTCATATTGATTTTATGATATGTTTTAAGGTGAAAACCCTATAAAATGACATCCAAATGCCTTGCGAATTCTTATGAAGATCATAAATATTATTTTGGAGATGGGTTTCAATTTTTAGATTTTTCTGAATTTTCGTGGAATTAATATGAATTTTCTAGTAAAGAAAATAGTATTTTGGGTTATAAATTATTTACGGGCAAATAAATAATTGTTTGGGTCTGAAATTTTTATATGTTAGAAACATATATAATGTGATTTTCTAGAATTTTTCTAGATTTTTCCTAAGTGTTTTAAGGGTTATATAAAATTATTAAATCTATGGGACATAAATGTTTTATATAATTAAAAGAGGAGAAGGGGCTTTTTGTAAAGTGATTTAAATTATAAAATCTGAAAAGTCGAAAGTACTTTTGACAAAGTGTAGTACTTTTTATTGGTAAAGAAAGAGGCAACCAATCATAATTAGACACGTAATGCAGGTTAGGTGAGAAGACTTATTTGCTACATGTTTTTCACGGTTTCGACACCGTCGGCACCAGGTCCTGCCTCCTCATCTTCACTTCCAACATAGTCGAAACCAATTCACATGGTATCAGTTTACGAGTACATAGTGAATTGGATGTAGGCGGAAGGTAGGGAATCCAAACCAGGGGTTTCTAAGGGGTTGAGGCAGTCCTTTGTTTTTAAATTAAAGAAATACGCCTGCATGCTTTCGACTAAATGGCTTTCGACAAAGTAGCTTTCAATAGGTCAAATATTTTAAAGGAAATTGTTTCGATTGGGTTCCATCTCTGTTTTTAAATAATTTCTTTTGACTAAGTCGAAACCTTTTGCTGCCACCTTTTTACCTTTCGACTCAAAAAGTTTCGAAAGGGTTGTTTTGTTTTCTAAAAATATGGCCACCTCTCCAATGCTTTCGAAGGGATGGTTTCGACACCATCACTTCTCTACTTAGGAAATGGTTTTGAAACAGTTGCTTTCGACTTAAATGTCTTAAGTCCTTTTTCTATAATAGAAGTAAAACCCAAATGGTTTCGAAAGAGATAGTTTTAAATGGTTTCGAAGCAGTTGCTTTCGACTCAAATGTTTTAAGACCTTTTTATATAATAGAAGTAAAACCCAAATGGTTTCGAAAGAGATAGTTTTAAATGGTTTCGAAACAGGTGCTTTCGACTTTAATGGGTTTCTGATCCTTTTGCTCTACTCGAAGGCAGAATCCAAATGGTTTCGACCGAGACGTTTTTCAAAGGTTTCGGAGGGGTAAATTTTTGAATGGTTTCAAAAGGTTTCCACATGTTTTAAATTGAACCCAAAGTGCTTTCGAAAGGCTTGAGTTTTGACTGTTTCGAAAGGTTTTAATGAATGGTGTCGAAAGGGGTGGTTCCCTAGGGTTTCGAAAGAGTTGAAAGGAAGGGTTTTTCCTATGTTTTCGGAAGGAAATATTAAAAAGGTTTTAAAGGAGGACGTATGATATTTTGAAGCTTTCAGAGAAAATAAATGAAAGTTTTTTCCATTGTTTTCGAAAGACAATATTTATTGGTTTCGAAAGGGTCTTTCAATGGTTTCAAAGGGGTTACCTTCAATGGTTTTGAAAGGGTTGTTTAATGGTTTTAAACAAAGGTTTCGAATGTCTCAAATAAGCAATGTAGCCTAAGTATTTTCAAGTTAAAAGGGTTTGGACTTGTTTTGGAAGGATAGCCCATCCTTATTAAATTTCATCAACATTATTTTGAGTAAAGTATATATAACATGGAAAAATGGCTTAGGGTAAAGCTAAAGATATATTTTCCTTGTATGTATATATGATTTGAAGGACTAAATCATTTTGAAAAGGTTTTCAAGGAAAATATAAAGGGTAGTTAACGTAGAGAAAATAATTTGGACAGTTAGTCCAGTTTACGGCCTGTCAGCCCAGTTGTATGGACAGATAGTCCATTTGTAGCATAATGGACCTTACTATTATGTTGTGGGCAGGTAGTTCACATATTACTAGTTTTATGGACAAATAGTCCATTTATTAGCATAAATGATATTGCTATTTTGATATAATCAGTTTGATTAACCAGTTTGGTTGCAGGAAAGGATTGCAAAATATATGTTTTGAAAAGGATATTAGTGAGGGGAAATCCGTTCCGCTAAGCGGTGTGGTCTCACTTAATATCAGTAAACGAGATGTAACAAAATTATTCACACTAGGCTTTATGTCTGACTCGAAGTTTTTGGCTCCCCTTAAACTCTCGGGTGCTCAAAATTGATTTGAGTAGGCTGAGGGTTGAGGTTTTTAGGTTTTAGTCTTTTGGTGAATAAAGCTTCCGAAGACGAGCAGGTGGCTGACGAATAGATAATTAGGAATTGCATATTGTTTTGTTTATTTCCGCTGTGTATATTAAGTCAGATATGACTATATTGCTTTGATCAACCAAGGGGCATCGTCATATATCACTCTTGGCGTATTTTTGTAATGATTATAATTAATCTTTACCTGGGAAATGATATGGGATTATGTAATTTGGATATGAATTTGTTTTGTAATGTAATCAGTAAAATGTTGTTTTTAAAATCTGTGATTTCATTCATATTCAAGTGCTTCTGATATTATGGATACCCTTATCATTACCGTATTTTGTCACCAACAGTTAATACTATGGATGACTGCAGCATCTATAGCGCTTAGCTTTTGGCCTTTGGATTCGGGATGTTACAAGGAGAACCCAAGGCCTTTAGTGAATTGGATGTAGGCGGAAGGTAGGGAATCGAAACAAGGGGTTTCTAAGGGGTTGAGGCAGTCCTTTGTTTTTAAATTAAAGAAATACGCCTACATGCTTTCGACTAAATGGCTTTCGACAAAGTAGCTTTCAATAGGTCAAATATTTTAAAGGAAATGGTTTCGATTGGGTTGCGCCTCTGTTTTTAAATAATTTCTTTTGACTAAGTCGAAACCTTTTGCTGCCACCATTTTACCTTTCGACTCAAAAAGTTTCGAAAGGGTTGTTTTGTTTTCTAAAAGTATGGCCACCTCTCCAATGCTTTCGAAGGGATGATTTCGACACCATCACTTCTCTACTTAGGAAATGGTTTCGAAGCAGTTGCTTTCGACTTAAATGTCTTAAGTCCTTTTTCTATAATAGAAGTAAAACCCAAATGGTTTCGAAAGAGATAGTTTTAAATGGTTTCGAAGCAGTTGCTTTCGACTCAAATGTTTTAAGACCTTTTTCTATAATAGAAGTAAAACCTAAATGGTTTCGAAAGAGATAGTTTTAAATGGTTTCGAAACAGATGCTTTCGACTTTAATGGGTTTCTGATCCTTTTGCTCTACTCGAAGGCAGAATCCAAATGGTTTCGACCAAGACGTTTTTCAAAAGTTTCGAAGGGGTAAATTTTTGAATGGTTTCGAAAGGTTTCCACATGTTTTAAATTGAACCCAAAGTGCTTTCGAAAGGCTTGAGTTTTGACTGTTTCGAAAGGTTTTAATGAATGGTGTCGAAAGGGGTGGTTCCCTAGGGTTTCGAAAGGGTTGAAAGGAAGGGTTTTTCCTATGTTTTCGGAAGGCAATATTTAAAAGGTTTTAAAGGAGGATGTCTGATATTTTGAAGCTTTCGAAGAAAATAAAGGAAATTTTTTCCATTGTTTTCGAAAGGCAATATTTATTGGTTTCGAAAGGGTCTTCCAATGGTTTCGAAGGGGTTACCTTCAATGGTTTCGAAAGGGTTGTTTAATGGTTTTAAACAAAGGTTTCGAATGTCTCAAATAAGCAATGTAGCCTAAGTATTTTCAAGTTAAAAGGGTTTGGACTTGTTTTGGAAGGATAGCCCATCCTTATTAAATTTTATCAACATTATTTTGAGTAAAGTATATATAACATGGAAAAATGGCTTAGGGTAAAGCTAAAGATATATTTTCCTTGTATGTATATATGATTTGAAGGACTAAATCATTTTGAAAAGGTTTTCAAGGAAAATATAAAGGGTAGTTAACGCAGAGAAAATAATTTGGACAGTTAGTCCATTTTGATTCGAACAGTTAGTCCAGTTTACGGCCTGTCAGCCCAGTTGTATGGACAGATAGTCCATTTGTAGCATAATGGACCTTACTATTATGTTGTGGGCAGGTAGTTCACATATTACTAGTTTTATGGACAAATAGTCCATTTATTAGCATAAATGATATTGCTATTTTGATATAATCAGTTTGATTAACCAGTTTGGTTGCAGGAAAGGATTGCAAAATATATGTTTTGAAAAGGATATTAGTGAGGGGAAACCCGTTCCGCTAAGCGGTGTGGTCTCACTTAATATCAGTAAACGAGATGTAACAAAATTATTCACACTAGGCTTTATGTCTGACTCGAAGTTTTTGGCTCCCCTTAAACTCTCGGGTGCTCAAAATTGATTTGAGTAGGCTGAGGGTTGAGGTTTTTAGGTTTTAGTCTTTTGGTGAATAAAGCTTCCGAAGACGAGCAGGTGGCTAAGGGTTGTCGCTCTTGGCGTATTTTTGTAATGATTGTAATTAATCTTTACCTGGGAAACGATATGGGATTATGTAATTGGATATGAATTTGTTTTGAAATGTAATTAGTAAAATGTTGTTTTTAAAATCTGTGATTTTATTCATATTCAAGTGTTTTTTATATTATGGATACCATTATCATTACCGTATTTTGTCACTATAAGTTAATACTATGGATGACTGCAGCATCTATAGCGCTTAGCTTTTGGCCTCCAGATACGGGATGTTACAAACCGCATAATGATTATCTTCGAACAAGGATCCTCCAAGCCTTACTTTCCCAAGTCAACTTATCAAGTGATCCATAATCTTTAATTCCATGCGGAACAAGTACTTACGAAGCTTGGCACTGATGACTTTAGCTAGAAAGAGACGACTAATTCCTTATGACCAGGATAATTGGAGTTTAAATCCATTCCATATAGAATCTACCCCGATCTTCGCTTGTTATCCTACTCTAAGGAAAGAAAATAAGAAAAGGAATAGTCCATTCTTAGAAATAAGAAAAAACTATACAGCTCCAAGTTATAGGAACTATCTTCAAAATAAAAAAAGGATTTTGATAAGTTACCTAAAAGTGGAAGGGAGTAACCGATCGCTCTTCCACATCAATCAGAACTCGAGAATTTTAAAGAGAAAATTTACGGTTAGAACTAAAGAGCTTACCCAATGTTACAAGAAAGCCAAATGGGGACTAAAGACACAATCCCCTAGGAATTTCCAATCTAGAAAAGCCCGTTCCATTACCACCTCCTATGAAAACATCTATCTTCTAACCAAAGATAGGTTGGACTATTGGTCTTCAAAGAAGAAGCAACAAAGAAATAAAAGAAATCTCGGGGGCACTTATTACCAATACCACCGAATGAATGGACACGAAACTATCCATGCCAAGCCCTTAAAGGGATGATTGAGAATTTCTTAGGAAAGGAAGAATTTCAAGAATTTGTTAACAAGATTTGAGCAAAATATCAATTGTATATATCTACAAAGATAAAGTACTTAATAGAGGGAAATACTTCAAGGAAGGGACTAATAAAATAAAGGAAAAGCCTTTGATCCTGCCACAAGGGCCTGGTCAAAGCACCTCCTAGAGGGAGGTCAGAGCAAGCCTTTGGTCCTACTTATAAGGTCTTGCTAGAGCACTACAAGCCTTCGGTCCCACCTACGTGGCCTAGTCGGAGCACCTCCTAGAGGGAGGTCTGAGTAAGCCTTTGGTCTCACCTAAGATGGCCTGGCCAAAGCACTGCAAGCCTTCCATAATAAGGGGTTCAATTAAAACCAAAATCATTACCTATAACATAATAAGGGGTGAAAGAGATTCTAAGCCTAAATCATTACTTATAAGGTAATCAAGGGCTAAAGAGATTCAAAGCGTAAATCATTATCTATAAGGTAACAAGGGGCGAAAGAGATTAAAGCCTAAATCATTACCTAAAAGGTAACAAGGGGTAAGAGAGATCAATCAAGCAAGTGTAATTTCGCCTGGATTAAAACAATTTTCTAAAAGGAAGTGTAATTAAACATGACCAATCTGGCTCCAAGCTAAAATTAAAGCAGCCTTCGAAGGAAAGGTCAAGAACTATATATTGCACAGTTGCAAGGATCTCAGCGTCAAATATGGATATTTGAGAAATTTGGAATCTCCTTGTTAGAAATATTCTATCGAATAGCGGGAATCTCCATTATTGATCGAATTTCCAGTTCTACTAGTTGAGATGTAAATCTTATTAGATGTATTTCTGGTCTTCTTGTTAATTGATTTATGGTCTTCTTATCAAGTGATTTTTGGTCCTCTATTAACTTAACAAGTAACTTTCCATGCTTATAAATCTCATGTGAAAAGAAAAGTCATCAAATAACCATCCAAGAAACCCAGACAGAGGGAAGTAAATTTAAGCAACAAGGTTTCTCTTATGAAATCATCCAACCAAGAAAGATGGGAGACAAACTAATCTGCTCATTTGAAATTCTGCTAATTCAATAATTGTTCCAAAAGATAAATTTCAAAACAAGTTTTCAAAGATCAATAAGAAAACTTTTTCAAATTTCTTTGGCATTTACAAAACAAAATGATTGATTTGAGAAAGAAGTAATTTCTCGAAATTATGGAAACCGTATTCATTTACTTTATGCTTTTTCCAAAAGAAAAGGGAAAGTCTCATCAAGGAAGGTGGCAAACAAGTAATATAACACCTGATTAGCAACTCTCAAATCAAGACCTATCTAACACATTCTTCGAAGAAGCAAAGAGCAAGCAAATCTATCATAGACCATAAATCATATGGAATCAAATTAAAATTCTAAAGAAAAGTCACAAATCTCAAACAAGCTCAATAAGTTCGGATGCAAGGCCAGAATAAGAGAGAGAAATACAAGGTTCATTCAAAATACCAACTATTCTGATATAAAGTTATTTACTAAATTTACATACAAAAATTAAAAATGTCAAGGAAAATCATCCTGATCTTCCCGAGGAGGAGGTTGAGGGAGCGGATAATGTTGGTATACTTTTTCTTTCCCTTTCCCCTCAACCTCAAGAAAGCATGGATGATTTTCACTTGAAGTAGGGCATCCCTAAGCAAAAGAGGAAGGTCTCCAATGTTCTTAAGATTGTCAGCACATCCATATAAAAAGAAGTGTTAATATCGTCTGTATCCTGCTTCTCTGCTCTACTCAGCCTTTAATTCATTTTTGTACCTAAGAAAGAATAATCGATTTTTTAACCGAAAGCAACTGTTATTTCAAGCAAATAATCTACAATGGATTCTAGTAAGGAATTTTTAAGCGATATCATCTTGATTATTTTTAATTGAGACTCGGGGTCTTGCACTTTTTCCTTCAAAGCTTCAACGGGTAAAGAAGGTTCAGTGCTATGGTGAATCACCATATCCAGTAATTCTTTAAGTTTATTTTCCTTCTTTTCGATGATATTCGAATCATCAGTGGAGTTAATTTGAATTTTTAACGCGTGATCAAGCGCCTTATTGTCTCCTTTGAGAGTCTTGACTTTTTGCTCAAGAGCATACTTCGCACATCCCAGCAACTCAACCTGCTTATTGAGATGTTACAAAACATTTTCATCCCATTTTCCTTTTAGAAATTAGGTACATTCGTATTTATATTCTTGGCACCATCTAGTAATCTCTCCATCATTTAAATCCAAAGGCGGGTTTTCCAAGAAAGAAATTTTCTTTTTGCTAGTTGAGGATTTAGACTGAGTTGTCCTTGTAGGGGTAGGAGTGGGAAGGCTAGACTTGCCTCCACTTGCAATGAGCTCTGGAGGTTGGCATACGCTTGACTCTTTAACAGATCAACTTTAAGATCTTCAATTTTCTGATGCAATCGAGCAATATTTGCATCAACCTTGATCCTTTGGTCTAGAGGTCATTGACCAACCATGGCCATGTTTTCTTTTAGCTCTTTAATCTCTTTATCTTTTTCTTTGACTTTCTCCTCTAAACTTGAGGAAATTTCATTTACACTGCGTAATGTTTACTTCAACTTGTAATATTTGTTATACCATTTACAGGCTTCTAAGTTATCGGAAAATGGTATAACTGAAGCACTTTGAGAAGAGCACTTTCCAATATCCAACACTAGTCAAGTTTTGAGTCTATCCAGTCAAGAAATGGGTTCAGGATCACTGGACACAACTGTTAATTGGATTTTCTGTTAAAAATAAATAAAAGTAAAGGAAATCAATACATGGAAAAATGTATTCTTTTATTAATAACAACAAAGTTTACAAACATGAACTATTTCAAATTACATTGATAATTCAATTTTTATACACTCAATTCAAAGTTTAAAAGCAGCAGTTTGAGATTTTTTGAGCGAACCAGCAGACATAGGGAAAGTTAAGTCAAAGGAGGCGTTAAACTAGTAAGGAGTAATAACTGAGCGAAACTTATGATAATCCCATCTCGAGGGGGACTAGAATCACCGTATAACATTTTTGTGTAATTAGACCAGATTTCTTTAAGTAAACTGTATTTTTCTTCACCTAAGAAATCAAAATATAAGTGGGGAAGTTGTATGTAAACTTCTCGAAGGTCCCTAAAAAGCAACTTTTAGATAGACGAGAGTTTTTAAGAATTAACAATTTCTCCTTAAAGTCTTTTGAATAGGAGTGCTAAATGATTCCTTAACCTGTGTATTTCAGGAAAAAAAACTAAGCAACAAAGGAATGGGAATTTCAATACTAATAATGATTGTTTGAATTACATAATACAACAACGAAATCATTCGACTTCATACAATATAGACCCTTTGTAAAATTCAGAGATAAATTTTTCTTTGTTAAACTTGGCTTTTTCAGGAGGAAGAGTGCGCGAGGAAAATGGAACAGCCTCAATCCTGGGAAGGTTCCTGCATTCCCCAAGATGAGGATCGAAACTATGATCCTTCAAATATCTATTATGCAATCGCCTAAGTAACCCTCCACTCTCTTTCCCCAGAAAACAAAAATCTATAAAAAGGTTCCTCGAATAAACTTTACAAAGGAACTCTATTAAAGTGTCCTTATCTTCAATAAGCATTCAAAAGAGAATAGTCGGCTCCACATTCTCTTATAACTCTTTCCCGATGAAAGCGAGATCTTTTCAAGAGCCAAGCTACCCATTTTTCTTTAAAATCTTTTGATCGATTGGCATAAATGAGAAGGCACATATACTTGTCAAATAAACTGTTATTTTCTTCAATCAATTTCTTAATTTTCTGTTTAATTATAAAGCTTCCCTCTCACTCTTCTTGTGCAAAATCTCAAAGTGATATTTATTTATTTTCCTTAACTAAAATAGTAAACTTATTAACTAACAGTTGACAAATACTTGTAAGTATTTAAAGATAATGAATTCTATACCCGTACCGCGAGAGCTTGTAAGGTAGAAACCCGAGTTTTCTCTTTGTTCAATTCTTTATTAGTAACTTGAACATATATGGAGGTAACTTCCTAGGAAGTGTGTGAAAGTTCAGCGGGGTCAGAAAATTCAGCATCATGGGTAGACGAACCCAAGTTATGACCACCTGATCCATCAACGTCCTTGCTGCCATTTCCTCTATCCTTCATAGGATCATTTTCATTTTCATCATCATCTTCATCCTCGTCGTCATCATTTCCATCGTTACCTTCATCATCATCATCCTTTCCTTCATCAAGAAAAGGGTCGTCAAAAGATAATAATTTCCGAGGGTTGATAGCTTCCTCTTCTAGGAACTCATCTTCTAATGAACTAGGAAATCTCCCCAATTTAAGGTCAAGCCTTGTTTTTGAACTTGTCGTTTAGTTTTGGAAATGAAGGAAAGTCCAACCCTGAATACTTGTTTATATTATCATAATATGCCATGAAAAGAGCTTCCTTATAACATTTCTCTCTTATTTGAGGGAGGGCTTGGCCAATAAAGAAGGAAAATTTCTTTTTAGCATCCTTAACGATATTGTTTTATATAGACAAAAGCAGCATCCTTGCCTTCCAGACCATCCTTCAAAGTTGTAATTGCGCAGCCATCTGAGTATTTTTAGTTTTTGCCTGTTCAAGTTCCTTTTTCAGCAACTTCACTCTCTCTTTGGCCGCTAGCTTAGGTTTTCTTTCTCTATCTAAGTCGGAGGCAAGTTTGTACTTTTCAAAAAGGACCTCATTTCTCTCTACTGCTACATCAAAGGCTTGGCCCTCAAGAAAACTGACCTTATCTATCAATAATGAAATCTGCTCCTTATAATTTGGAATTTAATTGACAACTCATGGGAAGCTAGTTAAAGAAAAACATATGCTTGACCACTTGAAATATAAAAAATTTATGATAAATAAAGATATGTGAAATCAAAAGTTTGTACTAATCAAACACGTAAGGATATGTATCGTAAGAAGTTGTTGAAAGATAATATAGAGATGGTCCCTAGAGAAAGTAGAAGGTTGCAATGGGATTAGAGAGGCCACAAATGGGGACTATATAATTGAACGAATAGAGTCATCAAAACCTGAAGGGCTAGGTTGAGCTGTAGTTTTGGAAGGAAGAGATTCAAGGGGAGGAGGAGTCAGGATTAATTCCTGATACAAACATAGTATGGTGGTTGCAGATGAAGGAATCTTAATATCAATAGCATGACTTGAGGTGTCAGAAGCTTCTATTTGGTCATAAGGATCCTGGTTCAGTAGAGTTAAATTAACAAAACTAGAGTCTTGGTTAATTGAGGCCGTAGCTGCGTTCGGATCCTCAGCAATAGCAGGAAGGGTTTGATCCTCTCCAAGTTTGGCCTTTTTAATTAGGGAAGGAATTAGAATACTAGACAGGTTGCTAGAATCCAACTTTCTCTTACGACTCTCGATAGCTTGAAGAGCATCAATGATAGAGTCCATAATGGGGACAACTTTCGTAGTTACAACTAAAGAAGAGGTGGAAGTCTTGGCTTTTTTGGACTTAACAGCCGAAGTGATAAGAGCCCGACCTAAGTCAAGGAAGGAATCATAAGATACCGATATAAGAGACTTCGTTAAAATCATAACAAAAGATTAAGAAATTACCAAAGGAATCACATTGAATAGAGAAGAAAGAAGAAGAAGCTTTTCGATTACTAACAACCAAGGCTCGTTTTCCATGAGCATCTACCTTGACCATTGAAGGTTCCCAAGCACTTTGTGGCTTTCCAAAATCAAGGAGTATTTACGGAGATTGCCTTCAGTCAAATGTTTAATCCTATCCTCCATATTTTTAGAAGCCAGGTTCAAAGCACTATTTATGGTGGCAATAGAGGAATTAGTCCCTTTGGAAGCAGATTATGAAAGAGAATAGTTATCATGAGAGAACAACAAAATATAGCATAAACAATAGGAGGTAGTAAACCTTATAGGAACAGAGAAAGACCCTTTGATTCTAAGGGTATAACACTTAATGTAAAATAATTGATTTTCCCAGTCCCTTGCTTTGTTAACCAGATTAATAATTAAGCTCTTTGGATGAGCAAGAAGATGATATATAGAACCCTCCGATTGTTTTCCCACTTTCACAAGAATTACTAATGAATGAAGGGTTTCAGCATTAAGTGAGGGGAGGTTAGCTTCTCTAGCAAGTATCTCCAGGCAACTCAGATAGGTATAAGAGTTGGGAGTCAGTTGTATCAGAGCAATATCCAAGTGTTTCAAGAATTGTATAAGAAATTCGGGAAAGGGAAGGTAGACTGAGTGCCAAATGTGGATAGGAGTGAAAGTGATAAATCCTTCCAGAGGATTATCTGTTCTGCTGTAACGACCCGGTATTTTGGACCATTCAAATCGACAATAAATCCACACATGTCTGACTTGAATAATTCAAAATAACAGATTGTAATAAAAATTTGGCAAAACTCAGCATATGCAGTAAATAAATCAATCACATAATCACAGACACAGAGTAATACAATAATACGCAGCGGAATAGATAAAATAGTAGTTCATGAAGCTACTATATAAACATCAGAGTTAGAAATAAAATACAACAGAATATCTCAAATGCAGTGAAGTCTCCAGTACAACAGATGACTTCTCTGAACAAATCAACTAGAAGAGCTGAAAGCTGAGGCGATAGTTGGATCTCTAAAGGAAGCTCCAAACTCCAAGGGTGAGTCTCAAATGCTGTATCACTCGGTCTGACCCGAGCGTAAAGCAAAACACAAAACACTCGAGTCAGGATTAACATTCTTATATAAATAAATCCAACTCAAGTGAAATATCAATTGAAATACGAGTAACTTAAAGGATGTTGGGATAACCATCCTCTAAGGATCTTCAGAACTATCTACAAGGTGGAAATATACATTTTAACACCGTGGTCATTTCAATTAAATTTATACTTCAAAACCCAAATATCATTTCATTTCAAATATATCCATTTTCCAAAATAGTATATATATATATATATTAAATGATTTAAAAAGTAAAGTATTTAATTTCCTCAAGTCTAGCAAATCGATTCAAATCAACTTCAAATTCCAAATTCAAATTTATTCAAAGCTCAATTCATCAATTTAATTCATTTCTAAACAGATCATTTAAATTTTCAATATATTTCAAAGCTTTAATATACAACATTTTCAAAGTTAAATTTAACAGTTTCATATAGCTCTTGATTTAACTTCATTATTATTTAATCAGGGAATATTCACTTAATAAATTCAATATCATTTAACTAGCCTTAAATTACATTTTTACTAAATATTTCCTTAAACTTTAGTTAAACAAAAAAATATATTCATTAGATTACTTATAAATCAAACTCAAGTTATAAATCATATCTTACATCTCAGTTTCAATAAGTTTCAAATCGGTTTAATTAAATAAAATTCTTTATTGAATACAATTTCAACTAAATTCAAATTATCTTTCTAACCTTAACTTATTCAAATTATTACCAAAATCTATTTTGAAATATATTTTAAACACTCAACATATTATATGTATTTAAATCAATCATTCCCATTTATATATAATAATTTAAGGCTCAACATTTATTAAAACCATATATTTCTTTCCAAAACCATAGAATTCATTTTTAAAATATTTATATATATGGACCAACGGTGTCTGTATATATATTTATCATATGGTTAAGTGATACAGATATTTATCATTTCAATCTGAAATTTAAATATATATGGGTAGATATCATTTCGACCCGTAATCCCAATTTCAATTCAAATGAAAATCGCTTGGGTTTATCATTTCAACCCATAATGAATTCTATACTAACAGGGAACTTGCAGAGTAATAACAGATAATAAAAAATATAACAACATGCATATATCATCAATATAAATAACAGATATTGGTGTCAGATGTCATAGGTGAACATATACAGATAATGGTAATAACAGGCATATAAATACTAGATACTGGTGTCAGATGTCATAGGTGGACATATACAGATAATAGCATATATAACAATTTAAATAACTACAGCATCATATTTCAATTGTCGTTTCAATTGAAATCAAATTTAATAAATACAAGAACGTTAATCGTGAGTGATTGCTCACCTTTCGAGGTTAGAGAGATAGACAATGAAGTTGAGTTATGAAATGCAAGCACGACTTCCAAAGCAAAGTTAGATGGTACAATTTCGATGGAAAAGCTGATAGATAGAAATTGATGAGAACGGATCAAATTAGCTTGATAAAATTGAAACGAAGATTATATGATTAATTTATTACTTTCTTTCAAAATGAACGTTAAATCAAAACACGCATTTTAAAAAAATGAAATATATATATATATGCACACCCATGAAAACCATATAACTTTAAAACACTTCCATTTCATATTAATTTCAAATAACAAATATATAATTATTCAAAATGTCACATATATAGTATATTCATTTTATGGTTGTCGTTTCCATGTAATAAATATTCATTTTAAACCAATATTAAAATAATATATATGTATAGTTAAAAAAATCAATGTTCTAACATAAAACACATATATTAAAGATCAACACACATATATATATATAATATCTTTTGAAATGAATACTTTTTTTTTTGGCATGGCCGACGGGGTTGAATGGTCCCCTACCATTTTATTGAAGCACTAGGGAGACAAATACAGACATAAGCAAACGCTTAAAGAAAAACAACGAGGGAACATAGTGCAACAATCACTGGAAAAACGAAAAGAAAAAAAATTAAAAATAAATGCGAAAACTAAGAAGAACGCGAGAAGGCATGCAAGATTCCAGGATCATAAGTGAAACGAAGCATCTTGATGCCATCACGGATAACATTCATAATCCAAGCATGTAGCAAAAGACCATTCCTGGCTTTATCAGACTTGAATACACGCACGTTTCTCTCAGTCCACACAGCATGTATAAAACATTTGAGAATGCAGGTGAACACTCTCTTGTTAGAGCTCTTGATACCAGTAGCATTAAATATAGCATTCCATTCATCTCGATTATCTTGTCTCACATCAGTACGCCCAATCCTGTTCATGACAATGATCCAAATAGCTTTTATCATATCACATTCAAAAAATAAATGCTCCACCGTTTCGGGGAGGTCATCACAGAACAGGCACTGAACAGGGACCGCAAAACCCATGCTATTCAGTTTCACACGCGTATGAATTCCGCGATTCAACACTTTCCAGAGCATCATGTTTTGCCTTGCATTATTATCATTGTGCCAAATCTTTCTATACCAAATACAGTTGGGCATGTCATCAGTATGATTTAAATGTTGATAAATATCAGCTATTTTGCACCCCTTCTTGTTACGGTTCCATGTTACCATTACATCAGAAGGAACGTTATATTTGTACTGACGAATTTTATTCCAAAGACAATGTATTCTCTGATTAGAAGAATTAGGCAAGTTTATCACATCTCTCACTTTTGCTTGTAATGGAATACCAGATTGAAGGATCTCAGCATGCGACAGCTGCCTGCGAAGAATAAATCCTCTTTCCAACCATGGGTCATCCCAGAAGGATGTATTATATTGCGGAGAGCTGCTGAACTGAATCAAAGGCAAGAATGATTCAATAAGTTTGTAAATAGATTGCCATGTCCAGCTCATTTTTTGCGGTCTGTACAATGACCATAAACATTTTCCTTTAGTGACATGCTTTCTGGACCAATCCGCCCACAAGCTAACTTGAGAGTTAAAGAACGTGTCCACGTGCTTGGCGAAGGCAGCTTTGTTCCATATCGACATATTAAGAATGCCGAGCCCTCCCTTTCTAATCGCTCGTTCAGTATTGGAAAATCGAATTGGAGCGACATATCTTCCAACCGTCGAACCAGTCCACAAAAATTTCATGAATGCAGAACGTATCATCTTAATTAACTTGGCCGGCATCACAAACATTCTCGCCCAATACACTTGCATAGCACAGATGACTGACTTTATAAGAGTCACTCTACCCGCTTGACTGAGATTTCTTGTAGACCAACAGTCCAATTTAGAGATTATTCTATCGTATAATGGAAGGCATTGATTCATAGTTATTTTCGAGGTAGTGAGAGGGAGGCCCAAATAAGAAATGGTACTCCTGTTGTTCGATAGTCCAGAAATTCTTTCAATTTGCAAAATTGTTTCCGGACCAACACCCGCCAATTTGATGTCAGATTTTGACAAGTTAATTTTTAATCCTGTCATGTTGTAGAATTGCTCAAGAGTTTGGAATATTGACCTTATAGTATTCATATCAGGATTGCAAAAGATGACCAAATCATCAGCAAACATTAGCGATGTGATCAGGGGATCTTTGCATTTGTGATGAACTTTAAACCTGCCTTGTCCTATCTGTCTGATCAACAGCTGAGTAAGAAGCTCCATAACAGTGATGAATATATAACCGGAGACAGGATCACCTTGCCTAATCCCTTGCCTGCTACTAAAAAAACCCGCACATGACCCATTAATGACTATAGAATATTTAGGGGTTGACATACACTCATAAATCCAAGCAATAAAATGAGGGGGGAAATTCATATAACCCAAGATTCGAACGACACTATCCCATTGAAGCATATCAAATGCTTTCATAATATCTAACTTCAACATAGCCTTCGGCGAAGAATTCTTACGCATATAACCACTGAGCAATTCGTGGGATAACAAGATATTATCAAGAATATTTCGCCCAGGCAAGAAGGCTGCCTGATTTCTGGAAATAACAGAGGGGAGTGTTTTTTTCAGCCTAACAGCTATAATCTTCGAGATGCATTTGTAAACTGAATTGCAGCAAGATATAGGACGAAAGGAATTAACATCATTAGCATTTAACACCTTCGGGATGAGAGCAATATTCGTATAATTAAAGGATTTGATGATTTTTGCCTTTTTAAAAAATAACTTGATCGCATTGCAAACGTCAGTAGACACAAAAGACTAGCAAGTTGTAAAAAAGAAAGCGTTCAAACCATCAGGGCCACCGCTAGAGTTTCTATTCAGAGAAAACATGGCTTGTCGAATTTCATCATTGGTTACCTCTTCGCACAGTAAGGCGTAATCAGATTCACTAATTCTAGGAAGAATATCAGAAGGAATAGAATCAATGGAGGGAAGAAAATTTTCCTTGTTACCATACAGTCCGGAGAAGTGATGAATAAATGCCCCTTGAATGCCATCAGGCGAAGTGTGCTCATTTCCACTCGAATCGACAATCGACGCGAATGAATCATTATTGTGTTTTTTCCTCAAGGAAGCATGGAAGAATGCATTATTTTTATCTCCTTTTTCTCGCCACTCAATTCTAGCCTTCTGCCTGATCATATCATTTTCTTTAACAAGAGCGTCGAAATACTGCTGTGAAAGATCACTTTCTAATTGAGGGAGGGCAGCATTATTGACATCAAGTATCATAGCTCTTTGAACTTCCTCAAGCTTGGTTTTAATCTCAGAACTTTGTTTGCTCCCTTGACCAAATTTTCTGACTGACCATTCTTTCAAAGCGCTCTTGATCTCCTTTATTTTTTCCTGCAAAACAACCATATGATTACCATACTTAGGCGTCTTCCATGCAGCAATAGCAATATTTAAGAAATCGGGTTCATGCACCCATATATTAAAAAATTTAAAACTTGTTTTTCCTCTCGTGTCTGCTTCACGGAAATGGATGATTTGAGGAGAATGATCGGAAAGGAGGGGAGGGGGAAGGAGATTATAAAGGAGGGGCCATTTGTCGAAGGAGACAAGGTTACAAAAAGCGTGATCAATTCGAGAGAAGGTTCTACAACCCTCTTTCCTTTTGTTATTCCAGGAAAACTGCATGCCCATCGCCTTGATAGGAATAAGATCTGCATTACTTAGAGTGGTGGCAAGGGGTCTTATTTCATTTAGAGAAAGGGGGTTCCCACCTATTCTGTCAGAGAGGGAGAAACAACAGTTAAAATCTCCAAGAATAATCCACGGATGAGATGATTGTCTAAGGAAGGGGATGTCATTAAGAAGGGACTGTCTGGAGGTAGCATAATTATGGCCATAAACGAACGAAATGTAAAAGGATGAATGATCAGAAAGGGAGAGGGCATGACAATGAATCAACTGAGGAGTGGAAAGGATGGGATTGAGACGGACTAGATCAGAGTTAAAAATTATCATAATTCTACCATACGGAGCCTCATCGAGGTTATGGAGCAGCTTCCAAGCCGGGTTGATATAGTTAGCTGCATTTTTAGTTAACTCAAGATTCAGTTTGGTTTCAAGAATGGCAAGAATGCACAGTTTGTGAGTAGAGATAAGTTTTTTACATTGGTCGAGTTTAATAACATGGTGGCCTCCTCTAATGTTCCAGGCACCAATGGCTGACATCATAGTGGATACTCAAGGGAGTTGAGCATTTCAGATTTCATTTTCCTAGTCACTGCTTGTTTGGAGGACAAGTAGTTAGGAATCGATGCAGACAGGGGAGTGACAGCATTTTTTGTTGAGTTATTTTCATTGGGGGTGGTTGCATCTAGACTGGGGAGGGTAATTGGTTTAGAGGGCGAAGCTGTAGCAGGAAGGGGTGGTTTGTAAGCTAGGGGAGGTGTGATTTTGGAGTATGGGTGTAATTGTGTGGAGTTGATAGTTCCTGAGGCTGATTCACGAATGGGAATCGAGTGTGCATGGGGCATGCATGCATAAGATTGCATGGGTTCAGATATTTGTTTAAGGGGAGGTATGATTTTAGAGTTAGGGTGTATTTGAGTGGAGATGTTAATATCAGAGGCTAAATTGGGGATCGGGTGTGCATGGGGCGTGCAGTCATAAGCATGCATGGGATCTGCTAACTGCACAACAACCTGACTTGAATTTAATGAGATATCCTTCTTGCATTTTTTACCTTTCTTCTTTTTTGGATTAGCAGGGGATTTATTATCATTGACCATACATTTATCTTCATTAACGTTGCCAATTGTCGCATCAGCAACTTTAAAATCCAATTCAGCTGTATCTACTTTTAGCTGGCCACCAAGAAACACATATGGAGTATTATTCTTGAATTCCAAACTATTCATGCATTTTTCCTTATTACTACATAAAAGAGTATCTTCAGGAATGCCTCCAGCAGCTCTTTCACATAACCCCATCTCATCATTATCACTTAAACTTTCATTGTTTTCATTGACCATCAAAAGGGCATCATATCTGTTTCTAACAATTGAATTGAAATTGTCCACAACCACTTTATTCCTTTCAGACGCACTCTTATTTTCTAGGTGGGTATCTACAGTTTGACTTGAGTTGCGACTCTTATTTAACTCACTGATTACACTCAGACCAGATGCTATATCAACCATGGTCCCCTTTTCTTCCACTATTTGTTCTCTATCTCCATACTCTTCAATTTCACCCTCTTCCAATTGGGTATTGCTTTGGTCATAATTTTTATCGCCTGAGTTTTGCGCTTCCTCAACACTGTCTTTTTGCGTAATGTACTCATCCTTCTCATTCTGATTAGTTCCTATTGGAGTTTTCCTTGACTTGATAGCATAAATCTTGTTATATCTCCTAACTTTCGTCCATGAATTACCAGTTTTACCTTGAAATTTGGGGACATGCTCTTGGTGTTTTTCTTTGTCTCTGCTCTGAGTTGTTTTCACTTTTCTAACATCATCAATTATCGTTTCATCAGGAACCATTTTATCACATTTTTCCGTGGTATGGCCAAATTTTTTGCATGTGACACAAATGTCCGGCTTCCACAGATATTGAACATATATTTTTTGATACCCACCTTCTACCAACTTGACCATAAACTCATTCACTAATTCCTTATCTGGTTTAATCTCAATTAAACATTTAGCATAACTTAATCTTTCCTGTCTCTCAGTCATTTCATCCATACACAGTAGTTTTCCCAAGTGACAACACACCCAATTAATTCCTAACGGTGACCAAGCATAAATGGGAAGATTGTAAAGATGCACCCAAACGGGGACTGATGTCACAGCACCACTGACATTACTAATAGCAGCATCATAAGGTTTAATTATAAACAGTTTATTATTCATGATAATTGGGTCACTCTGAAGGATTATATTTCTATCTTCAACACATGAGAAGGAGAATAAAAATATAGTACCATCAGATTTCACCGAAACAGACCCTTTTAGCTTCCAAATCTTCTTGAGTCTCTGAATAACAGCAGTATAAGATAATGGTTGATCTAGGAAGAAGCCTACAATCATATCATTCCAAATTTTGGCACCATCCTCAATAATATCAGTGGAAGGAACTAAGGCACCATTATCATAAACTAGAACAAGATCAACGGGGACGTACTTCCCAGCGTTCCTAGGTTTACGCTTAAAAAGAGAAATCCATACACGTTCATCCCGGGGAGACAAAGGAACAGCAGGATGGCAACCAACAGCGGAGGGTTGAGGGTCAAGGATGACAGGCAGATTGACAGGTGTAGTCTGAGGAGGGTCCGGGGGGGCAGGTGGATGGACCGGAGGAGGAACAGATTCATCTAAAGGACAGGTTGTTGGGCTCGATGATGAGAGGATAGGGGATGGTTTGATGACAGGGGAGACATGGGTGGGTGGTACGGGAGCAGCAGACATAAGAGGATAGGATGATTGGAAAGGAAAAAAAAATTTGAAATGAATACTTATGTATATATATAATTATTATAGTTTATTACTTTCCTTTTCAAAATATCCAGCAGGAAATCAAACAACTTATGCACATATATGTGCAGATAAACAATATTCTTTATAATACATTGTTAACTTACTCCTTTTTTTTCTCTTTTTTTTTATTAAACCTTTATATATAACAAAATATATGTATAAAATAAAATATTTGTATATATAAAAATCAAAACGTTTCAAACATATATTCAAAAACTGGATCATATAAATAACAATGTATTTAGTTAACGCATAGTATAAAATTCATTTATATAACACTCTTATATATATATAAATCTTGTATAAGTAAACCTTTATAGCTTCATAACTTATTTACTTTCACATATAACAAGATCTGTACAAAAGAATGCAAATTTTTCTCAAATCCTTTTGAATGTTTATAAGAAAAATTTTAAACAATAAATATACCTTCTTATTTAGGAAAGGAAGTAAGCATGCACTTGTAGGTGAAACGTGAGTGGAGGTTGAGGGTTGTAGGCGGTGGAAAGGGAAGAGGGGCGGAGATAGCTTCAGGCGATGGGTATATACGTCGCGCAAATTTTTTTTCTTTTTTTTCTTTTTTTTTGGCGTAGGCCATGGAAAAATTTGGGAGGAGGAAAAGTAAGCAATGGTGGGGAGTGGATCTCGAAAATGAAGAAGGAGCAGGCAACAATGAAATATATGAAGAGAGAGGTAGTGGAAAGCTACAGAGAAAAATATAATATAAAAGGTAATAATAAATGAAAATCAACGTTCATGCGTTGATTCAGCAGAGAAGTTAAAGCAAATCAGAAGAGAATGGATTGATTTAAAGGAAAGGCAATGAATGGTTTAGAAATAAATAAAATGTAAAACGTATACATTTTAATTTCAAAAAGAAAAGAAATAAATACGGGGATGGCAACAGTCAAAATGCACATTTAGGCTAATAATAGAATATAAAAGTAAGAAACTCAAAAGGATAGGCACAGAGATGTGAAATCAGGGAGACAAGGGAAGCAAGTGATCTTTCAAATTTATAACGTTGGCAATAAATATAGAATAAATGAAAATGAAGAGGGGAAGAAATAAACTATTTATGGGCGATGAATTTATAAAGGAACCATGATGTGTACAATAATTGAAATGAAAATATACACAAATAAATGAATATGGTACAAATGAAGATGAAGGGGAAAAGAAATAAACTATTTATGGGCGATGAATTTATAAAAGGAACCATGATGTGTACAATAATTGAAATGAAAACGTACACAAATAAATGATTACCAATGAAGTTAAAAAGGCAATAATAGTGTAAATGTGAATCGTTGCCACATAAACAAATAAAATGTATACAAATCTTTTACCGGTTATGTGATGGCAACGGTCACCCTTAATTGAGCTGAATAATAAAAGCCAATGCTTTGAACGTATGCCATAAATTAAGTAACAGACACTGATTTCTAAATTTATTAGTTGCTAGAAATAGCAACGTTTGAACGTGAATTGGAAAGCAATTAATATTGTGGTCCAGCCTGTACGTTTCAAATTTTGAAAACGAAGAAAATAGAAATGGAACAGGTTGCAAAAGGAAAGCCACACATATAAATGGAATAAAACGTTAACAATGAAACGTGCCACATTCAATGGAAAGAAACTGAAATGATAACGTCAAGCACGGGAATTAAGGACAATAAAATAGAAAGTATGAGAAACGTAAAAGTGAACAAACGAATGAATGCAAGCTACAGATATATATATATATATATATATATATATAAATGATGTAAAATATTATGTTTCTACCAGAGAGAAGAGAAAATGTTTGAAATGGAATAAATAGGGAAGGAACAAACCTGAAATGAAATAGCAACGGATAGAAAATTAAAGAGCTACAGCATGAATACGGGGAGTAATAAAGGTATGGTATTGATTGGATTGTAACTGATGTAAAACTTGAATGGACAGAGAAGAAATAAAATTTATGGTAACAGTCGATTCCCTTGATTTCATGCAAATTTATTTTCAACAATTCTTAACTGATTTGAATTTAATAGAATTACATAATAAATAAACTTTCATATAATTAATTGAAAATTTACCATTTGCTATATTTAATTATATGTAATCCAAATAATTTTTTTTTTCAAAATTTTATTATTAATAATTTCTCAAAAATCCAATTCAATACGTTATAAACCAATTAAAAATTGCTAAACTTTTATGGGTCGTTACATCTGCCGAATGGACCAGCTACCATAGCTTCTGTGTCTACAATACCAAACTGCTGAAGGATGGTGTCCACTTCATTCTAGGAAGTTATAGAGAATTGACTAAGCCTGTGATCTCCCTTATCTGAAAAAGGATATGTCAAGCATCCCTGAGAAGAAGAGGGTTTGGAATCTTTCTTGCCAACCATTTATCTACCTGATGACATTATGCAAAATTAGGTACCATATATTTTATAAAAGTTTAAAATATTTAACGAAAACGCTAAAGACAATTTGAATCCTTGAATTTAGATATAAAATGGACGATTAGGTGTCCAACCTATGATTACCTAATACGTTCATATTTAGTCAAAAATCCTTTAACTAGTTATCAAACTTATAATGAGACACCAAACCCCTAAATAGTTTCGAGTTTACGACTACTTGACAATTCACCAAATAACAGGTTAGTCTATTGATAGATTCGAATCTATAATGAGATGTCAAGTTTATAGATGGTTAGTAAATTCATAACTAATTGAAAATTCATCAATTATTTATTGGGTTCACAAAAAGATTCGAATTTACATTATTATTGAGTACATAATAGGTGTCGAACTTTTGACTAGTTGTCGAGTCCATAATAAGGTGTCATACTTATGGGTAGTTAGTGAGTTGAAATTATTTAAAAGTGCTTTGACTAGTTATTGAGTTTGCAACATAGTGACGAATTCTTAACCCATTGGCGATACATTAATTAGTTACTGAGTCCAAAATGAGATATCAAGCTTATAAAAGTGAGTTCAGAACTAGTTGAGGATTCTCCGAATAGTTACCGAATTCATAGTAAGGTGTCAAACTCATAACTAGCTATCGAGTTCGTAGAGGGAATCAAATTCATAACAGTGGGTTTGAAACCATTTGAAGGTGTTTTAACTAGTTATCGAATCCATAACAAGATGCCGAACTTATATAACATGTCGATTTTGTAACTAAAAAACAAACCTTTAAATAGTTGACGAACATGTAGAAGGTTATCAACTCATTAAAAGGTTGTCGAGTTTATGAATAGCCTATGATTCTTTAAGCACTTGTAAGATTCATAACTGGTTATCTCACTTCTAATTAGTTGCCGAATCTTTAATTGATTGTTGGGTTCATAATCAGTTAGAAAACCTATAACTAGTAAACAAGTCCCTAGCAAAGTATCGAGTCTCCGGTAGATGTTTGATTTTGACTATTATCAAAAATCCAGCAAGCTACCAAGCTTCCAGAAAGATATCAAGTTTTGGATAGTTATCAAAATCCATGGGTCATCAGGTTCCCATTAATCGTTAAAGTTACGAATAGCAAACAACGTTTTAGTCCGAACACTAAATTCTCAATATTAAAAAGGTGTTTGAATCTAATCGCTCGTTAACGTAAATGATTCATGGAAACCTGGTTATTGAATCCCTAATTTTGATATCATAAAACCCACTTTCATAGTTAAATTGATTAGAGAAGGAAAACTGCACCTTAAATTGAGTCTGAATACTGAAGGAATCAAAAGCCTTTGTTTAAGATTTTGAAATTAAAACGAAGAAAATTATAATTTTGGCTTCGAGTTTTGGTTGTAGGTAGGACTTTCAGAAGAAGAAGAGAAAGGTATTTATAGTAGGAGGGAGAAACAACGATGAGCATTGATTACCATTTAAAAGAACGAATGAGATTAAAGCGAAATACCAGTAGGCAACAATGGTAATATGGAAAAGCAGCAGCACTGATATCGAAAGGCGACAATATGGAAATTCAAATTATACTAAACTACAATATGCTTCTTCTACAGAGGGGAGGGGGAATTTTAATAAAAGTATCCATATCGAGTTTCTAAAGGAGAATGCATCGAGGTTGTTATTGGTAAGTAGTGTCGAGCCAGAAGAAATCCAAGTCATTAAGCCCTCAGAATTCAACAAAGGATAGCGAACTCCTGGCATAATAAGAAGATGTTAAATCTCTATAGAAAAATGAGTGTCGGGTGTTTAGATAGATAACAGATGAAGAAAAGGTATCGAGATTCTAGCAATACTGAACTCCAAGTAATCAGCAAGTATGAGAGTTAACGGATTTGAACACGGAGAGGAAATGGTGTCAAGCCTCAATAACCATAAAGGTTGTCGAGCGCATAGAGCAAATAAAGTATTGACCTTCAATAACCATAAAGGTTGCCAATAGTGTAACGAGCAGAAGAAGACATTGGACCACTACAACAAGGAGCATTGTAGAACAAGTAAAAAGGAAGATGTCAAGCATTTAGCCTTAGAATGAGGATGTCAAGCTTTTTGGAATGGTGAACCTATGCTACATCAACTATCACCAAGCTACAACTATAATAACCATTGTCGAGTACCTACCATAATGAAGGCTATTGAGTAGCTACCAAAAGAAAGTTGCATTGCCAAATTTATGAAAGCAAATGATGTCGAGTTTCCTAAATGATTGAGAAGATATCGAGTCTTTATTGAAACTTCGGATTCAGTAACCCATGTCGAGCCTTTATAACTATGGCAATTGTAAAGCATATAAAAATGGCAAGGGGTTTCAAACTTCTACAAGCGGCAAAGGATATCGAAGTCCTAAAGATGTAAAGGATGTCGAGCTTCTACGAAGAGATAACATTATCAAAATTATATAACCAAATATGTCGAATCTCAACAATAGGATGTCGAGACTTCATCACAACGATGTTATCGAAGCCCTCATATTCAAAGACATGCCATGTGTCAACCATCTCGCTTGGTTGAAAACTCTTTAAATAGACCCCTATTAACACCAAGGAAGGGGCGATTATTTCTTTTCTCTTTCTCAAATTTTAAAGTTGTAAACTCTAGATCAATTGGGGATTTTAGAACCGATTGTAAATTTTTGACTTTCGCATATAGGATCTTGGAAAATAAACTTTGCATTGCATACTTCTTTCGAATTGACTATATTTGACTATTGCTATGACATGGACATGCATGTGACTTCCTTTTGAATATAGACTTAAACCATGAACATGCATATTATTAAACTTTGTACTCGGACCCATACTCAGTCTAGGATACTTCTTTTAGACTTGCATAAGGTTACTTAAGCCCTTATTTAGACCTGCCTTAGCTTACCTTGCATGCTTTGTTAGCAAATAAATTTGCTAACATGAGTTTTCTCGGGTTAGTAGGCTATTATAGGATTTCATAAAGAACTTTGCAAAAATAGCTGCCACTTTAAACCGCTTGACTAAGAAAAACCTAGCCTTTACTTGGGATGATAGATACACTGAAGCATTCGAGAAACTTTAGGTACTATTGACAAGTGCACCTGGTTTACCATTTCCAATGGGACAAAGCCTTTTAGAGTTTTCACTTATGCATGCGGCATAGGATTGGGAGCAGTTCTCATGCAAAAAAGAAAAGGTAGTAGCTTATGCTAGTATGCAACTGAAGGACCATTAAAAGAGGTACCCGGTTAACGACTTGGAGCTGCCAGCTATTGTCTTTGCCTTTATGATGTGGAGGCACTATCTTTTGGGAGAAAATTTTGAGTTGTTCATTGACCATAAATCATTCAAATACCTATTTTTTCCAAATAGATTTAAACCTCTGGCAGCAAAGGTGGATGGAGTATATAGCATCATTCGACTTTGGTATATAATATACCCATAGGAAAAGGAATGTCGTCACTGATGCCCTCAATCGGAGGCACGCTACCTTAGTTGTTATATATGAGTGGAGGCAGATGAGTTTCTCTCAAATTTCAACTTCTAACCACCAACAAAACCCATCCAAGGCTTTTTGGAAATGATGGAGGTTAGGCCGGCTTTAATGGACCGCATTAAGCTTAAGCATAAGATGGATGAGATAATAGTGGAGATTCTGGATAAGTTGAGAAGAGGAGAACATTTTCCTTACGTCAGTAGATATGTAGTTGACGTGGAAGGATGTTAAGAAGCGATGGACGCCTCTATGTCCCAATGATTGACATTATGTTGGAGGAAGTGCTTGTAGAGTATCACCACTCAAAGATGACCATTCACCCTGGAGGAGATAAGATGTATAAGGATACGAAGAGAATTTTCTTTTGGTCTGGAATGAAGAAGAGCGTAGCTGAGTTTATTACTAGATGTTTAACATGTCAAAGAATAAAGACTGAGCAAAGGAAACTCGGAGGATTGTTGTTACTATTGGAGATTCTGACTTGGAAATGAAAGCACATTTTGATAGACTTCATAAAAGAATTGCCTAGGAGTCAGAGGGGCAATGAAGCTTACTTGGGTCATAGTGGATAGACTCACTAAGAGTGCCCATTTTATTCCTATTAGGAATAATAAGACCATAGCATATCTAGCACAAATTTATATTAAGGAGGTTGTTCGACTACATGGAATTCCGGTAAGCATTGTTAGTGATAGGGATCATTTGTTCACTAGTGAGTTTTGGTGGAATTTTCAGGCAGCTTTGGGAACTTCGTTGAATCTTAGCACCGCTTACCATCCACAGACCGATGGTCAATTAGAAAGGGTGAATAAAATCTTAGAAGACTTGTTAAGGGCTTGCATCATGGACTTGGGAGGACAATGGAAGCAGCACCTACCTTTGGTTTCGTTTATGTATAGTAATAATTACCAAGCGACGATTGGTATGGCCCCCTTTAAAGTGCTTTTCAAGAGGCCACGCCAATCGCCAAATTGTTGGTATAAAACTACCGACAATATTCTACTTAGACTAGATTTGATTCGCAATACTTTGGAAAAAGTAGAGTTTCTCAGGCAATGTATGAAGGCCGTACAAGACCGCTTGAAATCCTATGCCAACAAGAGAAGGAAAGAGTTAGAGTTTTGGGAGTCGGTATTTATTAAAGTCTCCCCTCTTAAAAAAGTCGTAAGGTTTGGTAAGTAAAGGAAATTGGCACCAAGATTTGTTGGGTCTTTCCGAGTTTTGGAAAGGATAGGAAGATTTACTTATCATGTGGAGCTACTGGATAAATTAGCAGGACTGCACGACGTTTTTCACGTTTTACATTTGAGGAAATGCCTTTATGATGTAGCCGTTGTGGTAGAGCCTGATCAGTTGGGGATATTGAGACAGATTTGATAGCATCCCATGCCACTGCATGCATTGTGGAGCATGGAATTAGGAAGCTCCATAATAAAGAAATTAAGCTGGTCCGAATACAATGGGGACACAACCCAGCGGAAAGCACATGGAAAACAAGAGAGAAGACGAGGATCTCTCATCCTGAGCTTTTCACTGGTAAACTTTTCTCTTCAAAATTAGATTTTTGGTTGCATCATGGTTGCTAGATTTGATGGTAGGAGATGATTGCTACACTATTTACGATCACTTTACACTCATGCAGAAATCTTTATTCATGTTTAGAGTGTTTCATACATACTTATATGTCACGATCACACACTCACACTAGGATTGAGGTCACTTGTAGAATGTCTGCAATACATAATCACATTGCACGTTTTATTGACTAGATGGTTGCGTAGATAACTTGGTTGTACAACATGGATTTTTATTGCGCGTTACGCTGTTCGTCCTTTAGAAGATTTTGGGGACGAAATCCTTTTAAGAGGGAGAGAATGTAACACCCCGTAAAATCAACCATAAATAAATAAATTGGATAAATTAATTTAAATAAGATAGAGGTAAAAATGTAAATTTGTAAAGTCAGAATTTGACCATGAAAGTTATACCGTTGCATTCATGGTGATTTACCGATCAATTTCCATATATAATATTATGAAAACTGAGCTTAAACGAGGAAGTTATGGACGTATGAAGTTTCAGGTTCAAATTAATTTAAATAGTAAAGTTCATAAATTCAAAATTCAAAAGTTAACAATAATTATACTTTGGGGTTAAGCAAACATTATAGTTAACGTAAATGTTAAATTATAATCAAGGAATTAAATAAAAATAAATCTACGACAATCAAAGCATTCCCAAAATAAGGCACCGGTCGACCCCTGATCGACAATCGGTTGACTGCTAGCGGTCAACCGGTGAAGCTTAGTGGCGGCTAGGGTTTGTACAACAATTAACGTCTAGATGTTTATTATTTTAAACTGACTTAAATCCGACGGTTCTGGTGCATTCCAACCACTATAAATAAGAGCTTAGCCCCTTCACTTTTATTCACAAAATATTTTGGAAACATTAGTGAAGCTATGTCAGTCTTCTCTTTATAGATTCAGAAAACTCCATTAGAGTTTCAGATAAGAAATCCCATATATATGTTCTTGTTTATTATTTATTTACTATACTTCTTCTCCTCCAAACCTCTAATTTTCTAAATCTAACTGATATACAAATCCCTTATTCTATATATAAAAAAGAAGAGATGTAACGACCTGGGTTTTTCTGGCATTAATTGTGAATATTTAAAGAGTTTTAAATATTAAAATTTAATTATAGATTGATTTTGAATATGAAAGGTTGGTTTTTATTTATAGAAATAGATTCAAAATTTAAGTGTAGCAATTTATTTAATAATTTAATTATTAAAGTAATAATTGAATATTGGTTAAAATAGTGAATCTGGAGTTTTAAGCTTGATAAAAATAATTTGAAAGCTTGCAAAATTTATATTAATAATACCGAAGATAATAAAAGTGTTAAAATTGGATTTAATAGTGATTTGTTCAGTTTTAAAGATGTATCGTTTAGTTGACAATTAAAAATAGCCTTCCGAGGCACAGTCTCGGATTTCGACGAAACCAGTTCTATTGGATCCGTAATATTGTATTATTATCGGATTTCAATTTTCGTAGTGTTTAGAGTTATCGTGTGGTCATACGGGATAGAAACACACTAAAATCTATATCGAAAATTCAATATAATTATTGGGTCCAAAAAGTCATCTTCTCCATACGATCGAATTAGGATTCGAAACCTTTTCCAGTGTGTTCGGAATAGGGGTATAACATTACAAATGCCTAGCGGCACGCCTCGATAGGAGGTCGAGATTTTGAGTTGCGATATCGAGACGGTTTAAAATTTACATAAAAATATATATTATTTTGATTGACAATTATATTCACCTTCAGAACTTTTCTACTTCTTTTCTATCACTGTAGCAAGTATAACCCAACACGCAAGGCTTCTTCCCTCGTTTTTAAAATCACGTCGTTCTACCCTTCTGAAGCAAGCCTCTTGCCTTCGTTCTTTTAAATCGAGATTTGCCTCCTCCTTTTTCAAATCAATCTGAAATCCATCTCAAAAAGAAAAATATATAGCGGCCGAAAATTTGAAATCCAATTTCGAATTTAACCCAGCTGCTTCCCCTCCAAAATCCTAACCTCACGTACTTTTCCCCTTTCTTCATATCGAATCGTGTCCCTCTCTGTCGAACGAAATCGAATCAGTTGATTTTTTTTAAAAGAAGAAGTTCGCGAGCACGAGCGGACGGGAGGCCGGATTTAGGCATTGGCAATGATGACTCTGCCGCTATGGGGTGTGTCGCAAGTTCGTTTTCGTGCTAGGTCGAAAGGGGAAGGATCGTACTCGAGCGCGGCCGGTCGATGAGGATGAAGTTGAATTCGTGAGTTCGCGTGAGGCCTGGAGGCGGTGGTGAGTAGTTTGTGGCTACAGCAGTCATAGCAGGCGGTTACAGCGATGATGTCGGGGCTCGCGAGTGTTGGCGAGAGTGTCGCGGTGGTTGAGGTTAGCAGTGGGGGGGGGGGGGGTTTCGATAAGGCAGTGATGTATATCTGCTGTTTTATTTTTATTTTTTTCAATTTAAATTATATGTATATATACAGAGAAGGAAAAATAAACATATATATATATATTTGTAAATACACACACATGTTTTAATATATATATAGGAAAATAGAAAATTATTATAGATTTTGGAAAATATAGGAGTTATATAAAAATTAGATTTTTTAAACCTATATAGATTATTTTTATAAGTATATATATATGTAATTTCAATAAAATAAAATAAATATACATATACACATTTTAAATTTACTAGTTTATTTTAAAATAATGGATTTGGTGATTAATTTGTTCAATTAACTTATTTAATTTATTTTAGTTACTAAAAGATTTTTAAAGGGAAATAATTAGCTTAAATTAAATTATTAAATGGCAATTGGTTGTTTGATTATTTCGAATATTAATAAACCATATAAATGTTTATACAAGGTCTAAAGTCGTGAAACCAAGGCAAGATTGAAGTGGATTGCAAACAAAAATAAAGGTGAGATTTTCTCACTCATTCGGATTACCCTATTAAAATTTAAATGTTAAATTTAAATTATTGGATGCCTGACTTGATTGATAAATTTATAATTTATCCATTGGATGTTATATATATATATATATATAGTAGTAGTATATATATATATATATATATTAGTATTGGAGTGATTGATATTCCCGCATTATATAGCGGATGAGACCCTATGTGCCCCGCATAATAGCGGATGACCCTATATACCGCGATATCCCCCTCAAAGTGGGATTGGTATTTTATTTATTGTCTAACATCTGTGGATGCTGGGAAAACAGGTTGGAGGGATCCAACAGGATTCCTCAAAAATATTTATTGTTCATATATATATATATATTGATATGTTATGATGGATAAATTGATATGGTTTGTGTGTGAATTGAATTATTAAATGTTGAATAGCATGGGGATTAAAATGGGCATTTCAAATACCAGACATAATTAATTTGAAGGAATTTAAAGAGGAAATTTGAATAGTAAGTATTTATATTGTAAATTGGATTTATTTTAAAGGGAATTGAGTAGAATAAAAATATATTAACTAACTTGAGTTATACTTAACTATTTGAAAATTTAGTTAAGTATGTTGAGATTTGGTTTTGACTCATGACACGAAGCTATCACTACAACATACAGATTTGATGACTGTTACGACAAAAAGAGAATATATACTACATGGAGACAAGACATCAAAATCGGTGCATCAACTTTTATATTATTTTGTTTTGAGTCTTAAGTCAATATTTTTAAGATCTCTCCTCGTTTACGTATATATTAGCTTATATATATAATCTTCTTATTTTCAAATGATTTATACATGTATAAGCATATAATATATATATATATTATCAAAGTTTTTAAAGTTAGAATCATATATAATATATATATATATATATATTATACATACCCGTGTAAACTGTGCAAATTGCACAGATAATACCAGGTCAGTCGACTGACCTGTTAGTATCTGTGCAATATGCATAGGTGCACAAGTATATATAATATATAATAAAAATCGTTTTAATATTTAGTCGACTGACCCAGAGGCTCAGTTGTGACTGAATTTCTATAACGACTATATTTTCTGAAAAGACACGATCATTCGTGAAGAGTTACGAATCTCTACGAAGAGATTTGGCACGACGCTTCAAATGGAACTCTTCGCCAATGGTCGCTGCTATTTAAAAACTATAAATACATATACTAACTTCATTCCAAAAAAACTCAATCTGTTTATCTCTCTTATTTAACTCTCTTGAATATTCTTGCGACTATACTCTCAAATATTCAGCATTCTTAACATATGTAATCAACTTCGCAGAAATATAGAAATCAGATTGAAAACATATGAAATCACCATTGATTATTTTTCATATCAAAAAAAAAAGAACATGATGAATACAAGTTCAAAGAAAAAGAAAAACAATCTCCAAGCAAAAAACTGATACACTTGTATATGTGCACGCTACAGTAAATGGGCCGATAACCAAATGGGCTGAGCATCATGGAATGAATATTATTTGTGTTATTTCATAATACTCCTCCTCAAGTTGGGTTATACATATCAAACAAACCCAACTTGTTACTTAAGCACTTAATTCGTTCTCCATTCACAGCTTTAGTGAGCAAATCCGCTGGTTGATCCTTCGTTTGAATATACTGAGTTATAATTTCACCATCTTGGATTTTGTCCCAAATGAAATGACAATCTACTTCTATATGCTTCGTTCTTTCATGGAAAACTGGGTATGAAGCAATATGAATAGCTGCTTTGTTATCACACCACAATCTAAGCAGGTTGCTCAAACTCTAAATTGCATTCTTTCAACAAATGTTTAATCCACATGACTTCACACACTGCTTTAGACATAGCACGATATTCAGATTCTGAACTAGATCGTGATACTATACTTTGCTTCTTGCTTTTCCAGGATACCAAGTTTCCTCCAAGAAACGCACAAAATCCAGTGGTAGATATCATGTCTTCTTTTGATCCAGCCCAATCTGCATCAGCAAAGCTTTCCAACTTCATATGACCATGATTAGCATATAAGATACCATGTTCAGAGGTTCCCTTCAAATATCCGAGAATATGTTCAAGAAGTAACCAATGTTGCTTGCTTGGTGAAGACATATATTGACTAACTATACTCACTGCAAATGATACATCAGGTCTCGTTATGGTTAAGTAGTTCAATTTTCCCACCAATCTTCTATATCTTTCTGGATTATCAAATAATTCTTCATGAGGCATAAGTTCGAGATTAGGTATGACTGGAGTAGTTTGAGGCTTGACATCAAGTTTCCCTGTCTCTGTTAATAGATCCAGTATATATTTTCTTTGACACAGAAAGATACCATTGTTGCTTCTAATAACTTCTACACCTAAGAAGTATTTCAACTCTCCTAGATCCTTGGTTTGAAAATGAGTGTGAATAAACTGTTTGAGACTGGCTATTCCCTCTTCATCATTTCCAGTTATTACTATGTCATCCACATACACCACTAACAAAATTATACCTTGTTTAGATGTTTTGTGAAATACTGAATGATCACTCTTGCATTTGCTTATTCCAAATCTTTCAAGTGTTTGACTAAATTTCCCAAACCAGGCTCTTGGGCTTTGCTTTAAACCATAGAGTGTCTTTCTGAGTTTACACACCATATTATCTTCTCCTTGAGCTATAAATCCAGGGGGTTGAACCATGTATATTTCCTCATTAAGATCACCATGAAGATATGCATTCTTTATATCTAACTGGTGAAGTTTCCAATTAAATCTAGCAGCTAAAACAATGCACAGCCTAATGGAAGTAATCTTTGCAACAGGAGAGAAAGTTTCTAAATAGTCCATGCCATATATTTGAGCATAACCTTTAGCCACAAGCCGAGCTTTATATCTAGCTACTGTCCCATTTGGATTCATTTTAACTGTGTATATCCATCTACATCCAATAGCCTTCTTTGAGTCTGGCAAGGTAACTAGATCCCAAGTATTGTTCAGTTCTAAAGCATTCATTTCTTCTATCATAGCTTTCTTCCATTCTGGTTTGGATAGTGCTTCAGTAACAGTTTTGGGAATACTAATAGAATCCAACGAGGTAATAAATGAATATGAATGATTGTGGATATGTTTATATGATATAAATTCAGCTATAGGATAGGTACATTGCCTTCTTCCTTTTCTAAGAGCAATAGGAAGATCAAGATTAGGATCAAATGTGGGTCTGATTTCTGCTGTATTAGGTGGTTCAGGTTCTTGTTGTGGTTTAGAATAAACTAAGAAGTCATCATTCTCCTCCTGGTTTTGTGAACTTGATGATATATCATCCTCCTCCTGGATTGATGAATTGGATGACTGATAATATGGCAAATCCTCCATGAAATTTACATCTATTGATATTAGATACTTGTTTAAACTAGGGCAAAAGCATTTGTATCCTTTCTGTAGTCTTGAGTATCCAACAAAGATACATTTTAAGGACTTTGGATCAAGTTTACCAAGCTGAGGATTCACATCTCTGACAAAACAGGTGCATCCAAATACCCTTGGTTTAATGGGATGTAATTCTTTATTAGGGAATAAAACTCCGTATGGAATCTCAAAGTCAAGAACTGTAGATGGAAATCTATTAATAAGATAGCATGCTGTTAACACAGCATCTGCCCAAAATGGTTTTAGCACCTTCATATGAAATAGCAATGTAGGAGTGGTTTTAAGTAGATGACGATTCTTTCTCTTAGCAACCCCAATCTGAGATGCAGTGTCAACACATGAAGTCTCATGCAAAATACCATGCCGAGTTAAATATGTGCTAAAAGTGTGAGATGTGTACTCTCTAGCATTATCACTCCTTAGGGTTTGAATATTTGTCTTAAACTGATTTTGAATCTCAGTATGAAAACCACAAAAAATAAAAAACACTTTAGATCTCTTCTTCGTTAGAAATAACCATGTCACACGAGAATAATCGTCTACAAAAGTTACAAAGTATTTAAAACTAGATTTAGATACAGTAGATGATGGTCCCCAAATATCTGAATGTACAAGTTTAAATGGTGCACTTGCACGTTTATTTATTCTAGGTTTAGAACTACTACGATGAAGTTTAGCGTATTGACATGGTTCATAATTAAGAGTAGAAATGTAATTGTATTGAGGGCATAAGTGTTTGAATAGAGTAAGGGAGGGATGACCAAGTTGTTGATGAATTTTGATAGCTGAATCTACACTAGAACATGCTACTTGTAAAGTGTCCAGAATGTAGAGACCACCAGATTCATATCCTTTACCAATAGTTTGCCTCGTCATAAGATCCTGAAAGACACATTTTTCAGGGAAGAAAGATATGCTACAATTCATACTCTTGGTTAGTTGACTGACAGCAGGTTATAAGATAGTGATGGTATGAATAACGCAGATTTTAATGGTGGTGAAATGTTTATATTACCAGTACCTTGGACATTAGACTGAGATCCATCTGCCAAAATAACAGCTTGACCATGTTCATACATTTTAAGATCTGTAAATAATCTAGAGTTACCTGACATATGATCAGTTGCTCCAGAATCGATAACCCATTTAGATGTCTGCTTTTCTGTATTAGCTAGAGTAGATACTGATACAGATGATGAAGAGGTACTAGATGACTTTTGCAATGATTCTTGATACTTTTAGTATTTATCAAATTCCTCAGCAGTCATGAGCACTGTTTTATTAGCATTAGAAGCTCCTTGATTTCTTTGATTATTGTATTGAAGTTTTCTACATTCAGAAATTAAGTGGCCTGGCTTCTTGCAATATGAACATATTTTATTATTTGGTCTCCATGTATTTCTTTGAGGTCTCCATGATTGTGTTGGTGGGGGTCTCCATGATTCTGGTCATTGTGAGGAGTTCATGGTGGTCTGAAATCTTGTGGTGGTTTCCATGAATTGTGATAAGCAGTAGGATTATTACTTGAACTAATCAAGGCACTATTACTAACATTATTATTAGATGAAGTAGATGAGTTTTCAGTTCGAAGTATGCGGCTAAAAACTTCTTGAAGTGAAGAGATTGAAGATCCAGACAAATTTTGTGATTTAGCTGAATCGAATTCTGATGGTAATCCAGCAAGAAAACTCATTATAGCCATTTGTTCCCTTTGTTGTTGTTGAATCTTGATTTCAGTACTCATAGGTAACAACTCATTCAATTCTTCATAGGTTTGTTTAAAACTCGTGAAATAGTTGGTGAGAGTTTGATCTCTTTTCTCTGCTCTGTAAAAAAACTCTACATACATCAAACATCCGAGTTAAATTTCCTTTACTAGAGTAGAGAAATTCAACATACTTCATCAACTCCTTTACAAAATCACAATGGTTAATCAAATTGATCACTTCATTATCAATTGAATTTCGTATTTGTAAGAATAATCTTGCATCTTCTCTTAACCAAATCAGATCATTAGGTTCCTGTGTTGTTGGAGGATCATTAGTCAGATGATCATCCTTATCTATACTGCGGAGTAGAAGCCGAATAGTTTTACTCCACTCCAGATAATTTGAGTTAGTTAGCTTCCGATCTGTTATTTTTGACATGATTGGTAATACATTGATCATCGCTGAGCTTTTATTTTCGGTCATGTTGAAACTTGAGAAATCCTAGATCTGAATCGAGATATGAAATCTGAAAAACCGAAACCCAAGATTGATAAACTCTGCTCTGATACCATGTAATCAACTTCGCAGAAATATAGAAATCAGATTGAAAACATATGAAATCACCATTGATTATTTTTCATATCAGAAAAAAGAGAGAACATGATGAATACAAGTTCAAAGAAAAAGAAAAACAATCTCCAAGCAAAAAACTGATACACTTGTATATGTGCACGCTACAGTAAATGAGCCGATAACCAAATGGGCTGAGCATCATGGAATGAATATTATTTGTGTTATTTCATAATAACATACTTATTGCTTGAATTAGATTTATATATCATATTCTAAGCAAGACTCTTCCTTTCTAATCTTCATAAACTTCAAATATACATATTTATACTCGAGGAGAAGATCATAGGAAGGGTGTACTATAAACAGACTTATCCGTGTTATTAGAACACAAAAAGTCAAACAATCTTTTGTATTTGTTAAAGTCCTATTCTGCTGCTCAGGCGTGTGAAGTCCTCTCCATCTGCTGAGGCGAAATCATGTTCCGCTGCTCAGGTCCCTGTTCGGCTGCTCAGGGGTTGTATAGACATGTTCCTCCGGGTTAAGTGAGGGTTGCTGTTTTACTGTATAGCTATCATCACTATATTCTGTATTATCGTATATCCATATTACACGATCCATAGCACACTTTCAAAGTATAGATTTGAAATTAAATTATATATTAAGGGCTTGATGAGATTTCGAATCAATAAAAAGATTTGAAATAAAATGGGATTTTATTAAAGGGTAAAATTTTAAAATGGAATTATAAATAGAATTGGTTTTTATAAATAGATGGAAAACTCAAGGAAGTTTATAAATTTATAAACGAGGTTTATAAATGAGATAAATTGATATCGGTGGATATTTTAAAAATAAAAGTACGGCATGAACTTATATCGAGATATGAAATTTGTTTTGAAAAGAAATAGTGGAATTTTTTGAATGTGAGAAATGGTGATATGGTCAATGTGATACGAATCAAGAGGAACCTATGAATTGAATTGGTAAATATTTGGTTTTCTAAAAATAGATTTTTGTTAAGTAACGTGAAATTGTTTAAATGGGATTTTAAATTACCATAATATATAACTTTTAAAGCTATTATCTGGATTTAGAATATCCCGAAGTTGGTTATTTTAATACTTAATATTTATTTAAATAAATTCTAAATTCTATAATCAGCTTTGTAAATTAATTAGTAACTGGATATGAATTTTTAATGCTTTTAAGAAGTGGATATTTTAGTTACCTAAAAACCATATTTTTAAAAGTAAACCATTTTTCTTATTTCATATATATAATTTTAAATGTCTTAAAATTCAATTATGAATCCTCTCGAGATGGGAAGTGAAGTTTATTTAATTGAATAAGATTTTAGGAAAAAATCTTATAATGGTATTATGGAATTTAAAATAAATTTCTAAAGCATAAGATAAGCGAACTTCGAAAGGTGAAATAAAGTTCACAGGGGAGTAGAAGTGAAACTGGAATTTTAAATAAGCATAAATGGATTTGGAAATATTAAAGGAAATTTACTAAGGAGTTCTGGAATTTATAGAATTCGTGCGAAACGAGTTGGGAATTTACAAATAAAGTTGTAAATGATTTTTGAGAAAAGAAATAGGGAACAAAATCAATATTTTTCAAGTGTTGAGTAACTAATGAAGTGGGAAAACTATTCTAAGTATTGGGCAAGGGTTGAAATTTGATTCCGTGGGAATAAAAGGGATTTGAGAACTATTTTCAAAATGTTGAAATATGGAAATAATATCTTGAGTAGATATTTTGAAATAAATAATTTGGGAAATTATTTAAGGCCTGATGGTTGCTTGTGGATGTTATTTGATAGTTAAATAACCGACTGGCAATATTGGCCAATGCGTTGATCGTTTTGAAGAGACCGGGATCAGATTTAATTATTCGAAAACCACTTCGATCTGGTTTGAACGTTTACGAACGAATACCATGAAGATGATGAAGACGGTGATTCGGTTTGTCCAGACCCAGGACAACTTGTATGGACGAATGCTATCAGACCATCGTCATTGGAGGACGGTGAGCATTCTAAGTGGATGTGTGCCAAAAAGGTAACGCTTAACCTCAAGCCTCATCAACCGGTATTGGCTAAAACAGGGGAGGTGCAGCAAGGCTAAGTGGGTAGCACCCAATTAGGGTAAGATTTTCCTTGTCTATAGTCCCTTTATTTCGGCTGTGTGGCGGTTGTTAGCTCCAACCGCGAGGTGATTTTATTCGGACTATCCAGTATGGGGTAGCTTCGGTCTTGTGTTGCAGGGGATCGGGAGTGGTCCTCGGTACGTTGATCTAGGCCAGGTACTGTGACGGGCGGTACCCTAGTAGACCTACCATTGTATGGAATCCATTTTCCAATAAGCACCCATACGGTTTTGATTGTGCCCAACTATGCTGGAACGTGAGATGTAAGCATTTAAGCTAGATTCTATTTACTTTCTATAGACACTATTATAATATCAGACGGATTTGATAAAAATGTTTTGGTTATCATAAGGTAAAAACCCGACATATTTATTCATGGCGTGGTCTTACGAGATACCTTTGTTTTTCAAAGGTTTTCAAAAATATAATAATCCAATTGAGTGCGATTTTCCCACGCTGGTTTTCCAGACTAACTCGGGTGTTGTTTTATTATGATACTCGAGTCAGACCGAGTTGAACAGATCCAGGATAATGTGCTATGGAGCTCAGAGACGAGCTGGATGACAGAGAGGTATCTCTGTACTTGAATTATTATTTCTACTGTGTAAGGACAGATAATAAGCTGTCCAAAGTGATAGATGATTGTTGTACTCTGATAATGGTATGTATATATAACAATACAGATTTCTTTGTATTTAAAAGCTGTTATTATATATTGTATTTTGTTCCGCTGCGATTGTGAGACTCTGATGTTGTTTTTATCTTCTTCTTCTTCCTCTTTCTTCTTTAACCTAGAAGACTCCTATTTCCATCCACTTTGAGTTGAATTGATGTGGAATATTGTCGGCTTAAAGGGGTACGGACTTGCGGGCCTTTACAAGAGATTTGAAGGAGATTATTATAGATGCGTGAAGTCCAAGAAGGAGGCAAAGCTAAGGACCTACTATGAGTGGAATCTTGGTTTTTCTATTTTAGAAATTGAATAGTGTAGTTTGGATTTGATATATGCCTTTAGATTTCTAAACTTCTTTTCCTTATATGAAGTATTAAATGGTTTAGATTATTGTTTAAATGTGAAAGACATATCCTTATTTAAATTATACTACCCAAGTACTGATATAGAAAGGCTTGAGATCTCTATTCACCAGCCATTGTTGTTCTGACTCCCTCCTCATTACAACACAGGTTAGGGAAGGAGATGATGATCAAGATGTAGATGGCGATGAGTGGAGCTTATGGCAGTAGTCTATTTATATATTTATGCTATTTTCTGATGTACCCATTTGAAGATGACAATGTATTTTTGAATATGATTATGTAACGGTTATTGTTGACATTATGTTATGATTTTGTGATATTTGGAATTTTAAATAAAATGGGTACTGTTTATACTATTATATTTTATCCTTGCACTGTGTGTTCTGAATAAATAGATAAATAGCTCTATATTTTTCTTTTTACCAACCAACAATCCACTTTGGAATGGGTCTAAGTTTCGATGGGCCTTTTTTGGGTCGGGATTTAGGCCTTTTTTGGGAAGGGTCATTACAAACATCATCACAATAACTCGAGACAACAGCCATCATGAAACCATGCATAAAGATGTCATCACCCATATAAAATCATATGAAATAGTAATAATATCAAATAGGTGAATCATCCATATCCAAAACCATCATCAAATCCAGAAATCATCAATACTTGAGATATTACCAAGTAGAGTCGGGCTAGCACATAACTATACCTAAGTATATCTCTCAATCTCATAAATAAATATCATCATCAAATCACAGAAATCATCAAGAAGGATTGGGCTACCACACAGAAATGCCCTAAATAAGTATAAAGTAAACATTCTCGGGTTAATCAAACTCATAAAAATATACAAGGCATCATCAATACATCCAAACATATAAATGGCGACACACGCCTAAGAAAAATACAGTTGGCGATACACGCCAAGAAAGATATGGGGATTGACCATACAATAGACACAGTCTCAGGTATAATCACAACTCATCGTCTAAAGTAGGAATATTAATAGTATATGTTTATCTACCATACATACCGGAACTAGACGGGAGATTAACAGCATACACTCGTTTTAGGAGACTACATATATGTTTGTCTACAATGGCTCCTACAGTCTTTGCCTACCTCCCTTCGAAATCATGACAATATCCACCTTTGTGCTCATCAACGCGAGGACTCGATTCGATCATGACCCAGCATATGCCCCTACGGTAACAGACTGTTTTTCTAGGTGACACAGGGGTGAGCCCACACAGTGATAACACACAGTTATAAGAATAAGGTGTTACAGACGTGACCTGCAATTAGGCCGCCACGGTGGATACTGACCTAATCCGGTTCATTGCCATATCATAAAGGAAGTTGGACAGTGATAGACAAGCATATACTATATATATTGACCGACACATAGTCATATAAATATGCCGACACAAGGCAATAAGCACAAAGCCTAGCTCACCACAGCGAGCTCCACATCATAGTCCATCATGCTTATCCCCATATGAGTGTCATCCACGAGAAAAGAATAATCAAATAAATATCACAACGGTGTTCCCTATTATCACGAGTTACTAGTCTGTTTATCCAATGCTCACAAATCACACTCACTCCATCATAATATTTTATATTATGAGTCATCAGAGTAACCGAAAAAATATTACCAAATGGTACTACTAATTTGTTTACTCAAGTTCCTCACAATATAGAATCTCCTTAATATTATTCTACATAAATAGTCAAAAGAATACCGAAGAAATATTACTGAAAGTCCCATACCAGATGGTACTATAACTTTGTTTATTCAGATTTTTTGTTACACATAATGTATACTATCAAAACATTCAAATATAAATTAGAAAAGTGTTTATATTACCAAAATGTACTAAAAATTATGAAATCAATTATTATATTCTGGCAACAATACCTTTGAAACATTTGTATGAATAATACACTCATTTTATCTGTACAATCACAAATACATATTAAATACTAAATTTCACTTTACAATCAAGTATAACAAACGTAAGTTACCGTAATTAAATCCTACTTTGAAGTAAATAAGATGAATTTATAATTCCTTTTTATATCAAACCATAAAATATAATTCAAATCCATCACTTTTACACTTTAAGTCATTGATAACTCATATTATAAATCCTTTAATAATATTTAGAAAACCTCTCATAATTTTATATAATAAAATAGGATATTAAAGGAATTTATAATGTCAAATAGAAACAACCCTTCATTTAAATACTTATATAAACCATTATTAAAACTTATAAATTATAAAATATACTTCCAAAACACTTAAAATATTATTTAGGAACCATTTTTGAATTTCTAGAAATTATACAAGATCTTAAATAATTATTTAATACCATAAATCAAATTTTCTATTAAATAAATATCCTTTAATAATATTTAATATCAAATTTAAATAAATCTCTTCTTAAAATCATTTCAACAAATATAGAATCCATAACACAGTTTATAATTAAATGATATAAGCTAATCATATATTTATATAAATATTTCACAAAATCAAAACAATTTAAATAAAATAAAATTTGACTTGTGGGATGCTCAACGGTCGACCAGTAAAACCCCTGGGTCGTGAATTCTTAAAGTATTTTTTCAACTGTAAACCATTCACTCGTCACAATCAATCCAAACAACTTCATTTATCTTAAATTAATCTATGACATGAGCAATTCAATTGTAAATAAGAGGAATCACTATATATACTTCACAAAATCCAACATATGATACACAATTCAAGCATTATAGACATATATATGGGAGTATAATTACTCACTTAAGCTTCTGCTACTTCATCTTCTCCACTTTTCTTTACTGTAATCTTTCCTATGCACCACTATCTAAGTGGTTGGCTCTTCGACTTTAGTGTGAGAGATCACAGGTTCGAAACTTGCGTAGCGTGATTCGAACATAAATTGACATGTAGTATATTGTATACTACCCAAGACTTGTAGTACTAACATGTACTACCATCTAAGTACCTAATTTAGACAAACCATCCTATGCACCAAATCTTTAATTAAAGCATTATTATCTCCATGGCCATAGGTACAGTATGATGTTGAGATGCATATATTTGAATTTGAGAATTTATAGGAATTTATTTTAATTTTAAAAGGATGGATGTTGCTTTTTGATAATTTTCCTTTCATAAAGTTGGAAGATAGAATTTGGTGGAGGGAGTGTACGCGAATTGCTTATGAATGAAATGGAGAGATTTCTAGATCAAGAATTGTCAAGATTTAGAATTTACGAAGCCTAAAGTTTGGGCATTGCAACATGGGCTTTGATTTCTGTAAACCATTAAATAACCATTTTCCTTTTATTTTCTTATAAAACTATTTTTACTTAACTTAAATTAACTTCAATTTAAATTGTTCTTTGGTTACATTTCAAGCCCAAGTATTAAATAAATTCCAAAACTCTTTATCTAAATAAAAATAACATTCCTTTTTCTTTTGAAATATATTTCAACTATCATTTACCATTAATATTAAACTTTATAGAATCATTCAATCACTTTTAATATATTTTCATAACCACTTATTATTTAAAATAACAATATTACTCCAAAATAATTTAAGTCTTATTATTTCTAAATAATTTTTCCTAAAATAATTTAATTTTAGCTAACAAATATTTTATCATCAAATTCCAAAATTCCCGAATAAATCCAAAATTATTCATATTTAATCTTTAAAATACATTTCACTTTATTAAATTGCCATTGTTAATTTTGATTAATTACTTATCAACATTGGGTTGTTACAGAGAATTACTTACTGATGATGTGGTAAAACTTGGAGGAAAAGATCGAGTTTGCTGTTAGAAATAAGAAGCTTTGACAATTGTTAATGATGAGAAGTTGTTACAACCTCAGAAAAATTTGAAATGGAGAAGTAGAAGGGAATATATAGGCGGAAGGAAGCGGTGTATGCCATTAGATATACCATGTATGGATAGATCTAAACCATCTATGTGTAATCAATGCATTAGTCAAATCGTTACGTCAAAAAGCTTTTGGCCTCTGTAGATTCTGGAAATATAGATTATTTCCACCAATCGTTCGATGATACATGTTGTAGAATTTAATGCGCCATTAAATGCGTGAATGACAAGCCCGCCCCAGCGCACGAGCCCACGCTTGAAGGGGAAAATATTGCCTTTATTTCTTGCAATAGCTAATCAGACCGGCCCTCATCGTGTTAACGACACGCATAGGCAACTATGCCTTTCTTGGCCGGCATATCACAAGGGTCCAACACTTCATCCAGCCTAGCTTGGATAGTGACAACAGGCTCATGCTCTACACAAGTTTCGAATATGGCTCGCCCACCTTGCTTGTGCACCAACTAACCCAAACCAGCAAGGCCCTCTCAGAGGCCACCTCGCCTGCTTTGGCATGAGTAACAGACCCCCCCATAGTGGTACTGGGCGATGAGGCTAGAGCGAGTTGTCTTATAGGATTGAGGCCCATCAACGACCAGTCTACTCGATTAGCAGGCAACCAGACAACGCTTTCGTTTGCCTTCATACTCATTTAAGTCCACCCTTGCCCGCAAGTGCCTCTAGCAATCTTCAACCATGTCCACAAGTATCAAATTTCCTCGGCCTAAAAGAAGCTCAATGTGTACTACTACTCTAAAAGGAATGACATCAACTGATGTTGTTCACTTGAAAAAAGCACCACCATGCAATAATCCTCCCATGTCACTTACTGCTACCACGGTACCTCTGCTGTAGCCACTCCCTGCTCCCTCACCGTCTGCCATGCTTCAAGCATTCCTATAGCATGACTCACCAGTTGTCTTCATTTTCACCATGAAAGCCATCTGACGTCCTAGAGGGCATGCACATCAACCACATACCTCCATCAGCAGCCCAGAGCATTTCCTGAGCATGGTTAGCGCAATCTCAACGATCCAAGCATTAGTTTCAGCTACTATAAATACCCTATGCATTGCCACTTCAAAAGAGTTGAACAACACTAGCTATCAAGTATCATTATATTTTCATTATCTTGTAATCTAGGCTGTTGTAATAAAAGTGAAAATAATAAAAAAATTCTCATAGTGGAAATGGATCATCTTTGGTTAAACCACTTTAAACCCTTGTTTTCTTTACTTTTTAATATACTAGTATCTCTTCATTTTTCATTCTTAACTAAGGTATTCATAATCTTGCTAATATCTACTCTAAAACATAATTTCGAGGTTGGATAAAATTCTAGTCAACACCAACAATCGAAGGTAGTTCCTTCACCATTTTGGTTGCTAAGCGCACCCTTCATACTCGTTACCTCTAAAATGCGCAATCCATCCTTGCGTAGTTCGACATTCAAAACTCATTACCCCAAAGCACACCCTTATCATGGTTCGACTTCACCTTAATTTGAACTATAAAGTAGAATCCTAAGCATTTGTCTTTCTTTAATTTATACCATAAAGTATCAGTCACATGTAGGTTCACATTTTCCTTTAGTTTACACTATAAAGAATCATCCATAAGGACTTTCTTCTTTCTTTAGTTTACACTACAAAGAATCATCCATATATAATTCTAAAAGCATACAACTCTCCCGAACATCCTACGTCCCTTTGAAAGTTGAATGACTCTCCTCACCTTCCCAAGGTGTTCATTCGAGTGAGTGTCCTACTTAGCGTTAATAGCCCTTCCAAACCCAAATTATTTTGTAAGTTCTTTTACCGAGTCGTCTTAAGCTCCCCAACTTTACTTAATTGTCATGTGTTAGGTTTTGGATTCAAATTCATTTCAACATAGTACAACCCTACCATAATTTGTATTGCAGTGCAGTTTTCCTCACTCATATTGCAGCGCAGTACATCCCACCTTCTTTTGATCTTAGCATAGTATATCTAGCTTCACTTTCAGCTCAAACAATGTAACAACTTCGATGTAGTTCTCCAACATGCCTTTTGGCTTTCGGTGCAGTTCTTCCTTACACTTTTCGACTTTGGTCTTTTTCCAACATTTCATCTTTTAGCACAGTACTTCTCCACATAGTATTGATCCTCCCCAAAAGTCAACAAGCTTCTATGGCAATTCACTACCTTCGGCCCTGGGTACTTAGTTTATTTTCTTAACGTTTGGCTGCCACCTCAGCTTCGTACTAGACAAAGCCTGACATGTCTGTTACCAACCTTTACACATGTCGCTATCTGAAATGTTCAAACTCCACTTTTTATCAGTGACAATGTCCTTTATATATCTTTTTAGCATTTAAATTGGATCTTGTCCCCTAATCATTTAACATTAATTTGACCAAGTTAACATAATAGACTTCGGTCCCTTGCTTAATCACCTTCGACCAGCGTAGTTCCTCCTTCGGTGATGACTGATTTTAACTTAAAAAATATGTATAAATTTCCTAAAAAATTAATTCTTTTAACTCGTTTTACACATATTTCTATATTTCATTTATTTTCTCTTTTTTTTTTACCAGTTACATCCCTTCAAAAATTCACAACTAAACGTTTTGACATGGAAAATCTTCAAATAAAAACTCATTTCTAGAATCATGATTAAAACATCTTACTAAACTTGCATAGCATCTCAGATTCAGAGTAGGAAAATATATTTAAACATCCTTTGTATAGCTAATTTCCCAAAACATTCATTAGTACATCAGTTATCTCATTTTAACATTAATATGAAATCCATCATAATATGTCAAAAACCGAAATTAAACATAATAAAAATGATATAAGGGTTTAGTATTACTTACTTAGATCTTTGAATGATCATGTTTTAATCTTCTTACTTCCCTCTAGCTTGCACTTTATACTTCTTACTTTTAGGTCGCCATCATTATTGTGCTGTCTAATCTTTTATTTTATTTTTGAGTAGAATAAAATGAAGAAATGAGGTAAGGGTTATGTTTATTGTTCCATGATAATTTGAGCCTGGGCCCTCATAAGATCCCCCCCATTGATTCATTGCCCTCCCTCTAATTATATTTCTATAACCATACCCATTTTATTTCCTATTTCAATATTTAGTTCTTTAATTAATTATTTATTAATTTCGAATTGTTACATGCTTCTCCACTTAAAGGAATTTGCCTCATAAAATTCAATAAAGGTACGGTTGTGATTGCCAAACTTTCCCATGCCTACACTAGCATACTCTCATGAGTTCCCTACCCATATGTCATAAAAAATGTACTAGTACATCTACTGATACAATACAATCAGCCATAATGATCATACATACATACATACGTACATACATAAATATATATATGGTTTATAACAATACAAAGCTAACACATATGCTAAGCCAAAACAAACAACTTCGGAAAAGTCCTCTTAACCTTATCTTCTATTTCCCATGTACAGCCCTCTTAGTCCTCAATCCACTAGACATATACTAGCTTCACTACTTCATTTCGAAGTCTCTTCTCATCCCAGTTTACTACCCAAATCAGTTTCTTTACATAGGTCATGTTTAGTTCTATGACCAAGTCGTCTACTATTCCCGAACTTACTACTGCTCTCGGATCCCCGGTACACTTCCTCAAAATTGGATATATGAAACATATTATTAATCCCTAGAAAAGACCTTGGTATCTCTACTCGAAATGCTACTTTTCCGACCTTCCCCACAATCGAAGACATATCTACATATATGGGTGCTAACTTCTCAGCCTTCCCAAAGCGCATCACACCTTGCATCATTGAAACCTTCATGAGTACATGGTCGCCTAATGCAAACTCTAGTGCCTTCCTTCTCGTGTCGACATAACTATTCTGCATATACTACAATGTCTTCATTCTAGTCCAGATCAGCTCTACTGTCTCAATAGCTTCCTTTACCACATCTAGCCCAAATATGAGCCTATCCCCCAACTCTAATCAACATATGGGTGACTTATATGGCCGTCCATATAATGCTTTAAATGGTGTCATCCCAATACTGCTTTAGTAGTTATTGTTGTTTGAAAAATCTACCAGGTATTAGTGATCTTCCCAAGGTCCCTCAAAATCTAAAATGCAGGCTCTTAGTAATTTTTTGGAACCTTGTTGACCCTTTCGGTTTGCCCAACCATCTGTGGATGGTACGCAGTACTCATGCACAATTCAGATCCCAAAGCACTATGCAAATTGTGCCAAAACTCACTGGAGAATAGAGGTTCTTGGTCATTGATAATAGTGCTAAGCACTCCATGCAGTCTTATTACGACCTTGATATATAACTCGACTAAATTTGGCGCAATTCTTGTGGCCTTTACCAGAATAAAATGCGCACACTTTGTAAATCTACCCACTATGACCTATATACTTTCATTCCCTACTCTAAACCTCGACAATTCATCTATGAAATCCATTGACATTGAATCACATTTCTAAACCAGAATCTCCAAGCACTACAAGAGCCAACTCGAGTTCGTATACGTTGCCTTCAAATTGTTGCATGTGAGACATTTCTTCACATACTCTCCCATATCCTTCTTGATTCTGTAACAACCTGCACCTTTGTAGGCCCTAATTTTCGCTAAATCGAAAATCCAGGTCCACTAGAGTATGAATCGTTTGTGTTCGTACCCTTGTTAGTGTAGATCATGCATAAGGAAATCAGTCCTTCCATCGTTCCTGCCTTGTACCAGTACTTTTCCCACTATATCTATCTTATGGGTTGTAATAAGAAAGGAGGTCAGAACAACGTTCTAGTGACTGTTAAATTACATACTTTATCTATAACACTAGTTTATGCCAATTGTTTTCCATTATGTGCCATGTTTATTATTTAAAGCTTAATCATTTTAATTTCATGTACATGTACGATACGCCCAACCTACTCAAGGTATACAATAGCTATATACACGTGTGCGTGCGTGTGTGTATCACAGTCTCCCCTAGAGACCAAGATACATTCTCCACTAGTATCCATAACTCTTCACTGCGCCATGCATCTACTAACAGTGTCTAGGCCTAATTTCCCATGTACACAGCAACAGTGTCTAGGCCGATTTACCTATGTACACTGTAACAGTGTTTAGGCCGAATTGCCTGCAGACACCGAGGAACCTCCCGTTGGTGCATAATAACTAAATTAAATCTATTTAGCCATATTCTTTTTCATCTTAAAGACTCATCTAGGGTTTATCTAGCCAGTCTCTTAACGACAAACAAAGTAACAAACAAATTTTGAGGCAACCACATATCCTATACGGAACCTACAGTAGTAGGACTTTTAGGCCATCTCTATGTGTAACCTAAGTCTTTCTAACCACTCCGGGACCGATGGTGCTCTCTACCTATGTGTACAGTCCTACTCCTTTAATATATGGTACTTACCTTGCTGATATAAAGTCAAGCTTTCATCCACTATCCCATTTGGATTGCCTAACGCAAATCAAGAAAATGTCCACCTGGTTGCTTAATACCCCTTGTTGGAATTGAAGTAGACCATAATTGGCCATTTAAGACTTCAAATCTGAGGCAAACCCACTTTTTTATATTCCCTACACCTATGCACGAACGTATATCCCCACGGGTCCTAAAACTAGAGATGTCTCACATTAGTGCAATGTATACACAACTGTTGGTAACCCCCTTGTGGAGGGTAGACTTCTGTTGTGCGACATTACTGACCTTTCATTCCAACCCTTACTACTGACCGCGTCATTTATAGTTAATTTAAATATTTGACTAGATCTAATAATTCATACCTATTATAAACGTATTTTAGCGACTATATAATTTACATAGAAACATTATTCATTTAATGAATTAAAATATTAACTTAAACAAGAATGAAATTTGTAACAATCTTCAATTCATGTTTAATAACTTATAACATTCAAATAACAAATCTGGAATTTACATAAAATCGTATTAATGAATTATTTCATAACTTTTAGGGACTACTTTCATCCTTACATTCCATATTTAGGTATATACTACATTTAATCAAAGTTTACAATTCACAGAATATGCAGGCAAAGTTCTTAAGTTCATTACATGTATACCTTTAAACCTACAATTCCAAAATTTACATTTAGGCAAATAAGAATAGATTTACAATGAAGTAAATCAAATATTATATAAAATATATAATTTCCTACTCACCTCTAAGCTTCCAAACCTCCAGATGTGAACCGGTCATTATTGATTGACTCCCTTTGTTTCTACTAATATATGTATCAAAAGTATATAGATATTTATTAGAATTACAGATTCGAGAAGGATTTGAATTAAACATAGATTTAAATTTAGATTTATAATTTACTTTTTGCTTTGGAGAGTTGATTCAACCCTTTTCTTCTTCTCTTTTGATTTCTGCTATTTTCTGCTTATATATATAATAATTTATAATTTTAATTATCCTTAGAATTTGTGGAGAAGAGAAAATGGTAGAGCTTCGCTCTTGACTTAAAATTATAAGAAAAAAGTAGGGAGCTAGGCCTGTATTTATAGGCGCTCGAATCAATTCTATCTATTAGATTATATTATATTAAATCTAGGTTGTTCTCCATCAACAAGGTATGGAAAAAGAAATTCCAAGCTAAAACAGCTCTCCCTTTATTATTGTCTAAATTTTACATACTATCAATCGTGTTAAACAATAAAATTCATATTTGCTAACTTATTGTCTCTCCTATGCTAAACATGTGGCATTTCTAAAATAAAAAATTATCTCTTTTTTCGTTCAAAACCTTTTTCAATTAATTTTTTGAAATAGTTGAATTTTTTTAAAATAATACCCTTTTTTCAAAAAAATTCAGAAGTATTTTATATTTTAAAAATCAAAGATTTTTTTCGAAAGTATTTGTTTTTATTTTTTCAAATCAAATCAAGCCAATCACGTAAAGGGATTCAATTAATAGGTTAACTCTCTATGATTGACCATAGTCTATCACACAGTAAATTTCAGGAAACGTTTTTATTTTAGAACAAGAATCAACACACAAGTACATTTATAAATTTCATCTTTTAAGACATAGGAATAATGATCCGTGGTTTTGCAACAGCCTTTCCCTGTTGGTTCGCTCGTTAAAATTAATCTTTCCAAAATTTAATGCTTTTGGGACTTAACATTATTAACTTTTAGTAGCTAATTAAATAAATTTCCGAATTTATTTTATAAACTTCCAGTCTTACTTTGCATTAGTTAAGTGTCTTTATGAGATTTCCTTATTAATATTGTTTTTCAGTCTATATAGCTATCAATCTAGAAATTCAACACTGTAATAAAAAGGAAATTTTTTCATAAGATATCATACACATTTTTATATAAACAGAGACAACTAATGCTTACAAGCCAAAGCCTAAAAGAAACAATTACTGGAAGCTGCCCTTCAACGTCACCTGGTGTTAATGATACTGTGGTCCTATCACTCCTTACTCAATTAAGATGGACATTTCTACTATGTCATTCTACTATAATCCACGTGTCATAACTTACCTTTTTGGTTTCTAATAAATAAGGTCCATCCATTATTTTAACTACTACAGCCAATTATAGGCTAAACTATGCATTCCCCACACTATAGTTGGTAAGAAATATAAACTATGCACATTTAGAATAATTCATTGAAAAATTGGTTTGGCAGAATAATTTTTCCACCATCTATCTTGCCTTCCTTAACCTTGAGAATACCAATGTCCTCTGTGTGTGTTTCCCATCTCATTATCCTCTATTGCTATCTTCTTTTATTCTAGATCTCTTGATCTTTCATGCGAGTATATTTTAGAACTCGCAGAAGTGTACTTTGATACCATTCATCATTCCTTTGTGGGTTCTTCTTATGACTATCACACATGCCAAATAAAATGTTTCTAGGCTTATACCAATATTCCTTATATTTTACGGGGATTCCCCATTGCTACACTATGAGCATTTGTAGCTATTCCATTCATAGCCTTAATTTTTATCTCGTCCTACCTAGGCAGTCATCTCTATCTACTCCATATTAAAGTTGGTTTGGTTTTCACCACTCTGTATAAAATTTATTAAACTTCACAATCATGAAGTACTTAACCCCAAAACATTTATCTTCATAAATACAAATTTATAACTTTTAAAACTATATTTTAGAACTTATAAAGCAAGTTTATTTATTAAGTTCTGTAAGTTAATGTTAGCAATTTAAAAAGATCATTTTCTTTAAAGTCTTTTCACAATATAGATTTTACTTCTTAAAAAGTAGGGTTTTTAACCCAAATCATTTATTAAGATTTGTATTCCAAAACCTCAACTTTTATTCCAAACCATTTTTCAAAAATGTACTTGAAGGTGTTTCTAAAACATCCTTATAATTTTAAACAATAAAAACTTGAATAGACAATGACAACTTCTATTATATTATTATCCTATCACTGATGCTATTTCCACTTTTAACCTTAGCGGAGACTCTGATAGCATATGAGGGAGACTTTAAACGATATGTGCAGTTACTGCACATATTTATGGAAACTATTCATTTTTCCTATGTTGTTCTTAATTAGATTATTAACATTATTTTAAGATATAAATTTCTAATGTTGTTTCTATTTATATTTCATAATTTACTACTATTTAACTTTCTTTTATCTAAAATGCTCTTATTTAAATTGCTTCTCTTTATATAGTTTTTCTTTCAATCGACTGTCTTCTTTATTGAATCACCATAGTGCATTCACCTACTGCTTTAGCCATTAGGCTTTTCCCCGTATTTTCCTTGTATGGGAATACGCTTCCTTTCTTCATTTTCAGGCGTGTTTACCCTTCTATTCTCTTCACCTCATTTAAAATCAGTACCACTTCCTATTATCCACCCGTTAAAAGAATTTTAAAACTTAAATTTTACAAAATTTCTGACTGTTCGACAAAATCAAATTATATTTCTTGCAAATCTATTTCTTGTCCTTCGTTGGTTGATCATGGATTTCAATTCATGCTTAAATGTATGTTGTTGAAAGGGATTTTGCTTGATAATCTTTGGCATAAGAGGGATAAGGGAATCAAGTATTTGGAAGAACCGTTCTTTCATTTTGATGTAATCAATTCGCATAACATTGGTAAAGGGTATAGAGAGAGATTTGGTGATCCAGAAGATTATTTTGGCGAATCTGAACCTTCTTTTAACAACCCGGTTTCTAAGGTTATCAATGATAATGGTTCAATTAAGGATTATGGTTGTCTTGACTCTGTTTTTACTGCTTCTGCTATGAGAAATGATTTTCGTGGATTCGATCCTATTCTACCTGACCCTGATGTTAATCACTGTATTGTAGATTCTAGTTTGTCATAGGAAAATGTATTGTTAGAAAATGCAGTCTCATTTAAGATGGATTCGGGGATTGGTTCAGAGATTAGTGAGTTTAGCAATGGTTTCATTCATCCAAATTATAAAAAAGTCAGATCAAAATCTCAAGTTATGGGTAATTTCGAGTTAACTACTGTCAACGGTTTTGAGTGACTTGCTTCTTTGTCAATATCTGATTTACATTCTGAAAGGCCTAGAATTGAATGCAGTGTAGAATGCCCATTTGGATAGTTTTACTAAGAATCGCTTGAAGATAGTAAATGGTAGTAATGTTTTCTCTTATGCAAGTAAGGTGGTCAATTTTGATATCAGTAATCTCTCAAGCAAAGTTTTAGAGGAATGGTGAGGTGTTAATGACGAGTTGCTGGATTCTTCGGGTGTTGAGAGTTTGTGCATAGCTCCTATTGATGTTGCTTGTGTCAGTGTGCATGGTGCACATAAGTTGCAACTATCTGAAGATAAACTTTCTCTGACTTTAGTTCCATTTATTGATAATAATAATAATGAATCGCTTGATATGATGGTAGTCCCTTTAGCTGTTGATTTTTATGTTTATAATGAAGATGATTTTAGCGGTAAGCTTGGTGTTTTATCTGATGAGAATGTGGCTTCGGTTGTGACTTTTACTGGAGAATTGCTGGATACTTCGGGGGTTGAGAGTTCGAGCTTAGCTCCTAATGATGTTGCTGGTGACAGTGTGTATGGTGCATACAATTTGTTTGTTTCTGATGATGAGCCTTCTTTGTCTCTTATTCCTTACTTTGATATTCATAATGAGAAACATTTGGAGATAGAATGTGGAAGTAAAGTTGCAAGTAAAATTGTTAATTTTGATGGCAGTAATCTTTCAAAGGGTGTTACAGTGGACTGGTCTAGAGTTAAAGGGGATGCTGTTGTTAATGGTGTAGACAAGCTGCTGGATTCTTCGGGTATTGAGAGTTTGAGTTTAGCTCCTATTGATGTTTATGGTGACTGTGTGCACGGTGCACACAATACGCACGTATCGGTTGATAATCCTTCTTTGACTCTTATTATTCATAATGAATCGATTGTTGAGATCGAAGACCCATTGGCTATTGATTCACTGTTTATAATGGAGACGATTAAAATGGTAAGATTGGAGTTTTAATTGAAAAAAAGGAGGCTTCAGTTTTTCCTGTAAATGAAGATGATAGTATAGAGAAGGAGGGAACTGTTTATATGGTGAAAGATTTTATTGCTACTGATTCGACCAGTGGTTAGAGAATAATTTGGATTCATCTGAAGTGGTGAGGCATATTAAGAACAGAGTTGCTTTTAATAAACATGTGAATGAAGACCTCCTTTTGGTAGCTGATGGTACAGTTGATAATATGGATGATATTAAAGTGCATAGTGATATAGATAGTTCATTGATGCGGAGCGAGGGTAGTTTATCTAACGTACGAACTAATGAGGTAGGCAGCACTTCCGCTTCATGTTCTTCTACATCAAGGAGAGGTAGACGTAGGAAGTCTATGGCTATTAGCGGATTAGTTCGACGTAGTGCCAAGATACGTTGTAGCCATTCTCAGTCTTCGGGTAAGTTACCTGATTCGAGTGCCGCGAGTGGTGCTTCGAATTCAGGCTCGGGTATGTTTTCTAATTTGGGTAGTACGTTTTCATCTTATGCTCTAGGTAGTTTGTCTTCTTCTGAGTTTAATCAGTTAGCTAGCGATACCGCTTTTATTTTTTCTGATGTTGAGTTAGATCTAGAGTATATTAGAAGTAAGGAATTTGATAGGGCTAGATCTGTTGGTATATGAGGATTATTAGTTGGAATATCGTAGGTTTGCACAATTTAAATAAGTGTGACAAAGTTAGAGCTTTTTTTAAAGATTATTCTATAGACATTGCATTTCTACAGGAAACTAAAATTGAATGTCCCGATATTCATTTTTATAGAAGATTAGGTGGGTATCATTTTAGGAAATGAGCTTATTTACCTTTTGTAGGAGCTTCTGGGGGTTACTGATTGGTTGGCGGGATAATTATTTTAAACTGGTTCAATGTATTTCCAAGCAACATTCTCTGCATATTATTCTCATTAATCTAATTGATAATTCTTTTTTAAATATTTCTAATGTTTATGGGCCTAACTCAAAAATGGGCTGTCGGATTTTATGGAATGAATGTCTACAGTTTTAATCTTTAGCTCCGGGTTCTTGGATTTTGGGGGGAGATTTCAACATTGCGCGTTTTATAGGAGAGCGATCACCACGAGAGGGTGATTTCTCTGCTATGGAGGAATTTAACCAATTTATTATTAATTCTAATTTGATTGAGATCCCTCTTTATAATAGAGAATTTACTTGGAGTAATACTAGGGAATCCCCATCTATGACTCTTCTTGATAAGTTTTTCGTTAGTGATGAAATAGAGGATAAATTTCCTATTTGTAGAGTTTCTGATTCGCCTTACACTTATTCCGACCATTGTCCTATTATTCTCACATGTGAACAACATAGGGTTATTAAGTGATCTTTCAAATTCAAAAAAATGTGGCTACTAGAATCCAATTTTTTGAATTTAATTAAAAATAAGTGGATTTCAATGAGTTATTATAATATTAGAAATAAGGATAACTCTGCTAAAAATTTTGTTTTAAAACTTAGGGATCTTAGGAATTTTATTAAAAATTGGAATAAAAATGTTTTTGGTAGTATAAAAATTAAAAAAGAAAATATTCTTTCTGAGATGCTTAAAATAAACAAGATAGAAGAAACTAGACAACTAAATTTAGGTGAGCGTAACTTTCTCGCTAATCTAAAAGAAGTGCTTAATTCTATTTTAGAAAAGGAGGAGGTTATGTGGAAACAGAGATCTAGGATTCAATGGATAAATGAAGGCGACAATAATACCAAATTTTTTCATAATATGGCTAATGGTAGAAAACGTAGTAATACGATTAATTCTATTTTTGTGAATAACAAAGAATTGGTCAATCAAAGAGACCTTAATAAGGCTTTTACAGACTATTATAGAGATATTTTTGGTAATAAAAATAATCATAGAATTAATGCTAGATGGAATGATCTTTATCCTTCTAATTCTACTATTGATCTTTCTAAGTTAGATAATCCTTTTACCGAAGAGGAAATTTGGAAAGCTATTAATGATATGCCAGGTCGATTAAAGAGACCTTTCTGAGTTAGATAATCCTTTTACCGAAGAGTTAGATAATCTTTCTGAGTTAGGATGCCTTGAACCGATTAAAAAGACATGACTCGAAGATTTAATACCAGATAAGACCTCAAGTGGGACTAGTGTAGGGCCATGTCCTATGCTTCAACCGTTAGCCTCCGGTTGGTAAAGGTCCGCGATTCCAATGTGTAAGGCTTTATCATCAGTGAGACTAGAAGGATTTGTATTCATAGAAGAGAACTCGTAGCTCTATATGCTCATAGTATTTTTTAAGTTGTTTTCCCCTAACCGTATTTGGGGATTCTTCTACTTGTATCTGGAGGTTGTTTTGTTTACTCCTAACCGTATTTGGAGATTTTGGAATATGTGGTTAAGTTATGGCCCGGGTCAGGCTAAAAGTTTATTGGTTGACCTGCAAAACCATTATATTCACAGTGATCCCACGAAAACTATGATTTGAGACAAATAGTCAATTTGACTTGAGATAGATATTCCATTTGAATTGAGACAGATTTTCTATTTTGGAAAGGGTAAACCTTGGGTGTGCATAGCCCTAGGAGGACGGATTAGTCAGACTTACCCATGTCACATACATGCATATGATCATGTTATGATTATTCTAACCATTGTGGTTGCAGCTGCATGATTTGTGATTGACATATTTGGATAAGATATTAGTAATGGGAGAACCTATTTCGCTAAGCGGCGTGGTCTCACTAGAAACCTATTTTGGTTCGAGATGGTATATTAATATTCACACCAGACTTTTTGTTTGACCCAAAGTTTTTGTTTTTGCCCCTAAATTTTCAGGTACTCATTTGAGTAGGTAGAGAGTAGGGATTTTCAGGTTAGATGAATAAACTTCTAGAGACGTGCATGAGGCAAACTAGCTATTATTAGGAGCTTTTTTTTTGCTATGTTGTTTCTTATTTGAATGGATGTAATGACAGAAGCTGTAAACGTCAAGTATTAGACTTTGATCAACCAAGGGGGCATCTTCATATGTTGCTCTTGGAGTATTTTGTAATTATTATATGTTCTCTGAACGTGGGCAATGAATGGCATTATATAATGAATGTGAAATTTTATTTTTGAAATGTATGAAAGTTTATTTAATGAATTGAGTTTTGAAATTTTTTATATTCATGTATTTCTAATGTTATTGATACAAATAACATGACCGCATTTTGTCATTGAAAATTAATACTATGGATGACTGTAGCATCCATAACACTTAGTTTCGGGCCTCAAAATGGGGAATGTTACAGTATAGCTATCCATCATCGAAGCCATCACTTCCCATCATGTAATCGTCATCGTCACATCATGCATCTTGATCATCGAAATTGCCATCGAACCCTATGGTTTCGTACAAATTCCTCCCTTAGCCATATTTTGCTAAGTTTTTGGTTTGTGACGAGCCCAATGTGAACACATACCCTATAATCGAAGCAAACACCATCATGTCTCAAAGCAAGCGTAGGAATAACTCGAATTCGCCTCATAATTTCCACCACCGATCGATAGCAGCCGATCGACAACCACCGATCCATAGCCAATCCCACAATTCAACTCAATTAAACCATGCTGCTTCACATGAAGTCCTCCTCCAACGATCCATCGCCACTACCGATCGATGCCCATGGACACCGATCCATCCTTAAGTCAAATTTGACTTCTTTTACTCCACTAGCCCATGCCTCCAGGCAAACCTACCCATGACTTGAAGCAACCCCGAACCATCCGCTATATGACTCGAAGCATAACTTGGGTAACTCCATACCGATCCATCACTTAGAAATTTCCATCCATCTCTTCATGTGATCCATCCTTTATCATTCGCGACTCAAAGAACATCCCCAAGAACTCGAAGCAAACCATCCCCTGACTCAAGCACGTCTCGAACTAAGTTTCCACTGATTGATCGCCTTCAAACTACCACCGATCCAATAATAACTTGAGCATACGAACTCCAAATAACTTGAAACTTAGAACGTAGCCTTATGAAGCCTTCCTTGTCGACCTATATCAGTCGTGCATAATATGGACTCATACCGATCGATAGCTACCGATCCATAACGTATTCCTAGAACTAAATCACCATTCAATTAACATTTTCAACCAAACAAACATCACACATTCAAACAATCATCATACATAGTATATCCTATCAAGCATATATCCATACATATCAAGGTGCATCCTAAATCTAAGGGTAGTAGCCATAAGAACAAAGGAGATTCATAAGAACACTAGTTTTACAAATCTTTTCAAAATCGTTTGAAATTTACATATGTAGTTCAAGAAGGTTAAAACATATGCTAAAGTTTAAAAATCGTTTAAAAACATCATTAAAAATCATTTAGTGGCTAATTAATGAGTAGATGCTTAAAACCACTCACCTAAATCATAAGCAATCCAAAGCAAGTCCAAATGTGCATGAATGCCTAGATGAACAGCAACTCCAAGATGATCTCCAGCATCAAATCTTCAATCCAAGGTGCTAATTTTGCTAATCTTCCTATAATGATGCATTTTGGCTAATTAAAGTAGGGATTGTGGTAACATTTTGGCTAAGAAGATGGTTAATGAGGTTCTCTCTATTTTGGGAAGTGTGAAATGATGGAGAAAAGTCACATCAACCCCAACCTCATGCTAACCCCAAAATGGATTTTGAGCCTAACCATTAGCAAACTAATTACCCATTAAGCTGTCCAAAAATCAAGTGAAACTTCAAACATCCATAACTCCCTTACGGTAAGTCCATTTTCATATTACGACCACTCTACGGAAAGAGAATTCATCATCTCAATCTAATGGAAGTAGTTTCAGACTTAATACGGATTTTATTAGAAGTTATAGGCCAAACAAGGTGTACAGGGTCAAAATCGTTCGATAAAAATCTAAGGATGTAAAATGTAACTAGTAGTCTTTTTCCAAAATCATATAATCATATGACCTCAAATAAAAATAATATTAGTATTCTACGATTCTCCGGTACGTAGAATACGGATTGTCACATTCTCCCCCGGTTAGGAATTTCACCCCCAAAATCCCAAACGATAATCAATAGGTTATCTTGCATGCCTAACAACTAACTATATATAAGCATAGGCAACCATCATACATCAAACATACATACATGACAACAGATGAAAAAGGTAACATCCAAGCCTATCCTAGCATGTAGGATACCATACTAAGGTGTACTTCATGATATCATACGTGAAAGTAAAAGTGACAAATAGAAAGTATCATCGGGTAAAGAGCTCTAGATAAGTTGTCCTCATGCTCTCCTCAGTCTTCCAAGTGCAATCGCATTCACTTTCGCTCCACTGAAATTTAACTTCTCCATCTTCCTTCTAAGCTGCTTCGTATCACATTTGACGATAGCCTACAAGGTCTTAAAGCCTTCGGTTTAATCCCGATATTATCTAGATTATCCGGTGTGCTAGTTACACCTGAGTCGTGCACAAATTTTTGCAAGTGAGAAACATGGAACATACTGTGCACCCCCGTCATTCATTGAGGTAAGTCGAGTCTGTAAGCAAGGTTCCCAATCCTCGCTAGTATTGGGAAAGGATCTATAAATCTCGGTCAAAACTTCCCTTTACCACCGAACCGAATTACACTCCTCAATGGAGAGATCCTGACAAATAAAATATTGCCGAATGGGAACTCTAGATCTCTACGTCTCTTATCAGCATAGCTCTTCTGTCTATCTTGAGCAGCTTTCACCCGTTGCAAATGATCTCCATCTTCTTCGAGGTTTCTCTAATCATATTCGGCTTAAGTATCAGTTTCTCGCTCGCTTCCTACCAACAAGGAGCGTTACATGTTCGACTATACAATGCCTCGAATGGCATCTTACCAATGTTAAACTGATAACTATTGTTGTATGCGAATTTAACAAGATGGAAGTGATCATTCCACGAGCCTTTAAAGTCGAGTATACAAGCCTGCAAGAGATCCTCTAAGATACGATTCACTCTCTCAGTTTTGTCATCAATTTGAAGGTGATAAGCTGTCTGAGGTGCAGCTCTATCCCTAATGCCTCTTGTAAGTTCTTCCAAAACTTACTAATGAACAACGGGTCTTGGTCGCTCACAATGCTCTTCGGCACACCATGGAATTATACTATCTATTTCACATACAATTCGGCTAGTTTGATGCCATTCTACTTTACTTGACGAGTATAAATCTAGCACTCTTGGTCAATCATTCAACTATGACCCAAACGCTATCATATCCTGCTCTAGTCCTTGGCAGTCCGTTGATGAAATCCATTGAAACTTATTCCCACTTCCACTGGGGAACTTCTAACGACTGTATCAAACCACTAGGCTTCTTCTACTCTTCCTTAACCAACTAGCAGTTCATGCATTTTGAGATGAATGTCCCAGTGTCTTTCTTCATCCCTTCCTAATAGAAGGCCTGCCTCATATCACAGTACATATTATTACCGTCGGGATGAATAGTCAATCTTGAATGATGGCACTCTCGTAGCACCTCATCCCTCAACCCATCAACATTAGGAACAAACATTCTACCGTCCTTATGGAGCCAACCATCTCGATCGAGTCTATACTACCTCATCTCTTTAGACTCTACCCCAGCTTCAATCTTAGCAATGCTCTCAGCTAATCTGGCATTGTGCCTCAGACTAGTAATGATCCGATCAATCAGAGTAGGCCTGATAGTCAAGCTCACCAATATCTTTGCCTCTAACTCGCATCTCGGTCGGAAATCATAACTAACAATATACAATAACCACGTCTACTCTAGAAACATAGCTCCCAAGCTAGCATGTCCCTACTCAATACATTAGCAGTTGCATTACCTTTACCCAGCGTATTGCATTATCAAAATCATAGGAGGCAAAGAACGCTAACCATCGCTGCTGGCGAAGGTTAAGATCCTTCTACGAAAAGAGGTATGTCAATGATTTATAGTCAGTGAATAGCTCAAACATCTCTCTCCTAAAAGATAGTGCCTCCAAATCTTCAATGAAAATACAACCGTTGCTAAATCTAAATCATAAATCGGGTATTTCTTATCATGTGACTTCAGTTATCGACTAACATATGCAATAACTTTTCCTTTCAGCATCAATACTATGCCCAATCCGGTACCGCAAGCATCAATGTATACCATTATCTCTTCATTTCTGCTCGAAATGGTCAATACTGGTGCACTCGTCAACTTTTCCTTCAGACTCACAAATGCATGTTCACATTTCACATCCCAAGTCATCCCAAGTAAAAGTATGATTCTTTTTCGTCAACTGAGTCAACAGTCCTGCTACTTTGGAGAAGTCTTAAATGAATCGTCTGTAATATCCAACTAACCCTAAGAAACTACTCATGTCCATAACATTTTTGGATATAATCCAATCTTAGGATGCTGTGACTTTTGTAGGATCTATTGCAATGCCCTTCTAAAAAACAACATGATCCAAGAATTGAATTTCTCTCCTCTAGAAGTAACACTCCGAAAACTTTGCTTTCAGTCAGTGCTCTCTCAATACCTCAAACATGATCCTCAAATGCATCTTTTTTTTCCACTGTTCGCGAGTAGAAAAGAATATCATTGACAAACATAAGCACGAATTTATTTAGCTAACCCCTGAAGACACAGGACATGAGATCAACAAAGTATGTCGGCACATTGGTTAGCCCGAACGGCATAACTAACCACTCATAGAAACCATGCAGCGTACAAAATGTTGTAATCGCCACTCTCCTTCGCTATTCTCAGTTGCTGAAATTCCATCGCAAGATCCAACTAAGAGAATACTCTAGCACCATGGAGCTGATCGAATAAGTCATCAATACGTGGGAGTGGATACTTGTTCTTCCTCGTCACTTTATTCGGTTCACGGTAATCAACACATAATCTAATGGAACCATCCGCCTTTGTAGCGAATACTACAGGCACTCCCCATTCAGAAATACTCCTATGAATGAACCACCGTTGCAATAGGTCATTCACTTGCACCTCGAGCTCTCTCTCTCTGCTCTCTTGGTGTCATCCTCCTCAAAGGCATCACTATCGGTCTGGCATCTTTAACTAAATCAATACAAAACTAGAACTCTGTGCGTAGCAGAAGTCCGGTCACCTCCTCAAATACGTCGAGATATTCCCTAGCAATAGGTACTAATGGCAACTCATTAGGTGGGGTATCGAGCGAATATAGAAAACTAACTATCACCTCATCATCTGGTAGGCAACCTAACACTATTGTATATCCATCGTTTACCCCTATCATGACCAATGACTTCTCAAATCCACCATTACTCCGTATCTATGAAGGCAGACCATCCCCAATATAATACCAAACCTAATGAAACCCAAAACAAAGCAATCACAATCAAAAGAGAATACATGACTCGATAAGACCAAACTACGACAAACCATACACAAGTTAGTGGAGCCTCAAATAGGGTTCGTACAATCAAAGGTTGGTCTTATCGAGTCATGGATTCTCTACAAAATCACTAGATATGAAGGAATGTAAAGCCCCAATATCAAATAAAGCTCGTATAGGAACATCATAAATGGAAAGCATATCTTGAATAATAATGCCTTTCCCCTTCTCTTTCATCGACGGAACATCCGATGAAGTCGAAATGGCATTGATAGCATATGCTTTCACCCCCTGCTTTTGCTTCAATGGCTTTGGACAATTCTTCTGAATATGTCCAAGCTTGTTGCAGTGGTAGCATTTCTTCTTATCAGCTTTGCCATCTCTACTATAGTAACCCTTCTCTAAGCAGTTGTAGCAAGTTGGAGTAGGCTTGCTATTCTTTTGGCCAACTTTGTTCTAAAACTGCTTCTTCTTATTGTTCCACTTCTTCTTACTTCCCCCACCCAATTGCAGCTTTTGATCATCTTTGGAAACAATATTCATCGGCTTTAGATAAAGGCTCTCATGCCTCAAGGCCTTTTTAAATAACAACTCAAAAGTCTCATCAACGAGGCCCATGAGTTTCTCTTCCAAGTGATCATCCAATCCAATGATTAAATTCTCATTCTTCTTTAATGGAGTGTCAATGAAAGACATCCCATATTTTGACAAGGCGTTGAACTTAGCAACACACTCAGAGACCGTCATGTCTCCATGCTTCAGATCCACAAACTAACGAAATAAGACTAACATCTGAGCTGCTGGTATAAACTTCTCTTCGAATCTGGCTTTGAACTGGTCCCATATGAACTGGTCTTCGGGAGTAGCGACCTTCACAGTATTCCACCAGTTCATGGCTCACCCATGAAGCTGTCAGGAAGCTAATCGCCTCTTTGTAGCATCATTCAACTCTAAGTTATGCACAGGTATTAAGCCAATCCTCAATTTCCATCGTTGACTCCATTCCTTGGAACGGTTTGCCACCAAGACTAGAAAAGTCTTTGTTTAGCTTAGCGAAATCAGTTTTGGGTGCCTGCACTAGAGCACCACCATCAATAGCAACCTTCAGAGCGTCTACATGAGTATTTTGTAGCTTGTTCTGCATCATGGTATTGAACAAGGTCTGCAAATTAGGATTAGTAACTCCCGAGATAGCTCCCTTTTTGACTCCAAAGATGGAGTTCCTAGCAACATTCCTTGTTTGACGAATCATCATTCAGTCTGTAATAAGGATGATCAGTCTCTCTATAATGAATTTCACTTAAGTAGTACTCGTGTGTGAAGTGCGACTTATATACTATATACTACTATATAGTTTTGAAAACTAAAACATGTAACAAGTATGCACTCTTGTATAAATATACACTCTCGATCCAATCTAGGGTGAGAACTCTTATCATATCTCTACTGGATCATAGTATCCCTTAGGTTAAACTATGCAACCTCGCTCTGATACCAATGTGACGACCACCCTACATCTCCAACGCTCAATAATACCTATATAGTGCGATGCAGTGGTGCACGGCCAATGCAGAATGACAGTCAAGGTTGTAAGGTAAATAAAACATCATAGAACATGTCATATATCTCACAATGCATTGAATAAAATATAATAATTAACATCTCATATATAAAACAAGCGAGATATTAATAACTGAATGGATTACATGAATCAGAGTAAATAGATGCATACAGCATAAGTGATAGAGTTACACATCAAATAATAACTCATAAACAACTATCTCTAAATAATAAAGGCACTAGCAAGCTCCATAGTGTTGTGCAGCGGAATAGCAAATGAGTAAATATAGTAATACAAGAGTATGATCTCCTGCTTGTCCTCCGTCCAACTCCACGTGCTCATCATACCTGATATCCCTAATCTACTCATTTAAGTATACCCGTAATAATAGGAAGCAAAGCATAAAATTCGAGTCAGACAACAGTCTGGTGTGAGCGGTAGAAAATCTCTAAATACTAATATACCACTATAATAGCATAAATGGTATGAAGGATCATACCTGATCTTTCCCTACATCCACAAATTTAGCACATATACAAGATATATGATGCTCTACATCATAATCATCACGGTTGTATTATACATCAAAGTAATAAGGGCTGTCTAAATATCCACATCAATAATACAGGCCTCGTGTGACCTCCCTAGGGTGATAAGCAATCAAGCAAACATAACATCCATCATCCATCCTCACATTCACTCACCTAGTGCATTGGATACGTGATAACTCAAAAAAAACCATCATTGTCAAAGACTACTCAATGTCCAGGTTCCTCAGTGTTCGGATCCATGCCATTTAGTAGGCCCGAAACTAGATCGCCTGTCATGGCTAATCTAGGGTAAAGATCGCTTGTCATGAAGTTGCCGCAGTTGGGATAACTCTCCAAAATCATCATCAATAGAGTATCGAAATTTTTCCGGTGATCTTCCTCCAACAGTCTCATCAATCCCACCCATAGTCATTTACTCTACATCTCGAAATATAGCTATCCATCATCGAAGCCATCACTTCTCATCATGTAATCATCATCATCGCATCGTGCATCTCATCATCGAAATCGCCACCGAAGTCTATTGTTCAGCACCAATCCCTCCCGTAGCCATATTGGTTAAGTGTTTGTTTATCATGGGCCCAGGGTGAACATATACCCCATACTTGAAGCAAACACCATCATGTCTCGAAGCAAGGGTAGGAAGAACTCGAAGTTGCTTCACAATTTTCACCACTGATCGATAGTCATTAATCGATTACCACCGATCCATAACCACTGATTCCACACTTCAACTCAAGTAAGCCATGCTCCTCCACGTGATGTCCTCCTCCAACGATCCATCAATTCTATCAATCAATGCCCATGGATCAGTACTAATCTATGGCCACTGGTCCATCCCTTAGTCAAAATTCGACTTCTTTTACTCCACTGGCCCATGCCTTCAAACAAACTTACTCACGACTCAAAGCAACCCCAAACCATCCCTTATAAGACTCGAAGCATAACTTGGGTAACTCCATACCGATCCATCATTGAGAAATTTCAATCCACCACTTCACACTATCCATCTCCTATCCTTCGCGACTCGAAGAAAATCGCTAAGAACTCGAAGCGACCATCCCTTGACTCGAGCACGTATCAAAGTAAGTTTCCATCGATCGATCACTTTCAAACTACTACCGATCCATCTATAACTCGAGCATACTAACTCCAAACGAATTGAAACTTAGAATGTAGCCTTATGAGGCCTTCAATGTCACTCTATATCATTCACACATAATTTGGACTCATATCGACCGATAGCTACTAATCCATAACGTATTCTTATAACTAAATCGCCATTCGATCTTTGTTTTCAATAACCAAACATCACACATTCAGACAATCATCTTACATAGTATATCCTAACAATAATATATCCATACACACCAATGTGAATCCTAAATCTAAGGGTAGTAGCCATAAGAACAAAAGAGATCCATAAGAATAATAGTTTTACAAATCTTTTCAAAATCGTTTGAAATTTACATAAGTAGTTCAAGAAGGTTTAAAACATATTTTAAAGTTTAAAAATCATTTAAAACATCATATAGTGGCTAATTAGTGAGTAGAGGCTTAAAATCACTCACCTAAATCCTAAGCAATCCAAAGCAAGTCCAAAGATGCACGAATCTCGAGATGAACAGCAGCTCCAAGATGATCTCCAGTAGTAAATCTTCAGTCCAAGGTGCTAATCTTGCTAATCTTCCTCTAATGATGTGTTTTGCCTAATTAAAGTAGGGATTGGGGTAACTTTTTGGCTAGGAAGATGGTTAACAGGGTTTATCTCTATTTTTGGAAAGTGTGAAATGATGGAGAGAAGTCCCGTCAGCCCCAACCTCATGCTTGTCCCTAAATGGGCTTTGGGCCTAACTATTAGCTCACTAATTACCCATTAAGCTATCCAAAATCAAATGAAACTTCAAATAACCATGACTCCTTAATGGCAAGTCCGATTTTCTCTTACGTCCACTCTACGGAAAGAGAAATATCAGCTCAATCTAATGGAAGTGGTTTCAGACCCTAATTCGACTTCTATCAAAAGTTATAGGCCTTGCAAAATTTATGGGGTCAAAATCGTCTGATAAAAATTCTAAGGATGGAAAATGTCCCTAGTAGTCATTTTCCAAAATAATATAATCATACGACCTTATACAGAAATAATAGTAATATTCTACGATCCTCCGATACGTAGAATATGGGTGATTACACTTCTTCTTCTGCACTGCCTTAGGTCTCGTTTCTACTCTCCTATATTCCTGATACTTCCCATATCATATCCACCATGAATTCGAAAGGAGATGACAAGTGCACCATCACCTTATGATCAATACCTTGCTTCAGACCCATGATGAACTTGTCATTTTTCTTCAATGGAGTGTTAATGATATCCCTACCATACTAAGCCAAAAAGATTGAACTTTTGGATCTTCCACCATAAGGTCAACTTGCTTCAAGTCCATAGATTCTCATAGCATAACACACCATTGAGATTCGAATGTGAACTGAGTCTCGAACCTCTCCTTCAATTGCACCCAAGTATTTTTCCTCCTCGGCAGTCTCAACAATTACTATTTCCCACCAGTCTAAAGTATCTTCATGTAGTTGCCTCGATGTTATCCTTCTCCTTTGTGCACCATTCAACCCTAAATCTCTAAATATGTGCTTACAACTCTAAGCAAATTAAGCACTTCAACTGCGAGATCATTTCCCGTAAACATCTTCCCTCCTAAGTTTTGGTAGTCTTGGTTCATCTTTGAGAAATCTTCTCTTACTACAGCGGGCCTTAGCTCCATGACCTCTGGCATATTATCCTCCATCATTTATACCATAAACTGCCTAAACAAGGCATTCACATCCATGCCCGCTATATTAGTTGGCAGTGCATCATTAGCCTCCACTGCTCTCACACTTTCACCTTTATTTCTCCCATTAGGTTGCGTATTATCAGTCTCCCTACTTGCATTTGCCCTCCTATCGTGACTCATCTACTCCTTATTTCCATCTTACTTTTCCTGTTAAGCAAGTCCTCATTGGAAATAGAAATTAAGAGGGAGTGAAACAATAATAGTAGGGTAGATATATCTTCCAATGTATCTCTATAGCAAAATACAAATACTTTATATTTATTAATGCATACCCGCCCCAAAGTGTTTGCTTTACTCTATGTATTGTTCTTATTTTCTAGCTCAATTTTACTGAGGTGTCCCTTTACTTAAGCTTTGATACCAAACTGTAACATCCCCCACTTTGAGACCCGAAAATGAATATTAATGATGTTGCAGTCATCACCGAAATTAAGTTTGAACAATGAAAGTGAGTTCAGTGTGTGTGTATAACTGTCTAAGTAAATAGAGCAGCTAAAATATTTATATTACATATATATTGTCTTAATATTCATTGTATACAATTTTTTCTTCAAATTAACTCAAAGTCATATCAACACAGGGGCCAAATTACAATAGAAATAACATAGCAGAGTGTCAAGCCGACATATGACGATGATGCCCTAAACTCTTTAAACATTGGAAATAAACATTTATTAGTTAACAAAGCCTCTCGCTTTGTCTTCGGTCTTCATCCTTCAACTTCTAAGATAAACGACCTATACCCATAAGCTCAACCTACTCAAATGAGTACATGAGTTTATAGGAAAAACAATAATAAAAACATGGGTCAGACATAAATTCTGGTGTGAATAAAACCTTACCTAGAGCATAACATATAGCGAGACAACTCTGCTATATACGGAATGGGTCTACCCTTCTCCAGCATAAACATAAATGAAATATTACAATACGAAAGTCAAATTTAAGCTATCCCTGAAACACCTATATGATTCTAGTATTGGCCAACCCTTGACCAACCACTCCTTTTAAAACTACACATGATAACCTAATCACCAAAGGTACTTTTCCTTCTAGTTCAGTTGTTAAGCGCACCATTCATATTCCTTACTTCGAAAATGCATAGTATATCCTTAAGCACTTCGGCATTTGAAACTCAATAAACCCCTAGCTCGGTTCGGTTTCACCTTAATTTAACTGCAAAGTACAATCCTAAGCAGTTCTTCTTTCTTTAATTTATACTGCAAAGAACCAACAACATGAAGTTTTGTATTTTCCTTTAGTTTGTACTGCAAACAATCAACCACATGCATTTTTGTCTTTCTTTAGTTTACACTGTAAAAAATCAGCCATATGTAGTTTAGAGAGTGTATAACTACTCGAACATCCCATGTTCCTTTGGAAGTTGAATGCCTCTCCTCACCTTCCTAAGGTGTGCATTCGAGTGAGCGTCCATATTCGGCATCAATAGCCCTTTCGAACCCGCATTTTGTGTAGGTTTCTCTTTTATCGAGTCATCTTAAGCTTCTCGAGCTTTACATACTTGTCATTTATTAGTTTTCAAAGCCAAATTCATTTTGGTACAGTACCACCCTGCCTTCATTCGTATTGTGGCGTAGTACAGCCCACCTTTTTTGGGCCTTAGTGCGGTATATCTAGCTACACTTTCACCTTAAATGACATAACGACTTCGATGTAGTTCCCTACCATGCTTTTTGGCATTCAATGCAGTTCTTGCCTGCACCTTTTAACTTCAAGCTTTTACCAACATTTCATGTATTAGTGTAGTACTTCTCCATGCAGTATTAACCATCCTTGAAAGTAAATAAGCAGCTATGGAAATTCACTACCTTCGGCAATGTGTACTTAGTTTATTTTCTTAATGTTAGGCAGCCACCTCAGCTCTGTATCAAACAAGTCTGACACATCTATTACCAACCTTTACACGTGTCATCATATGATACGTTCAGACTCCACTTTCTATTAGTTATAGCATCCATTATTTATCTTTCATCATTTGTATGGTATCTTATCCATTAATCATTTGATGTTAATTTTACCAAGTTTATATAATAGATTTCGGTCCATTTTTAGTCACCTTTGGCCAGCGTACTTCCTCCTTTGATTATGACTAATTTTAACTTTAAAAATCCTTGTAAAATTCCATGGATTTTTTGAATAATTCTTTTAGGTCATTTTACATATATTTCTACTTTTCGTTTATTTTCTGGTTATCTTCCTTCAAAAATTTGTAACAAATCATTTTGATGTGGAAAATTATTTAAATAAGAACCCATTTCTAGAATTATGATTAAAACATCATTTTGAATTTTCATTAACAATTCAAAATCATTAGATTAGGGTAATATATCTAAACATAAATCTTTGAATAATATTGTTTTAATCCTCTTACTTCCTTCTACCTTGTGTTTTCTTCTTCTTGTTAGCTCTTTTTAGGAGGCCACTATTAATGTGCTCTTTATGCTTTTATTTTATTTTTTAGTTGAATTAAATAAAGAAAGGAGGTAAGGATTATATTTCTTATCCCACTATAATTTGGGCCTTAGCCCTCATAACCTTTTCACCCCATTGGTTCATTGCCCTCTCTCTTATGTAATTTCTATAACGGGGAATTTCACTAGAAGGACAAACTTTGTAGTCCAATTAGTTTCTAGGACACACAACCACAGAAATTAATTTCAAGGCCAAAGTCAGCAGAATAATTACTTTCAAGGACAAAGTCAACAGTCCAATTACTTTCAAGGACATAATTTCATAGGTTTTTAGGCCTTAGAAACTAATCATTTTTCATTTTGTCCTTAAAAGTAATTATTTCAGTTGTGTGTCCTAGAAACTAATTGCACTTGCTAAAGAGGCCCTTGTGGCTAATTTCCACTTCTATAACTATATCCATTTTATTTCTCATTCAAATAATTAATTGTTTAATTAATTAATTATTAATTTTGGGTTATTACATCGATGGTCGCCATGCCATAATTTAACTATAATCAAAGTGGAGCATTCATATAGAAGTTCCATAGTATTCTTAATTCGGGAGAACTGCGTAACATCGTCACACTAAGATTTCTTATTTGACCTAGTTGTTATCAACCAACATGAAACTCTTAGACGAGTCATTCGATAGTTATCCAATAACTACGAGTACGTAACCTATATTGCACCTAACAACTATGAGAAATACAACTGGCCAACATTTTGAGAGCATTACATGCTTTGATCTCAATGGATATACCAATATCCTTTCTCAAAATATCTTGACCGGGAATATTCAAAATAAAATGTTATTATCTAAAGTGATTAATTACTCACAATTGCAACTATTTTCAACTATAATCACATAACATTTCATTCAAGGAATTTTTTATTGATATACTTTAAATTAATTACTTAATTAATTGTATTATAGTATAATAGAAAATAAACACCTTTATTACAAATAAAATTGATCACAGAGTGATTATTTACAATAAATTACGTCTTTACCCCAAGGGTCCCCTAACTCTATCGGTCTCCCATTTGCACTTGGGGCCAATTATGGATTTATAATCTCATTCCTTCAATCAAATTGCTCACAACTCATTGAGCTAATACCTTCGAAGATAGGTCTGCTATATTTTCCTTATTATAGTAAGCGTCACCTCTCCATTGCTTGAAAAACTCTCTTATTAGATGGAACATCCAGAGTATATGCCTTCATTTCTTGTGCGCTCTAGGTTCTTTCGCGATCTGCATCGTGACATTGTTATCGTAGAACAATGTTATAGGAATCTCAACATTGGAATCATCCCTATCTCAATTATAAATTTACGAATCTAGACGACTTCTTTAACTGATTCATTTAGGGCGATGTCAGCCTCCATCAGTGAATCAACAACTTCTTGCTTAGAACTTTTCCAGTTAACCGCTCCACCATTTAATGTGAATACATAACCTAATACTATTTTATTGTCATCGGTATCACTTTGAAAGCTAGAATATGCATAATCCTTCGTAACGGGTCTTTATTCCCATATATTTATAATAAGTCTTTTGTATTTCCTAAATGCTTAAAATACATTTCATTCTGATCCATTGTTTTTCTTTGGGGTTTGGCAGATATCGGCTTATGCATCCTAATGTATAGGCCACACTATGTCTCGTACATAGCATAACGTACATGATGAATCCAATTGCGGATGCATGGAATATTTTCTTCAAACGCTCCTTTTCTTCATCGGTATAAGGAACGTCCTTCTTAGAAAGGATGATTTTAGATCATGTCAGAATAATTCTGTGCTTGCAGTTCTCCATACTAAACCCTTTTAGTATCGTATCTATGTATAAAAATTAGGATAATCCTTGCAACCTCTTAGATCATAATACCAAGAATATAGGTCGCTTCTCGGAAATTCTTTATAGAAAAGTTCTTGGACAACCAAGCTTTCACAAATTGGAATAATGGTTTTGCCAATTAGGAGAAAATCATCAAAATAAAGTACAATAAATACAATACCACTTCCTTGTTCTTTCCAATATATGCAAGCTTCCTCTTTGTTTTGATAAAAACCAAACTATTTGATTAGTTATCAAAACATTTATTTCATCTTCTTGAAGCTTGTTTAAGAGCATATATTGATCTTAACAATTTACAAGCCATTTCCTCACTTCCACTTACCTCGAAACCCTTAGGATGTGACATGTAATCGGTCTCTTCTAAATCACTATTTAGAAATGACGTTTACATGCCTATCCAACACCTTTCATGGTCATAAAATGTGTTGATAGCAAGTAATATCCAAATGGATTTAAGCATGGCTATGAGCGAAAACATTTTGTCATAGTCAACACCTTCAATTTGACGAAAACCTTTTGCGACTAACCTTATTTTGCGGGTCTCTACCTCTCCATCCGTGTTTAGTTGCTTCTTATAGATCAATTTCTAGTCAATGGGCTTTATCCCATCTGATACATCATCCAAAGCCCATACTTTGTTCGTGTACATGGAATCAATTACGGCTATCATAGCTTCAAGCCAAAGTGCATATTTTTTAACTCTGTATTGCTTGTCAGAATGTGAGGGGAGTGTCACCTTCAAGGTAAAAAATCCTCTTTCTCGCTATCCACAAGAAAACTGTAGTATCTCTTTGGTGTGCAAGATTCTCTATTAGACCTTCTAATAGGTTGTGTGTTACTGTATGTTGTTGAATTCGATTCTTCTACCAGTTTAGTTTTTGTGCTAGCTTCTCGGATCCCATTGAAGTCCACAATTTTTTGTTAATTTCCTTTGATAGAAATTACTTTTTTGAAAAGACAGTGTGTCAAGAAATAATAACTTTTTGTTCCTCTAGGTTATAGAAATATACCACATAGAATCTTTGGGATATCGTATAAACATACGCAACATTGATCTTGCCTTAAGCTTATTGGTCCCACATTCTTAATGTAACTCAGTCACACTCATCATAGATCGAACCATCTCCGATAGGGTTTGATTCCTTTTCTCCGAAATATCTCAAGAACACCATTATGTCATGGAGTATAGGATGGACTGACTTGAGAGGTAATGGGGATTATCTTTTAAGTATTCTTAGAGTTCTTGTCCAATATATTCTCCTCCTCAATCAGATCAAATTATCTCAATTTTATGGTTCGTCTGATTTTAACTTCGTTCTTATACTCTTCATATTTTTCACAAACATTGGATTTATTCATTATAAGATATAAATATCCTAGATTTGAGAAATAATTAGTAAAATTTACGAAATATGTGGAACTATCATTAGTCAATATAGGCATTGGGCTATATACATCAGTATGTACGAGACCGAAGAATTCCCTAACTCTTTCGTTGCTCCCACTGAAGAGTTGCTTGGCCATTATTCCTTTGAGACCCGACTCACGGGTGTCAAATGATTCATAATAAAATGATGTAAGAAAATATTCGGTCTTCATTTTGTGTAGTCTTTTGTCAGTTATATGACCTAGCCAAAAATGCAATAAGTAACCGTCTTTAACGTTAATAGCAAAAGAACTATTGCCAGCATACATGATTAAAGTTAAGAACATAAATGTCATTATCTAAAACACCATTGTAGACATTATTTCCATCAAACATAAGGTTCATAACATTGTAATTGCAATGAAAACTAAATCCATTTTTAGACAACCTAGACACATATATAGTCCTACAAATGTAGTTTTGTACATAATAACAATTATTCAAACAATATCAAATCCATTTGGCAAACGTAAATAATAGTCTCCAACTGTAATTGCATCTAATATAGATCCATCAGTAACTTGAAGACTCATTTCCCTTTTTTCCATATGTTGTATACGCCTAATTCCATGCAACAAATTACAGACATAAGTTCTAGATCTAGTATCTAACCCAATAAAATTTATTGATTGCAAAACAATTTGGAGTCATAAACGTATTTTTAGAGCCAAAGAATCATATTCTTTCTCCACTTTAACCATTTTCAGATAATCTGGAAAAATTAGTTTCGAGTATCCCTTCTTATTAAAATGATGATGTTCACCCTTATCCTTAGAGGCACTACCCTTACATTTTTTATTTACATGCTTTTTCTTCTTTGAACTTTTCGAAGACGACGCCTTCTCTTTTACAGCGAGCACTGTAGCTTGATCCTTGAATGAACTTTCAGTTGATTAACAACTTATTGAGTAGCTTGACATTGTTCACATTCAACTAGTTCATATTGAAATGCAATATAAATGACTCAAATAGCGAAGTCAGCAAGCCTAGGATCAAATCTATTTGTAGCTCTTGAGCAATGACCTTGATTTTACTCAACAAATCAAGAGAGGTTATTCACTTTTACCTATTATTTTGCGATGGCCAAAGTATAATGCATTGAGTTCGCCTAGCAAGTACATGCATGTACCTTACCTCATCAAAGAATATATTAATAGTACCATACATAACAGTTCTAGCTTGAGTTTTCTCAACAACTAGCACATAAGCAAGTAATATATATATATATATATCTTTGTGTGTGTATGTATATATATGATAGAGGCAACTATATTGGAGATTCATAATCTTTAATATATATTGAGTGATACTGATTTAACGAATAATGTATTTCTTATGAAATACCATCGTGATTCAAGTGTTGGACACATCTGAAATCATGGTATACGTATTATACATGTGTATTTATTCCAAAAATCTATTTGGGTTTCTTATAGTTCCACTTATATTTTATTTCTATATATATATAATTATATAAGATTAATTTATTTATAACTATTATAATTTAATTAACATAAATAATATTTAAATGCATCTTAATTAATCAAATCATATTTAATTAATTTTAGTTCTTTAGTTTAACCAACCGGTTAATTAAATTTTATTAAATTTCAAAAATTTTGTTCCATCCATCCTAAACTATTTAAGATGAATAATCAATTATAATTATTATAGTTATATATATCAATGTATGTATATTAATTAACATTTAATTATTTATTTATCAAATAAATTATTTATTTGATTAAACATTTTTAATTAAATATTTTTAATAAATTTTGAAATGTTTTATCTAATTTACCTAAATAATTTTAAGATAAATACTATAACTTTTATAGTGGCATATATATATTAACATATACATTTTTTTAATTTATTAACATTTAATTAATAAATTAAATATATAAAACATTTCAAGAATTGTTAAAGTTATTATGCAAAACAATTTTCAAAAATTAAGTTTGTTTTATAATTTATATAATTTCCTTTTATATTTTAAACATAACATTTAAATTAAAAAATATTTTATATTTTCAAATTTTAATTTGAAAGTTATCCCAAGACCCAACTTTGGGCCTTACATCTGGGCCAACCTTTTGAGCTTACACCATCTATTGGGCTATGCCAGTATCCAGGGAGAGGATAATGGTTATTTAATCTAGACACCACTATTCTAGACACCTAATAGATGGATAAGATTAACAAATTAGCCTTAAAGGTTGACTAATTAAACCGTATATACAATTTGGTCTTTAATGCTATTGGTTGAACCGACCCATTTGGCAGTGGGTAAATGTGTAAATTTCAAAAAAATTACTGATTAGAACTTAATGAACCTATGAGATCTACTAACAAACATTAGATCTAATCTAGTTTTGAATAAAATCATATTTAATTTTAAATATTTATTGTATTTAATTAATCTCATTAATTAAATATATATTTATTATATATATATACATATATCTAAAATATAATCATGCATATTTATGATGACATATTGATCGTAACATGATTATATAATGGATAGTAAGATGGTTAACTTATACATATGTAGATATTGGGATATATATCCACCAAATATGAATTGAGCATATATATATATATATATATATATATGATATTCGTGTTTAGTAAATAATAAATTTGATCTTGTTAAATATAATATATAATTTAACAAAGTCTAAGTTTTTCAAATTCAAATGTAAATTCAAAATATCTAAGTTTGATTTAGTAAATATATTTGAATTCAGATTCTAGATCAAAGTTGATTAATTCAACTTTGTAAAATATCTTTAGTTGACCAAGTATTAATATTATAATATATGTGTATATGTGTGTGTGTATTAATTTAAATAATATAGTCGAAATTAATTTTTAATAAATTTTGAAATATGTGTGTGTTACATCAAATATATATAGTTTCGGCTAGAATTTTGTTAAGACTACATCCAAAATAAATTTTATTTAATATATATAATTATATGATAGTATTGAATCTAAAATTTTCATATTTGATATAATTAAAAAAATAAGTCACATATATATTATGTATAATATCTTTTAGCATAATTTTTTTTAGAATAAGGTCGGAAGGAATTTTAAATTTAAATGTAATACTAAAGTATTTTTATGATCTGAAATGAATAGAAATAATAAATAAGAATTAAACATTATTAAAAATTATGTTTAGAAAATTATTTTGATACTAAAGTATTTTTATGGTCTAAAATGATTAGAAATAATAAATAAGAATTAAACATTATTAAAAATTATGTTTAGAAAATTATCTTACATATATTAAAACTTATATACAGTCGAAACAATAGTGACATATACATACATATATATATATATATATGTTGATTTAAACTATTATATTAAATTGAATCAAAATATTTAATTAACTATTTAAATTGTTAAAGTCAATTACAAGTAGAAAAAAACTTATATAAAAATGGTGATAAGAATGGTACAACAATTATGTATGTAAAATAACATTATACCTTGATGATTGCAGCCTGCAGCCTGATTAACATAAATCGATCTAAACTAACTCCTAGATCTCCTAGATCTCTATCTGAATTTGCAAACTTTGGCGTATAACCATATGGATTTGAGTTGTTTGTATTTGGATCTATGTAATATAATGCTCAACTATGGGTAGGTTGAAGAAAAGAGGAGCAAGAAAAGGTTCATAAAAAATTATGGCTGGCCTTGCTTTTATAAAGGGTGTTATGGAAAAAATCTTGCACCTTTCTCTCTTACCAAATAAAAGCCAAGACTACTTCTCCTTACCCCTTATGACCAGCCACCATGGGTCCTAATTGGACCAAATATAAACAAAAACCCATATTGTAATTAATTGCACTTAAGTCTTGTTTAAATGTACGTTTATCGTATATCGATAGATACACACACACACACACAGATATATATATATGCACTTAGTTAATTACTAATAGCACCCAAAACATTTCTAGGCTACTTTATTTACTGAATACCCCCTAAACACTAAATATAATCATATTAATATTTCTCTAAATATTATTTTATATAATTAATTTATAACTATTATAAACTAGTTAAATTAGGTGGTATTTCGGAGGTTGAATAGATTCAGTTGTACGACTCACAAGTGTGAATTTAGTCAGTGATTATTATTCAAACAATTTAAATGTAAATTTCACATGTCACTTTAACTAGTGGTGTGATAATTTGGTGAATTCACAACTTACATATTTCATTGGTAAAACCCAACTTTACATATTCTCAAGCGGTATATTTTAAAAACAATAATTTACAGACGTTCACATTATGACTTACAAAATTTGGTATTGGTCAAAATTCTAATATTATCCATGTTCAACTCTATTAGTCCATAAACAAAGTCCTTCGTTCAATAATAACATATACTATTAACCATTTTACTTTGGCTAGAGGTTTTGATTTTGAGTCGACTACAGTTGTCTGTGATACTTACCTCATATAACCGAGAAGACTAATTCTCGATTAAATAGTATTTCACTTCCTATGGTTCTAATTGATAGAGTTAGGGGTGTGTCCTAGGAGCTATTATGTAATTTGTTACATATATCTAACTCAATAACCAATTTTGTTCGAAATAAAAGGTGTTATCTTTCTATTCTATACTTGATATAATGTGTTATATTAATTAATTAATTTAATTAAAACTATATTTAATAGAAAATTCGTAAATGGTATATTTTGTAATAGTAGTTACAAAGTGTTGTAACTGTGAGTAATTTATCATAATAAAAATAAATATACCATTTTAAATATAACTAAGGTGCTTACAGTTATTGGATAACTATTAAGTGACTCGTTCGATTGTTATTGGGGGAAACAAGGGGTTATGTGCTTACAGTTATTGGATAACTATTAAGTGACTCATTCGATTGTTTTCTGTTGGTTAATATAACTAAGGTCAAACAGAAAATGTCAATGAGATAAAATTACACATTTCTCTTGACTTGAGAATACCGTTGATCTTCAATGTGAAAGCTTTACTTTGATTATAGTTAAATTATGGCACGGCGTCCATCGAACGACTATAGTCAAGTCGAGTGGAAGCATTAGAAGTGAGACACTATTCAAGAGAGGATTCGTCTCCTCAGTTATATGAGGTTAGTATCACAGTCAACTGAAGTCATCTCAAAGTCAAAGTCTTTAGCCAGAGCATTTAGATTAATAATAATTGTTATTATTGAACCAAGAACTTTGCGTTTCGACTATAGATTTGAATATGAAAGATATTGGAATTTTGACAATTACCAAATTCCATAAGTCCAAAGTGATATAGTTTTGACGAAGACACTTGGTGTAAATAAAAGTCACAACGGGGTAACGCTTAATAAAGTAAAATTGGATTTTACCAAAACCAAGTAAGTGATAAATTTGGCAAAAATGTCACACCATTTGCTAAGTGCGGTGTGAATGTTAATATTCAAATAGATCGATATTAATCGCTGACCAAATTTACCCCTAACGGGTCACACAACCGAAACGATGAATACTCCTTTGACCAAATAATTTAATTAATTTATATTTGTTATAAATTAATTTAATTAATTAATATTTTTGAAATATCAGTTATAAATTGATTTTTATTTGATAAACAATATTATTGAATATATTAATAATAGTTTTAAATATATCAATCGAGATACGATATCGATAAGCATTTAAATTAGATTTAAATGCAAAATATTTGTTCGGGTTATAAATGTGTTTAAAGCCCATGAAGGGGGTTGGTAGGTTCACCTCTAATAAGGGGTAATAGGCAACTAAATAATGGGCTAGAGAGGCTTTGATTTGGAAGGCTAAGATGGAAGGAGATAAAGTAAAGATCAGATCCTAACTTTTCTTCTTTTCTTCCTTTATATAAAGATCTCTACCCATATTTATTTGATCACTTTTGAAGCCTCTATTCGAATCTATTTTTGACTGAACTCAACCTCTTCCATTCTTCATCAATTCAAGTTCAAATCAAATCAAGTGTTATTCAATAGCTAGTGGTCAACTGTTCAGGGACTAACAATCTACTTGATTGGAAATCCGTTCAAGGGGAAAATTTCATCATTTCAAGGTGTACTTATAGGCTTTAGCTATAAGGTATACACCTAACATGTTTATGAATATTAATCAACATATAATATTTATTTATTACGTATTATATTTTTAATTATGTGACGATTTTGATATATGAATATATTATCACAATTTGATTGTTTGTATGTATATATATGTTTTGTATTTAATTTATTTTCATTTATGTACTCCTATATGCAACATGGTTCAATGTTAAAAAAAGAATTTTTTTTATTCTAAATAATTTAATATATAATATTTATATATAAGTGTATAGTTTATATTTTAATCACTACATTATACTTTAAAGAAACCTACTTTCGTAAGTTAGGGGTCTAGGAGGGTCAGCATCCACTCATCCCCCTTATGCTTAGGCTCTCACGTTAGCACTTTTCGACCTCTCATAGTTATTTCTTTTGATAGGGATTATTGCATGCCTCTGGAAATAGCAAGCTGCTAAAGTGAACCTGTCAAGGCTCGAACCCTCTCTCTCTTCTGGGGAGCTGGGAACCCCTGCCAACTCCACTAAAGCTTCAGATAAATTTTATACATAAGGTCTAATAAGTATAATATTTTTGGTAGGAACATATTTTTTATTTATATATTATATTTATATAATATTTAAACCAATCGATCATATAAATAATCATATATATATATATATATGTATTATAAATTGAGTTTTATATTTTATAAAATTAAATTAACATATATTATACTCTCGGCAAAAAGAAATTTTTTCTTATAATTTTAAAATATTTAAATATTAGAAAAGATTTTAGAATAGACTTTTAAATGATTTTTAAATTATAAAATTATATAATATATTTTCAAAATACAAAATTATCATTTAGAATTTACGGGAAATTTAAAATTCAAATTTTAGTTTTGAATAATATTCTTTTATTAATTTTTAAAAGTTTCCGTATGGATTTTATTATAAATATATTTTAAATTAAAATTTTGTTTCTAAGCTATGCGCACGACCTGGTACATACGTATTTATTAAAATATATTTTTGTGTAATTATAAGTATTAATCTATATTTAAAATTATATTATTACATACACACACATATAAGTATTTAATATATGTATATAGTTATATACCTATATATGTACTGGTTTCGATTTTACAAAAAAATATATTTAATATATTTTATAATTAATTTAAATATATTTAATATAGTAATAAATGTATACAATATTGATATTTTATACTTATGTTTATAAATATATATTTATATACAAAATTATTTAAATAAATTTTAGTTTATATACATATATATGCATTTTTAACATTTTTATTTAGAGGGAATTAGGAATAAGGACAAACTTTGAAAAAAAATTAGGCTGAAGGACACCAACTTTCATTTTTAGGCTGAAGGACAAATGCTAGTTATAAACAGCATTATATTCAACTTTTACACTATACAAAATGCTAGTTATATCTAGAATTATATTCAGTTTTACACTATACAAAATGCTAGTTATAACTAGCATTGTCCTTCAGCCTAATTTTTTTTCTAAGTTTGTCCTTGTGCCTATTTTCCCGTTTTATTTATATAAAATATATATAAACATACATTTGTACAATACATTTATATATTGGATGAGCTAACGTATCCGTTGTGGTGTAAATCCCGACACCTATACACGAACATGTCATATCTTGCACGGATTGATATGTTACACATGCACAGACATATATATCTATATATGATACACACATATATATAATATAGCATAAATTAAATGATACAATATCATTTTATAAATTTAAATAAAATAAAGATTTTATTTAATAGAAATTTAGAAATGTTCTAAATAAATTAGACTTCATAGACCCAACGAAGATCCTAAATGGTAAAAAAGTTGAAATTCACTTATTACTTCCACTATGGGCTGGCCCATTTCCTATAATGGTATCAGAGCGCAATAGCCTATGTGGTTTAAATTAGTCATATTAGGGCTAACTAAGTAGGCTTACAACCCAGAGAGCAAGGTGTCTAGAAAGGTAGTGTCAAAGAATTGGGTTTGGATAATTTAATACTCTCCCTACCTGGCTAATAGCCTGGCCTAAACAGATATATGAGCACAAAGGTTGCTCCTAATAGCAAAGGCCTAACTTAAATTGGGCCTTGGGCCAACTTTCAAAATTGTTTGAAAATTAAAAATATAAGATTTTAAATTTAATAGTTGAATTTAAAATAAAAAATATATATTATAATGTTATAATATAACTAAAAATTTCAAAACATTTGAAAAATAATATAATTAATTTCAAAATTTTAAATTCATTAATAAGATTTATAAAACATATAAATTAATTAAATAAGTTAATTAATGAAAAATATATACATGTATTATATATTTTGATATATGTTATGATATTTGATAATGTCTAAAATGTCATAAGCATATATGTATGTATATGCTATAATTTTTAAAATTAATATATTTCAATTATAATTGTTTAATTAAATCAATTAATTAAAAGGTTAATTAATTAAATAACATACATTTATATATGTTAAAGTATAAAGGTTATAATATATAATAAATATTCAATATAATTGTTATGTTAAATTAATTAAAATGTTAATTAATTAAATTAATTAAATAAGATTTAATTAGTATAATATTATACATAAGACTATAATATAATTAATAACATGGAATATAAAAGCTATACAATAATAAAACTTATATAATATGAATGTATAAATCAAAGATGGAACATTAAGAAACCCTAAATAAACTTAAGGAATAAACACATATGTAAATGTACGTATACCGTGATTTCCGATGCGTCCGACACTTGAATCACGAGGGTATTTCATAAGAAATACATTATTCAATAAGTCGATATCCCTCAATATAACATATTGAAGATTATGAATCTTCAATTTAATGTTATCCTCTACCAATATATATATATATATATATATATATAGTTATTAAGCAAACTCAAGCTAAGGATAATATATTGAATAGACAAAGTAAGGTAACTATATGTATTTGTTGAGCAAACTCAAGGTACATGTTGGGTACGTTTCGACCCTATTCCAGACTGCCGAACCAAAGCTCCATTCCAGACTGCCGAATCAAAGCTCCATTCCAGACTGCCGAATCAAAGCTCCATTCCAGACTGCCGAATCAAAGCTCCATTCCAGACTGCCGAATCAAAGCTCCATTCCAGACTGCCGAATCAAAGCTCCATTCCAGACTGCCGAATCAAAGCTCCATTCCAGACTGCCGAATCAAAGCTCCATTCCAGACTGCCGAATCGAAGCTCCACTCGAGACTGCCGAACCAAACTACCACCGCACCAAATCAACCGGACCAAATCTCATCCACCGGACCAAGCTGCCACCGGACCACCAAGCTCCTACCACCGGACCAAAGCAAACCGAACCAACTCCACCAGGCCAGGTTAGATTAGCCCAGGCCCATCAGCAACCATATACATCCAAGATCCCTGCTCCCAACCTCACTCTATAAATAGAGGGGCAGGGATACAACAAGGGGGACAAGTTTGAGAGCTCAAGCACGGAAGGAACTTTCAAACAACTTTCTTTTACTTGTATCAAAGCTTTGTACTTGTAATCACAACAAAAGAAGAGAAATAACATATAAAGTGGACGTAGGCACATTCTGGCTGAACCACTATAAATCTGCGTATCTTTTTACAGTTTAGCCCCTGTTTTTCATATATTTGCATAAACCTCCAAAATCACTAAGAACAACATAAGATCTACTAAATCATACAACTTTGAGGTGTTTGTCCATTTTTTGTGCAAACATTTTTGGTGCTTTCACTGAGAAATTGAAGCTCGAAGCTTCAGCTTCATCCGCTTAACAAGTTTTCCTAACAGCATCATCCGCCACTTGGAAAACATGCCTCCCAAACAGAGAAAAGATGTTAACAAAGGAAAAAACATCGCATCCAGTAGCCTTCCTGATCCAGCTATCGCAAATCAAGTAAATCCTCCTCCTCCAGCAACGGTAACAAATGGAGGACAGGCTAACCCAACCACTCCTGCCACAGAACAGCCTGCAGCAATTACTAGGGCAGATTTGGACAGAGTTGTTGTTGAAGTAACTAACCGCTTCACGTCCCAGCAGGAAGCCTTGGTGGACCATCTCATGTCACGCTTGAGGGACGCTGAAGAATCCAACCGCAACACTGAATCATGGGGCGAGTCCCAGTCTGGAGGATCTCAGAGACAGCAAAGATCTTCCTTCTTCGAAGGAGCTAACGGCAGAAGTAGCCGTGGTAGGAGCCGAGACCGAGCCCAGCCCGAAGTTAGGCCTGAGGAAACGTTTGGTACCGAACCCAACGGGGAAGGTACCGGGCGAAGGTCAACTGCAGCTGAGCCTGTCATGCTGCCTAACCACAGAAACACCGGTGAACGGGGCCGAGCTAGAGTTCAGCCCGAAGTTGGACCCGAGGAAGTGCTAAGATCAGAACCCAACCGGGGAAGATCAAGGCAAGGGCCAACTGTAGCTGACCCAAGCATGCTCCCAGAAGATCAAAGGCAGCCACTGGAAAATATGAGGAATGATAGACGATACCATCCCTACAGGTTGTCTGGACGGAATCAACCCCACAGAACAGAGCCAAACTCATTTCTGTCTGCTCCAAATTCTGATGAAAGGATGGCGCGCTTATTCAGAGAGTGTGTCCAACGGGAGCAAAGAGATCGAGGGATAGGCGCTAGGGTAACCAGCCCTTTCGCCCGCAATATCGAAGTTGCTATCACCCCCCGAGAATGGAAGATGCCAACAATGGAACCTTACAAAGGAACCTCCGATCCCGTTGTACACTTACAGAGGTACACGCAGCACATGCTCATGAGTGGAGCAACAGAGGGGGTGCTGTGCAAATGCTTCCCGCTCTTCTTAGCAGATCTTGCTACCTCCTGGTTCTGTCATCTACCCCAAGGATCCATCAGCTCATGGGAAATGTTGAAAGAAAAATTCATCAGTCAGTTCCGCATTCATGTGGAGCAACCTAAGGACGCTTATTCCTTATCCAGCGTCAAACAGAAACCTGGAGAAAAGCTGCAGCAATACCTGACCAGATTCAACGCCGCAGCAGCCGTAGTTCAAGATGCCGATGAGAAGCTTATCCTAATGGCCCTCTGCAGTGGGGTACATCCAGACACTAAATTTGCTAGGAGATTGACAAAAGAAAAACCAGCTACTTTACCCGATTTCTTCCATGAAGCCGGGAAATACATGAGGCTTGAGGATGCTGCCATTGAGGAGCAGTCAGGGCAGCAAAGTAAGACGACCCCTGGCAACGCCCCTGCTGTGGCAAGGGACGTTCGAAGGAATGATTCCAGAGACAATGCTGGGGGCAAGAAAGTAGAAAAACGCCTATATCGGCCAGGACCAAGATTCGACTCTTACACCCCTTTGAACGAGACCGTCGAAAACATCTTCCTTGCCACCCAAGGCGAAGTTAGATACAAACGCCCACCATACAAGAAGGAATCAGATAGCGCACAGAAATCTGGAAAATTCTGCCGCTTCCACGAATCCCACGGACATGATACCAACGAATGCCATCATCTCCGAGATCTGATTGAGGAACACATCAGAAGAAAGAAACTGGAGCGCTATGTAAAAAGTCAAGACAGGACTCTAGCTCCTGCCAATGAAAACCCAAGGCTACCCTCACCAGGGACCGGCAGAGGCGACCACAACGCTAGCAGCTCTAGTCAAGAGAAGATAGTGGTCCATACCATCTCAGGAGGTCCACACATCGCAGACAGAAGTTGGAAAGAGATGGAAAGATACGGGAAGTCGCTCAGAGACAATAGAGACTGTGTCAATACGGTTATAGAAGAGCGCCACCCAAAGCGGAAAGAAAGTGAAGACATCACATTCAGTAAACGCGACCTAGAAGGAAGACAGTACCCTCACATGGATCCCATGGTCATCTCTGCCCGACTCGGTCCCGCCGAAGTTTACCGAATCCTGGTAGATACCGGAAGCTCTGTAAATATCCTGTTCAAACACGCATTCGACAAAATGAGGCTATCAATGAAGGATGTATCTCCCTGCGATAAACCGCTACACGGTTTCACTGGAGATGCGAAAATGCCCATCGGGCAGCTGGACCTCTTCGTTGAAATTGGAAGCCATCCCCGCTCCGTTGTAAGGAAACAGACGTTTGTGCTGATAGAAAACCATTCGGCCTACAACGCCTTCCTAGGAAGACCAGCCCTATCTGACTTCCAGATTGTCCTAGCCCCGTGGTGCCTGAAAATGAAATTTCCAACGGACAATGGAGTAGGGGAAGTGGAAGGAGACCAAGATATTGCACGAGACTGCTATGTAACCGAACTTCGCAACAACCACAGGAGAGATAAAGGGAAAGGTGTAGAGATTGCCCTCTGCACAAAAAGCCTTGAAGCATAGCAACTAAAGAAAGCCCCTCCTCTTCGATACACCAGCGACCCTTTCAATGAATTAGACCATAGGGACAAAGAGGAGGAGGCCACCGCCGAGCCTACAGAGGCTATGGAGTTTATATCTGTAGACAAGCACGACTCAAGTAGGCTACTGAAAATTGGGTCGCAGCTGAAAACTGAATTGAAGGAACAACTCGTTGATTTTCTCCGCCACAACTTGGATGTATTCGCTTGGTCACACGCTGACATGACCGGAATCTCCCCCAACATAGCGTGCCACGTATTAAAAATTGATCCTACCAAGGCACCTGTAAAACAAAAAAAGAGAAGTATGGGGGCAGAGCGATCAGCAGCCCTCGATGAAGAAGTAAAGAATCTACTCGCCAATGACTTCATACGAGAAGCTATTTACCCAGAATGGATCGCCAACCCGGTACTAGTAAAGAAGGCTAATGGGAAGTGGCGGACCTGCATTGACTTCTCCAACCTAAATGACGCCTGCCCAAAGGATTGCTTCCCGCTTCCCAGAATCGACCAACTTGTAGACAGCACAGCCGGGCACGAACTCCTGTCTTTTATGGATGCATACTCAGGATATAACCAAATTCCTATGCATGCTCCCGACCAAGATCACACTAGTTTCATCACCGACCGGGGTTTGTACTGCTACAAAGTGATGCCCTTCGGACTTAAAAATGCAGGAGCCACCTACCAGCGCCTCGTCAACAAGATGTTCGCAGGGCTAATAGGACGAACAATGGAAGTATATGTAGACGACATGCTGGTAAAATCACGGAAAGCCAAAGATCACGTAAGCCACCTGGGCGAAATGTTCCAGGTACTTCGACAGTATGGAATGAAGTTGAATCCACTAAAGTGCTCCTTCGGAGTGTCATCAGGAAAATTCTTAGGATTCATCGTCCATGCCCGAGGGATAGAAGCAAACCCTGAACAAGTCCGAGCATTAAGAGACATCAAGATACCTTCCACCCGAAAGGAAATGCAAAGCCTAAATGGAAAAGTGGCTGCCCTAAGCCGATTCATCTCCAAAGCAACGGACAAGTGCGTCCCCTTTTTCGAAGCTCTAAAGAAAGATAAAGGAAAGTTCGAATGGACGGACGAATGCTTGACCGCTTTCCTTAACCTAATCGAACACCTCCAGAAACCACCGGTACTCTCGACCCCAAGCGAAGGCGAAGAATTATACCTATACCTTGCTGTGTCATCTCACGCTCTAAGCGCTACCTTGGTAAGGGAAGATAACCGCACGCAACGACCAGTTTACTTCGTCAGTAAAAGGTTTACTGGGGCAGAAGTCAGATATCCTAAGCTTGAAAAGTTAGCATACTGTTTACTAATCACTTCACGAAAGCTACGTCATTACTTCCAATCCCATTCCATCAAGGTTCTAACCGATCAACCACTAAGGCAGGTACTCCATCGTCCCGACACTTCCGGGCGACTACTTAAATGGTGTATTGAGCTGAGTCAATATGATATCACCTATCACCCTCGCACCGCCATCAAGGGACAAGCCATGGCTGATTTCATTGCAGAATTCACTACCAACGAGGATAAGGAGCAACTGGAAATAACAGAAGATATCAAGTGGAATCTCTTTGTGGACGGTGCATCTAACGAACAAGGCTCGGGGGCAGGTGTGGTAATCATCACTCCCAGGGGAAATAAACTGCACTATGCTATAAGGTTGGAGTTCACTGCCACCAACAACGATGCAGAATACGAAGCAGTAATAGCCGGATTAGAAATTGCTATCGAGATCGGAGCCAATTCTTTGTGTCTTCACAGCGATTCTCAGCTTATTGTTAATCAAATACTAGGGGAATTCCAAGCTCGAGAAGAACGACTCATAGCATATCTAAAGAAGACCAAGTTACTTCTCAGCCGATTGGACCACTACTTAGTCAAACACATCCCTCGGGAAGAGAACCAAGAGGCCGACGAATTGGCAAAGCAAGCAAGTATGAGAGACGTCGCCATCTTCGGGGCAGTAACTGTCTCAAAGCAAATGATCCCAAGTTTTGAGCAAGTGAATCTGATAGCTGCAACCGAAGAAGCAACTTGGATGACTCCCATCCGAGACTACCTACAAAATGGCACACTACCCGACGGGCGTAACGAAGTCAAGAAAATCTTGAGGAAAGCGTCCCGCTACACAATACAAGGAGACATCCTCTATCGGCGCGGGTTCTCTAACCCATTATTAAGGTGTGTCGCCGAAAGGGAAGCCAAGGAAATCTTATCCAACATTCATCAAGGAAGCTGCGGAGATCACACCGGAGGGCAAACGTTAGCAAAAAAGATACTCCGATACGGATATTTCTGGCCCACCTTAAGCAAGGACGCCTTAGATTTCGTCAAGAAGTGTGACAGATGCCAAAAATTTGCTAAGATCCCTTGGCTACCAACAACCGAGATTACTCAGATGACCAGCCCTTGGCCCTTTGCAGTATGGGGAATTGACTTAATCGGTGAACTGCCAATGGGTCGAGGCGGCGCCAAATATGCTATAGTAGCAGTCGACTATTTCACCAAATGGGTGGAAGCAGAACCTCTAAATAAAGTATCTTCAGCGAAAGTTATCAACTTCTTAATCAAAAATGTTCTGTGCAGGTACGGAGTCCCACTAAAAATCATATCAGACAATGGACTTCAGTTTGACAGCGAGGAATTCGCCAACTGGTGCCAAGAACACGGAATTCACAAAAGCTTCTCATCCGTAGCATATCCCCAAGCAAACGGACAAGTCGAAGCAGTCAACAAAATTCTGAAAACTCTGATCAAAAAGAAGCTCGAAAAGTCAAAGGGCGCTTGGGTGGATGAACTCCCTACGGCACTATGGGCCTACCGCACATCTTTCAGAACATCAACAGGGCACACTCCTTTCTCTTTGGCATACGGATCGGAGGCTATGCTCCCAGTTGAAACCATTGTGCCTTCCCACCGTAGGATCCACTATAACCCAGAAGAAAACGAAGAGCTCCTCAACATGTCTTTGGATCTAGTCGAGGAGAGAAGGAATGATGCAGTCCTAAAAACAGCAGCCCACAAGCAAAAGGTGGTAGCACAATACAACTCCAAAGTCAAGCATCGTACCTTACAAGAAGGGGATCTTGTCCTCAAGCGAATCTTCCCTCGCCCCGGAGCACTAGACCCAATCTGGGATGGACCATATGTAATTCATAAAGATCTCCACAACGGAGCCTATATTTTGTCAACAGTGGACGGAGAGGTGTTCCAGAGGGCATGGAACATCCAACACCTCCGTCGATACTTTTCTTAACTTGTATTGCCCATATGAAGTGAATTAACAAAGAGAATCAGTGGACGTAGGCATTTTTTCGTGCCGAACCACTTTAAAAAAGCCTTGTCTCTTTTTTAACTTGTTCCTTTGTATCTTGGCTGCTTGTTAACTTTATCCTTTCCTGTTGAACGAAATCCTGAGCATATAACATTTCTATTCAAAGCACTCCACAATGCAACTTCACGTAGACAAGACGCAACAGGTACTATGCGAATCTATGCCCTCGCCAATGAGACACTTTTGCTCCAGCATCCCTCTGCTGCGGGTTAACTCATTGCTCGCGACGGCCCTTAAAGCCAACTGTAATGAGCCGATTATAAGCCACCGAGAAGGCCGACTATAGCCGAGGCAGCTCATTACGGCGTTAGGCTCGCCGGCAACTGTGAACCGATTATAAGCCCCAACATAAGGTGTGGCCAGCCAGGGGCAGTTCACAGTTGACGATCGGCACCCACGCTAGCCGGCCACAGTAAGTCGAATAATACCCGTGAGCACGGGCCATAATGGCCCGGGTAGTTACTGTGCGCGATCTCGGCTCCGGTGTGTCTTAAGTGCGGCTGTGGTAAAAAAGAATTAACTCCCCGCGGAGGCGTAAGATGGGTGACAAATGTCTCCAAGACCCACAGCTAGGGAAAGTGACTACAAAACCCGTTTGCCACGAACTTAAGCACATCGAAGGCCTTCCGTGACTGGAAGTTTTACTATTTCACGTATTTCAATTTTACTTAAAAAACTTTCCTCCTATCCTCTATAACAAACCATAAAGTACAGGATGCAGGGTAAGAGATACCCGCCAATGGATGCAGAGATTCACAATCAGATGGCAGGGCAGTCAACTACTTTCCATGCTTGGTCATACAAGATATTCGAAACTGCCATTTACAAACAGAACATGAAAGGCGGTATTTTCTTCCTTTATGTACAAATGCATGACTATAATTTGATTTTTTCACACCACACGCTAACATTGCAAGTCATGAAATTATGATTTAAAACCAGAATCTGACATCAAACACAATTTAATTACAAGAATATACATAGCTACATTTCTCATACGATATGTCGAAATAGCAACAAATATTCAAGAAATGACAAAATCAACTTGAGCTAAAAAATTACACGTCAAGAATAATGTTATTACAAGTAGCAAGAATTACAACTTAGAAGTTACTCTACTGTCTTAAGACTAACAGATACAACAATGCCAAGCCTACAAAAAGAATTTTTCAGGTTCAGTCATGGAGCTGGTTGCGTCGAAGTCTTGTCCTTGTTCTTTTGCCCGCCTGTCCGGTCATAAAAAGGATTCATTAGTGATGAGTAACCAAGTTAACAGAAAGACTAGAAAGGAAGACTTACCAGTACTAGCTTCTTGACCATCCTGGTCGTCATCCTCTACCTGCACACCCGCCTCTTCAGCAGCAAGCAGCCGCATACCCCCCTTTACCGCCACTTTCTCCTCCTTGGTGAACTGGGCAGTGACCACATCCATACTGAAGACCGTTCCACCCTCTTTATCTGCATCAGCCTTAGCCTCCTCCAAAGCCCGAAGATATGTCTTGGCCATGACTCTGGGATAATCATCCATCCAAGAGAGGTTACCCTGCTTCCAAGTCCGGAAATACATGTCCTGGAGCATGTCATCCATCATTCCTTCGTTCTCCTCAAACTCCCTCATCCGGGCATCGGAGGCCGACAACCTTTCCACGGCAGCATCTCTCTCCAGTCTGTATCTCGAGCAATCAGCTTGAAGGGACCTCCGCATCACCTCCATCTCTTCCCTCAACTTAGCTTGAGCAAGCTCTGCAGCCTCAAGCTTCTCGGACAGTTCCTCCACCTGCTCGAGATCCGCTCTCCGAACCTCATCCACCGTGGTAATAGCCATGTCAATCCGCTCTTTGCAAGCAGCTTCCATTTTCCGCAATTCGGCCCGACTGGCCTCTTCCATGGTCCTCCTTAATCGCCCAGTAGCAGCCTCATGCTGAGAAATCTGGATAGCCTGATCCGCAAGCTGCTTGGCCTGATCCGAGACCACCAATCGAAGTCGGATATTGGCGCTCCCTATCTCCTCTCCGGCCTTAACCAGCCGAGCGTGATGCCCCATCAGCTTCTTGGCCTCCTCTGCCACCCGATCAATATTAGCTTTGGCCTCGTCTCCCATAGTGACTATACGAGTGGTGAGTAGATCGAGGTCTAAGGACATGGCTTCGTCAAGTACTCGTACCATGGGGTTACGGGGGAGAAGGTGTTCACCAGTAACTTCGTCAAAAGTAATATCCTGAGAACCTGGATCCAGATCAGGATGACCCGCGAAGGGATTACGGGCCAAGTCGGGACGGTCGATATGAATAACAGAAGGGTTTCCGGACGGGTGTGGAGAGGGTACAAACTCGCTACCCTCCTCAGTAATATCATGAATAGGCTGAGCCGGAGGCTGAGGACTGAGCGAAGTTTCGGATAAAGGATGACTCCTCTTCCTCTGCTGAATACCCTCTTCGATGACCCCAAGAAGAGGACGGTACCCGACTACATCCCCGGAGCGTTGGGCTGAGGGCTTCGGCTTAGCAGAAATTTTGGAAAGTTTATATTGCTCGAGCCTGTGTCGAAGGTCTGAAGCTTTGGGCGTCTTGCCTGCTCCTGATATAAAGAACAAGTGTCATAATCTTACATTACAATATGATTCAAGAAACGCGGTAGGTTACAAGTTAGAAAAGGAAAAGAAACACAGCTGTGGTTGTACAAACCCTGGGGAGGAGTGGGATACTGCAATAAGTCCTGGATTTCATTCCAGGACGGGAGCGGGTCATAAAATATTCCTAAGTCCCTATCATTAGTGAAGCATGCAGGGGTCAAGAGTTCACCTTGAGTCGTCAGAGCCACCTTGGCCGGAATAGTCGGAGAAGACTCACTTGCACCAGTCCCGGTTTTGTCCGCCTCCCCGGTCTTCTCTACCAAAGCCGGATCATCACCCAACCCCTCAAAAGCTTGACGGAGAGCATCATCCGTCCACACTTGCATCTCGCCTACTTGCCCAGAAGACAGAGCCCTGGAACCATCACCACCCTGTCCATCGCCACCCTCGTCACCAAGACGCTCAACGTCACTTCCGCCCTCCGCCTCACCTCTTTCCTCCTCCGCGTCTATCTCCCCTTGAGTAAGTGGACAATTGCTGGGAGAAGGACCGTCTGACCTCTTAAGTTTCTTACCTCCAACGGCTAGAGGTTTCGTGAATGGTTTTCTCTTTCCACCCTCTGCCGCAACGCCTCCCTTGGCCTGAGCAGCCGCCCTCTCTTCCGCCGTTTCCCTCAACTTAACTACAGACTGCTGCGGAAGGATCAAGTTATATTCTAGAAGGATCGCATTTCTAATCAAGTAAGCAGATGATCTGTATTTCCCAAGAATGCCTTCTATCTCCGCCGCCGTCTGAACCAGGCGGTCAGTCTCCACAACCGGAAAGCCACCTGTCGCTAGCAAAAATGAGAAAGTATGAGAAGAAGCATCGCAATCAGGATAGAAATTATAAGTAAAAGCATCAACTTACATCCAGAGGTAAAGCGCCGGATGGAGACGGAGTCGTCCCTAACAAAGAACCACTCTTTCTTGAACATGCTGAATTTGGAATAAAGGTCCAGGACCGGCTTGAAGGTCACAGCGGATTCCAAGTTAATATATGGGGACCCCTTCTTGTAGCCCCTTAAATTGTACAAGTACCGGATCTCCCGGTTGGAGGGAGCGCGACCATACTTCCTCCGAAAAATAACGAAAAGGCTCACCAGTATGGCATAAGAGTTGGGCTGGAGCTGGAATGGGGCCACCTTCAGGTACGTGAGGAAGCTGACTATCCAAGCATTGAGAGGCGGGATAGCACCACACATGCAATGGTACCTACTATAAGCAAAGTATCCTTCGGGAGGATTGTATGGCATGACTCCTGGACCCGGCAGCAGCATGAGGGCTCTATCAATCCCAAAGGAACGAGATATAACATCGAGTTGCTCCTCTTTGAGAAAGCTAGGAAAGCAGTCAGGCGGGGAATCCAGCAACTCCTGGGGACCATATCCATCCACTAATGACCTCGGGGCGGGCCCGTGACGCTCCGATCCTGATTGAGCTGGGGGCACGGCCGAGGACTCTCCTTCACCCCCGGATCTCCTCTTATCTGATCGAGTTTCAACTTTTCGAGACATTTTATCTGCAAACATGGGAAAGGTATATCGTTAGAACATACAAGCAGCATAATCTGGAATTTCGCTTAAAAATTCGAAGTATAAAACACATGTTCATTCGGTCATATAACTTAATGGTTCATTCGGTCGTATAACTCAATAGTCCATTCGGTCGTATAACTCAATAACTTCATTCGGTCGTATAACTCAATAGTCCATTCGGTCGTATAACTCAATAACTTCATTCGGTCGTATAACTCAATAGTCCATTCGGTCGTATAACTCAATAACTTCATTCGGTCGTATAACTCAATAGTCCATTCGGTCGTATAACTCAATAACTTCATTCGGTCGTATAACTCAATAGTCCATTCGGTCGTATAACTCAATAACTTCATTCGGTCGTATAACTCAATAGTCCATTCGGTCGAATCACTCAAGAATTTCATTCGGTGGCACGAGCCAATGGTTCATTCGGTCTTTCAAGACAACAGTTCACTCGGCAGAAAAAGTAGTACCTGGTTCGGCTAAATCACTTGGTCCGGCTAGAATGCTTAATAACTTGGTTCGGCTAAATCACTTGATGAGAAGAGCGATGGCCTAAGCCCCTTATTTATAAGGGAAGGCTGGATGACCGGACCAGCCGGATCGACTCAGGTACCGAATACGGTCACTCAAGACAAAACAAAGCACAACGTATGCCGTCATACGCCCCGCTTTGGGGGGCAAATGTTGGGTACGTTTCGACCCTATTCCAGACTGCCGAACCAAAGCTCCATTCCAGACTGCCGAATCAAAGCTCCATTCCAGACTGCCGAATCAAAGCTCCATTCCAGACTGCCGAATCAAAGCTCCATTCCAGACTGCCGAATCAAAGCTCCATTCCAGACTGCCGAATCAAAGCTCCATTCCAGACTGCCGAATCAAAGCTCCATTCCAGACTGCCGAATCGAAGCTCCACTCGAGACTGCCGAACCAAACTACCACCGCACCAAATCAACCGGACCAAATCTCATCCACCGGACCAAGCTGCCACCGGACCACCAAGCTCCTACCACCGGACCAAAGCAAACCGAACCAACTCCACCAGGCCAGGTTAGATTAGCCCAGGCCCATCAGCAACCATATACATCCAAGATCCCTGCTCCCAACCTCACTCTATAAATAGAGGGGCAGGGATACAACAAGGGGGACAAGTTTGAGAGCTCAAGCACGGAAGGAACTTTCAAACAACTTTCTTTTACTTGTATCAAAGCTTTGTACTTGTAATCACAACAAAAGAAGAGAAATAACATATAAAGTGGACGTAGGCACATTCTGGCTGAACCACTATAAATCTGCGTGTCTTTTTACAGTTTAGCCCCTGTTTTTCATATATTTGCATAAACCTCCAAAATCACTAAGAACAACATAAGATCTACTAAATCATACAACTTTGAGGTGTTTGTCCATTTTTTGTGCAAACAGTACATATACTATACTTAGGCTGTCGTGATATGTTAGGTATGAGTGAATAGTTTCGTTTCGATTTATTGAGCAAACTCAAGGTCGAAGTGAAATTAGGACAAGGTACCAAGGGTTAGGAGTGGTATATGATACAACCGATAAGGAGTTATCCGTCGTCTGTGGAGCTATGACTTGTTGAGATAACTCAAGGACAGAATTCCAAGACGGATGAGTCTAAAAACCTACCACTAAAGTCTAAAGACTTCTATAGTTCAAATTAGGGTTTAGTGAAAGATAAAAGACCAGTGGGAGCCTTATTAGATATATGAAATGATAACATTTAACCTTTCCAATATTGTAAGAACATATGCTATACAATGTTATAATAATCTACATTGATAAATTTGTGGATTTAGTATGGTTGATAAATTTTTTATCAACTAAGATATACAAATGAACCAATTGAAGGTTGATAAATAGAAATATAATATATACTTACTAATAAATGCATATTACATGTTAACGTTTCAGCACCTATGCAAGCGCCTGGTTCTATAACTACTAATTCATAATTTGGTGCTTACGTGTTTATTTAGTCGAGACCGTGTCTTATATCATATGATTTTCGAACTCAAAAGCAATATAATACTATAGATATTTGATCCATATACAGTCGCATATAAATGTTATATGGTGAATAATCACACTTTGTAATGTAAAAAATTTCAATGAAATTAATTCATCTGAAATAAACAAATAAACCATAGTGCAAGATCGAATATTCAATTTGATTGATTACAATAAAAAATCATATCATGTTAAATGTAACACAAGACCAAAACTACAATATAGATCTAGGAACTTGATCGTTGAAATGTCAGTTTGATCAATTTACGTAAGGTGCATCATATTTGATATCCATAAATGTTAAGGATAATCAAATGCATTTTTCTAAAGAGTTCATTATGATATTGTAGTAAGGGATTCTTTTTGAATCGCTCGACCGTTTAAAAAGAATAACAAATGTACAAGAGTAGATGTGATTTAAGATACAGTTGGGATGACAAGAGTGAATAGTCACTTCTGCTTCATAACTAAACATTGGAAATAAGAATTGTAATATTAATAATTGATACTTAACTATGGAATAAGAAATACGATTTCTATCCCAAATTGTATTTTCATACTGAAAATTGTTTTCTACAAGATTTATTTCTTTGAGTTCAAGATATTTGATCAAAGAACTCTCCATTGTAAACTAGTTGTAGTACATGAAATAAAGCATTTATATTAAGTGAATGATGGACCTTCTAATTCAGTACATTATTATAGTAATAGCGGAAATAGTGGGAGAGTGTCATGTAATACTTATTGATGGCATAAATTTACAAAAAATGTTTTCGTAAAATGTACCACACATTACTTATGAAATAATGACTATTTTTCAATGTCGATTGAAAAATAGACACAGTTATATACTGAAGTTTAGTTGAGAAATAATACATATAGTTGAGAAATAATACTATTTCAACTAGGAAATACTGAAGTATCTAAAATTATTTATAATTATTTTGGAGTTATAGACTAAGCTATAGTTGAGAAATAATTTTTATTATATGGTTACGAATGATATGATACTAGTTAATTATATCTCAAACAATTAAGAGCAAAGCAACTATTTAGTGGGAGCGCCATAAGAGTTGATGAACTCTTCGAATTGATACATATAGATGTATGCGATCGTAAGTCTATTAATACCAAAACTGTTCCATATACTTCATCATATTCAACAATGAGTTATCATGGACATGGACATATGTATTTGGTATGCAAGTATAAGTCCATGATAAGCTCGTAGAATATAAAACGGAAGTAAATAAAATAACACGCGACAGAAATGATTCGATTTGATCGAATGAGTGAGTATATTGGAAAGAGTTTCGTATGGACCAGATATGAATAAAGATTCAGTCTCAAAGGTAATTCTCCCTATAATACATAATGATGTATTGATAAGGAGTAATTGAACTTTGTTGGATAAAGCGCGATTAATGATGAGTGAAGTTGAGTCAAATTCTTTCTATAATGTGTATACTTACAAGTAGTACACAAGGTTAAAATTAATATCATCCAAAGAATAGTTACAAAACAATACGAGATAAGGTTTATAATAAACTCTATATACCCTAGGCCAAGGAGTTGGCAGCTTGTGTGAGTTGAAAGATTACATGTAATAATTGTACATAAGGGATCTTGTATAAATCATCCCAAGGGAATTTTGGGAATAAAAGTCATTAGATGACTAATTCATGTTGTGAACATATATATATTGTGAAGTAATGCAAAATCAGTTTATATAAGGCAATTTATAACATGCTTATAAATGCATGTTCCGTTGCACTGAGAAACAACCGTTGTTTCAAGAAATACCAACTTCGTAGCGAAATAATTTCTTTAAGAAATTATTGGTATAAAATGAATTTGGATACAATCCAATGATAAAACTGATTATAAAGGATGAAATAAAATTGACCGAACCTAAATGAATACAATACATTAGAACATTTAATGAGTATCCTTGTACATTAAAGAGAAACCATGAGTTTCTTGTCAATGTCAAGAATAAATAATCCTCGATTGATTAATTAAACCATTAAGAGTATTGACTTTATGATATAGTTCGATGCACTGATCCGAAATAGATCCCAAGTAAATTATCAAAATTTGATTTTAATAGTTCTATCCGAAGGGATATGATCCATTGGCCGCAAATGTGTCTTTAAGAGAAAGACAAATGCAGATGGAATATAGCGAGCCACATTGATAAGAATAATACCATGAATTTCAAATGTTGAAATTAACGTAACAGATTCACCATTTGATATGCTCTAGTTGGTTTGGATTTTACTCACAAAATTATCATATGGTATGACTTTATGTTTTGGTACGTATGTGTTGAAATAGAAAATTCTAAATAATGATTTAGAGTAAACCTTTTATATATAATAACCAAAATGTCTCGAAGTTAGTGGGAGCAACATTGAGTTTGTGAGTTTCTGGATATGATCCAAGAATGGATACATAAGTTCATTCAACAAGCATCAAAATTGAACAAATAGTTTGATAGAAATATCAAATAGTTTGATTATCAGTGAAAATGTAGAGGAAGCGTTTGTTTATAAGAGAGAACATTAAAAGATACATATATATTTCTAAACCATAAGTAAAAACATATTGCTGATTGTTAACAATGTACTTGTGTTGAAATCAGCTTTAGTTGTTTTAATACTCAACGTTTGATTTGTAAATAATGTCTTTTATAGTAGGTATAAAAGACAGTGGAAATATCCTAAATGATATGCAAGGACGCTTATTAAAGTGCTTAATACAGAACATGTAAGATGGATTCCTTATGCATTGGCAATATGAATTATTGTACATGTTATGTTGTCTACGATATCATGATTTGTTTATGTATTTGATACATGAAGAAAATATCAAATTCAAATAGATACCACTAAATGATTTTTTGGGGTTTTCTCGTGTATTTATGAAATTCTAGAGAATTATTTATAGAAACAAAAAACCTTTTATGAAGGAGTGTTCAAACTTAAATTTCGTAAGTGATATTGAGTATAATATGTCAATAATAAATTCAAGTTAAGAATCTTTAAGGCGGAAATGTTCCAAATAGAGGAGATTGTGGCAAATTCAATGAAAAGGCTGAGTACATTAACTTGAATAAGGCCACAGTAAAAGCAATGTATATATAATAAACGCACAAATTTATAACTGAACCGAGAATGATTCCAAAACGTTGAGAATCACATAACATTTGTTGCGATACAGTTTGTAATAGAACATATAACTCACTGGAAGTTGAGAGACATACTCCAAATTATTCCACATGATAAAGGTAGTTTATCAGCAACGGAGAGAGTTGATTGATAGAGTAGATAATTGAAACATAATAGCATACCCATTCACCGAGGGACTGACCAAATTGGTTTCAAGGAAATCGATTGGAGAAGTTGGAATAAGATTCTATAATTAACCCCAAGTGTAAGTGGGAGATTGATAGAGTTAGGTGTGTGCTCTAGGGGCATTTATGTATTTTGTTACATATATCTAACTCGATAAGCAATCTTGTTCGAAATATAAGGTGTTTTCTTTCTATTATATGCTTGATATAATGTGTCATATTAATTAATTAATTTAATTAAAAGTATATTTAATAGATGTCCATAAATGATATGTTTCGTGATAGTAGTTACAAAATGTTGTAACATGGGTAATTTGTTACTATGAAAATAAATATACCATGACAAAAAGAAGAAGGAGGAATGGGATTGAGAAATCTAGAAGAGATGAACCGAGCGTTATTTACCAAATTGATATGGAAAGTAATTAATTCAGAAGGAATTTGGGCGGAACTCATGCATTGTAAATATATTGGTCATAAAAGTTTTTGGGAAATTAACCAGCGATCGGACGACTCAGGAGTGTGGAAATTCATTTTGAAGAATAGACATGTAGATTTGAAATGCCTTTCTCTCAACATTGCTGATGGTAAAACTATTTCTCTATGGTATGACCCATGGCTAAATGGAAGTTCTATTATGGAACGTATTGGTAGAGACACAGCTTTCAGAACTGGTATGGAAAATTTGTCTCTTAACAGGATTTTAAGGAATGGTGAGTGGAAGTGGGACTCGTATAGTTTTTTATTTCAAATACATGTAGAAATTGAAGGTGTCAAGATTCACAAGGATAGGGAGAGGGATTTCTGGTCTTGGAAGTGCTCTAAGGATGGTTTGTATCAGTTCAAAAAAGTTTGGAACACGGTTAGATCCAGTTTTGAAATTAAGTACTGGACGTCTTTGGTCTGGAATAAAATACACATTCCAAAAATGGCGGTATGCCTGTTTAAAGCCATTAATGACTATCTATTGACAAAAGAAAGATTACTTCAGAAGCAGATAGTCGTGGACCATAACTGTGTTTTTTGTAATAACCACATTGAAACTATAGACCATCTATTTTTTCAATGTAATTTTACAGAAAATGTTTGGCTTTGGAGCTGTAAATTTTTTTTAAATTCGCCGAAAAGTTTATTCTCTTTTTCTCTGAAAGATGATTTACAGAAAATCGTTTCTATCTCAAGCTTAAAAAGTCTCAATTCAGATTTGTTCCAACTCTCTCTCTCTCTGTTTGTGTTTGGCATATTTGGAAAGAAAGGAACGATAGGATTTTTCAGAATCGTTTTACTGAAAGGTCGCAGATTTGTACCAAAATTTTCCAGACAATGAATATCAGAATGGAAAAATCTAAACATTTTAAGAACATTACTGGCATGAATGAAGCATTAGCACTGAAATGGGGATATACCTCCCAATGCTGAATTGGGGCATCATCTGCTTTATCAAAAGTTTCATTTTTCTGCCATCTTCTTGTTTCTCTGTCTCTTGGCTCTGGTTCTCGCGCACCTGTATTATTTACATTGTCCTCACCTTCTCTCTTTTAATTTACATAATAATTTACAATTAACAATAATTATTGAGTTAGTTTATAAGGGTGCAATTTGTAGGTCGCTCCGAGTGCTCATAATCACGTCCTGGTCACAAAAGAATTTTTAGTTTGGAGTTTAGAGCTTTATGTCGAAGGTTTTCTCAGATCTTATACCTGTCTTGTCAGCTCTGGCTGGATCTAAGATCTTTTGTTTGTTGTCGTCCTCCGATTCCTTGTTGCAGTCTCGATCTCTCTAGTTTCAAAGGAAATTTTGTCAGTTATTCATATAAAGCTTAAAGACTTCTCCTTTTTGGGTGTTAGAGACTTATCTTGCTAAGATCTTCATTGTTTTTCATGAGGAGGTGCTGGCTTCTGGATTTGCTTTCATTGGTTTGATAGTTGCTCCGATCTGGAAGTAGAAGATGAAGTTTCGAGTAACAGTCGATCTTCGATAGTTGCTCCGATCTTGTAGTGATTTATGTTGTGATTTTCATTCTACCTCTCTCGCCGCCATTATCGTTCTTTTTTATTTTTTCTTCCGAGATGAGTTAATGAAGTAGATGAAAGTGTCGTATTGCCTTATTTGCTTTGAGAGTAGTCTCGAAGTTTCTGGCAATTGGGCTCTCTTTTACTTTGCTTGGAGGGCTTCGGGCCTATGGTGTTGACCGAGAAGTTTGGGTCTGTTTGGTTTGTTTTGTAGTTAGCTTAGCTTTGCTTTGGTCTTGCCTTTTGGCACTTGTAAATATTTTGCTTATAATTTTTTTTAATAGAAAAGTTTGAACCCGTATTAAAAAAAATATATACCATTTTAAATATTTCTAGTCAAGATGTATTGAAATTGGATATCGATATATCCGTTGAGACTAAAGTATATAACGCTCTCCAAATGTTGGGCAGTGTATTAGTCATGGTCGTTGAGAGCACCAGTTGTTACATATTGATAGTTATTGGATAACTATGAAATGACTCACTCGATAGTTTTCTATTGGTTAATATAACTAAGGTCAAATAGAGAATATTGATGTGACAAAATTACACCGTTCTCCTGACTTGAGAATATTGTTTATCTTCAATGTGGAAACTCGACTTGGACTATAGTTAAATCGTGGCGTGGCGTCCATCATATGACTATAGTTGGGTCGAGTGGAAACATTGGAAGTGAAACACTATTCAGCGGGGATTCATCTCCTCGGTTATACGAGGTTAGTATCATGGTCAACTGAAGTTAACTCAAAGTCAAAGTCCCTGACCAGAGAATTTTTATTAATAATAATTGTTATTATTGAACCAAGGACTTTATGTTTGGATTATAGAGTTGAATATGGATGATAATGGAACTTTAACCATTACCAAATTCTTTTAGTTTAAAGTGATATTGTTGTGACGAAGAGAATAGATGTAAGTAAGTCATAGTTGTAATTCTTAATAAACAAAAATTGGATTTTACCGAAACCAAATAAGCGATAATTTAGCCAAAATGTCACATCACCTGCTAGTGACATGTGAAACGTTAATATTCGAATAGCTCAGTATTAATAGCTGACCAAATTTACACCTAACAGGTTACGTAACCGAAAAGATGAATATTCCTTTGACCAAACGATTTAATAAATTAATATTTTGTGAAATATTAGTTATAAATTTGATTTTGATTTGATAAACAAATATTATTAAATGTATTTATAGTAGTTATAAATATATTAATCAAAGTACGATACCAATAAGCATTTAAATTAGATTTAAATGCAAAATATTTGTTTGGTCTATAAATGGGTTTAAAGCCTATGAAGGGGGCTTATAGGTTCAGCTCCAATAAGGGGTAATAGGCAGCTAAATGATGGGCTTGAGAGGCTTTGATTTGCAAGGCTAAGATGGAAGGAGAATGAGTAAAGATCAGATCCTAACCTTTCTCCTTTAATTCCTCTATAAAAAGATCTCTACCCACATTTGTTTGATGACTTTTAAAGCCTTCATCTCAACCTATTTTTGATCAAACCCAACCTCATCCATCCTCCATCAATTCAAGTTCAAATCAAGCGCTATCCGATAGTTGGTGGTTAACGGTTCATGGACTAACAATCTACTGGATTGGAAATCTGTTCAAGGAGCAAATTTCATCATTTCAGGTGTACTTACAGGCTTTATCTATAAGGTATGCTCCTAACATGTTTATGAATATTGATAAATATATAAAATATTTGTTTATTATATATTATATTGTTAGTTGGGTTCCGATATATTGATATATATTATCATAATTTGATTGGTTGTATGTATATATACGTTTTATGTTTAAATTTTTTTCACTTATGTACACCTATATACAGCACGGTTCAGCATTAAAAAACAATTTTTATATTTTAAATAATTTAATATACAATATTTATATATAAATATATAGTTATATTATAAACACTACATCATACTTACGTAAACTATGATAATACAATTTTATACATAAATTTTAATGAGTATAATATTTTTGGCAGGACAATTCTTTTTATTCATAATATTATTTTTAAACAATATTTAAACTAATTAATCGTATAAATAATTATTATATATATATAAATATGTATGTATGTATGTATGTATGCATTATAAATTGAGTTTTATATTTTATAAAATTAAATCAACACATTTTATACTCTTGGCCAAATTTTTTTTTTATAATTTTAAAATATTTAAATTTTAGTCTAGATTTTTAAATAGTTTCAAATTATAAAATTATATAATATATTTTTAAAATGCAAAATTATCATTAAGAATTTATAGGAAATTTAAAATTCAAACTTTACTTTGAAAAATATTTTTTATTAATTTTTAAAAAAATTTGTATGGATTTTATTATAAAATATATTTAAATAAAAAAAATTATTTTTGAGCCATGCGCAAAACCTGGTGTATACATATTTATTAAAATATATTTTTATGTCTTTATAAGTATTAATCCATATTTATAATTATAAGTATTAGAATATATTTTTGAGCTCGGTATTGGGGTGTAATGGGCGGTGGCCTTGCCGGAGCTCATTTTAGGTGTACTTGAGTTTTTCCTTTGATTTTTGTATTTAGTTTAGCTACCTGCAAAGCATGTTGGCAGCACCTTATCTTGTGATATATATATATATATATATTGTTTGTACCAAAATTGGGCACAACACTCTTCGGAAGTCTTTGAAGAGATAAAGTGAAGAAATGAAATGGAAAAAGAGGAATTATCTAACAAAAACTCCAAATCTCAAAGATGAAAATAATTAAAATGCAAGGAGACACAAGAATTTAGAGTGGTTCGGCGGATTGCCTACGTCCACTATGAAGTAGTTTGCTTTATTGATCTTCCTTTGATGTTTACAATTGATTTCAGCAAATTACAGCGAATAACAATGATTTGCAGCAGTGAAATTCGTTGGTAGCAGCAGCCATGGAGTTCAAATCTGGATCTGGCGGAGTCTGGGCATTGGAGATCTCAAAGAGGAAGAAGAACCCCTTTTCTGTTGGCTTTGGGGGTCTATTTATAGGTGTAGGAGGCTGATATTTCGCTCAGATCTCGGGAGACCCTCTCTGGCACGTGACCAGGCCCGTGCGCCCAAGCCCGTGAAGTTTTGGTCCGATCCATGACCGATACGAACAGATTTCATATCGATCGAGATTTCATCCAATGGAGTCGAAATTTGGCGTGGACATTCTTTAGCATGCACGTGGTCTTCTATGAAAATTTCATAGCATTTGGACTTGTAGATTAGGAGATATGATCGATACGAATTAGGATTCTCGGTAGGCTGTTTGGTTCAACTCGCTTTTGTTTCGACTCGCTTTTCATTCGACTCGGTTCTGTTTGACTTGGTGACGTGGTGCTAACTTGTTTTGACTGATGTGCTTTGATCGAGTCGAACTGTGCATTGATTGAGCGAGTCGAAGTGGAGCGTTCTAAGGGATTCGAACAGGGGCTTCGCCAATGGAGTCGAACTCGATGGAGTCGAACAGTGGTTCGAGCTGAGCGAGTCGAAGTAGGCATCTGATGGTTGCGAAGCGAGTCGAAGTAGCCGCTTTTGATGGTTGCGAAGCGAGTCGAAGGGAGCGAGTCGAAGCTAGCTTCCCTGATGGTTGCGAACGGAGCGAGTCGAATTATAGCTTGAAGCGAAGCGAGTCGAAATGTGCACTTCCTATGGATTCGAACCGGAGCGAGTCGAAGAAGGCTGTTCTTAACCAATTTTGTATCGTTCACAACTTGAGCATACAAACTCGGATTGACTTGAGATTTTGAACGTTGACTCTCATAGCTTAGGTTGTCATGTCATATTAATTTTAGCCCAATCCGGACCCAGAAAAAATTCTTCGATATCCATAGTGAGCCTGTGTATATAACTGATCTCTAGGACGGGCCGTCATTGGTTACCAGTCAATTCCTTGGTGTCACGACCTTGCCAAAAGGCGGGATAACATTTGCCCCCCAAAGAACGTCTTGTGGAAACATGATGAGCTTTGAAGTGCTACAATCTTTATTCTGAACAATTATCGTCTTTTTGATGAAAGCTGTAATCTTCGACTTTTTTTCTCGATAATGTAAACTGTTGACCGTCAACTGCTGTACCCTGTATTGTTGCAACTGATTGCTGTATGCTAGCGATTAGCTGTTTGCTGTTGTAATCATTATTAGATGAGCTTTTGATTCCTTTAAATCTAGAACATTGAATATTGGTCCGACATACATGCATATATGTTAACCTGACTCTCGTTGACGTTCGTACGTTCACGAGTTGTTGTCAGTTTATTTTATATTGAATTCCGTATCGATCCTCTCCTGAACCGATGTGAAATTCATGGTAACAACGCTCAATGGTTGTTTTTGAATGTTCCTTCGTAATGATCCTCTCCTGAATCGATGTGAAGGGTTGAAACATTGAAGACGATTTTTATTGAATTTATGGATATAGAGTAAGTATTTCGAATCGATGTAGGTGGAGTCACTGGATACGAACGAGCAATTCGTATCGATGGAGTTGGCCTCTGGAAGCAGTGATTTGATGGAGTCGAACTGGATGGGGGATGGAGTCGAAGGGGAGATGGAGTCGAAATGATTCCTTGTTTTGCTGCATCGGAGACGGAGTCAAAGACAAGCGATACGAAGGGGAGCTTCGCATCGACGCACTGGAGAGGGAGTCGAAACACGTGTTCGAATCCACCGGGATACGAAACGTTTATTCCCTTTGCCTTCGAGTCCATATAAATACTTTGTACTTAGCCGTTTTGTTTTTACTTTTTACCTTTTGCTATCCTTCCTTACCTTCGTATCGCTCATAAACTCGAGAAGAAAGAAGAAAACAATCTTGCCTTTGAACTGATTCATCCCTTCAGTTGCTTCGAACTAACTGACAGATTTAGGTAATCCTTTAAGCGGACCCAACGCATAAACGATGAGACTCGGTTTTTAACACCAAATCAACCAGAGTTGTGATCGATCGAAAATTCCACGGCCTCAGCTTCGTGTCGATCTGAGTAGGGGTTTCGAGATGATGAGGCGGAGGCCTTCGTATCGATCGATGGTGGAGCTTCGCATCGAATCGAATGCTTTGGATACGTATATTGATACGAAGGGGTTGCATCTAATGGATTCGAAAAGATGGCCTTCGACTGAGTCGAAGTGGATGGCATTGGATCGAGTTGAAGCGGCAGCCTTGGTTCGAGTCGAAGCGTGTGGCTTTGGATCGAGTCGAAGCTGTAGCCTTGGACCGAGTCGAAGCAGAGGTTTTGAACCGAGTCGAAGCTGTAGCCCTAGAGATCGAGTTGAAGCGGAGGCTTCAAAGTGAGTCAAACTGCAGCCTTGGATCGAGTCGAGGCGGAGGCCCTGAAGCGAGTCGACTTGTGCAACCCTGGGACCGATACGAACGCGTCCCTGAATGATCGATTCGAACTCGAACCTTAGCGAGCGATTCGACCTCGCACTTTTGATGATTGACAATGAACTTAATTTTGACGATACCAAAAATTCCAGTGCATTTGAACACCTAACTCCGACGAGCTTCAGACTTGCATAACTGGACTTAATCGTTTCACCGCATATGTGATTGCCTATCGAAGCTCGTCGATGGAACCGGAACTTACCAAAATGATAACACAATTTAACTCGATTTGATAGCTAGTAACTGGATGGCACGGTTGTGATGGTCAGCAATGATTGTCCTTCCGACTGAATTTCGAAGTCTCGTCGTTTTCATGTTTTCTTCAATCCCGTAGATCTCTTCAAGTGATATACAATACTGCACATCACATTCACACACTTTACACTGGGGGCTGCACGAGCGTTATTGTCTGTTTAACAATGATTTTTCATAAGCTAGCTATTCATGAAACCCTCAAGTTCACAGCAGCAGGAACTCCCGAGTTCTATTCCTCCATCCATAGAGATACCGGTTATTGAAGCCGAAGTTATAGACCTAGCTCCGGACGATCGTCCGGGTGCCCGGTTTATTTGTAATCCGCAAGATTTAGTGTCGTCGGGTATCTTTGAAGATATGCTAGGATGGATTTGCTTAAGGCACGGTTTGTCGTTCGACGACGTGCTACTTCCTGGGCCAAATGACAGGCCGCACGATCCCCCGGAGGGGTTTACTGCTTTCAACCGCCACGCTTGCACAGCGGGGACACTCCCTCCCTTCAACCAATATATAAGGGAGATTTTATCGTTTCTTGGCATAGCTCCATCTCAGCTACATCCCAACGGGTATGCCTTGTTGAACAGCACCTTTGTCCTATTTATGGAGATCCTCTTTCGACCGCCGAAGCCGATCGAAATCAGATATTTATTCAACGTCAAGAGCCGAGACAGCCCTTCTTTCACCTTCCTGGAAGCGGTCAGAAACTGCCACATTGTACTGGGCTCCTGGAGAAGGCTAAGTTATTATAAAACTGAATGGTTCTACGTTCGATGCCCCCTGGATTTGCTAGGCGGTGGTTGGATAGACGTAAGTGTTGCCATTTCTCTCTTGAATCATTGAGATATTAGTAACTGACTCCAAAACTGACATACTCTTCCTTTTTCATACCTGCAATCTCTCGTCCTGATGGCGCATACTTCAGAGAGCTTGTTCGGATTCTTCAAGCGTTCCCGGGCGAAGAGAGGCATATCGACTTGGTCCTGTCTGACAGAAATTTGAGGACGGTCGGGCTGATAGAACGGAGGCAGAGCATACAACTGGAAGGGACACATAGGGTGGTCCCGAAGAAACGGGTGAAGCGAAAAGCGCCCGTAGTCGTGATCACCGAAGAAGTTGATCCAGAAAGAATGCCTACCGATACCGAGCTCCCGACTGGGCCTTCTGCCGATGTCCAAGGTTCGGGAGGAAGAAGAAAAGGCAAGGCTTTTGCTCACAAACGCTCTAAATCTGAGAGATTTAAATCCGTGGTTGTGTCCTTGCCCGTTCCGGGGATTAGAATTTCGGAGGCTCCTCCCCCGCAAGTAGAGAATCCCTTTGCAGGGCTTGCCGATATCCCAATTTCGGATTTTGTGTCGTCTCCACAGGACGCCGGGATGGAGGAGCTTGATAGTGCTCTTGAACTGAGCGGGTCGCTTGCTATGAGTGCAGCCGACATTTCCGGTTGGTCGGGGGGTTGCACATGCATACACTTCACTACACTACATGATTCACAACTGTACATCGTCCAACTTAGGAAATTACTAACTCTTCCTTCATTTTTTTATTTTCAGGTACTATGTCTGGAAGGGGATCGATGCTCGGTAATCTCCGCTCGGCCCGAAAGGCCTCTTCTTATTACGATTCCCGCAGGAGGGATTCGGACAGAGATCGCGATCGTGAGTATTCTAATCAGGATAGGTATGGGCGTGATAGGGACAGGGAATACATACATCGGTCTAGATCACGCTCTCCTCCTCCAAGACTTCCATCTCCACCTCCTATTATTGTTCCACACCCACCGGAGCCTCCTCGCCACAGACCGTCTTCTCATGCTTCTATATCCGAGACTCGTCTCCAGAGAGTTGAGACCACGGCCTCCATGATTACAGAGTAGGTCCCAGCTGAGCCCACAGGAGAAGGGGCCCTTAAATTAGCTCAGATGAGGAAAGACTTTTCGAACATTTGCTTTGATGGCTATGTCTTCCCGCTACACTTAAAAAGAATTCCGTTTGGAGTGGAGAACACGATGCATGAGTACGTTCATGACATCTACACCCAGTACAGAGAGTGGGTAAAGGCTGCGGAGAAAGCTTCTAAGGTGGCCTTTGAGCGAGCCAAAGCGCTTGAGAAAATGGAGACCGAACTCGCTCAAAGGGATCGGATCATTCAAGTGTTGACTACCGAGGCCGAGTCTTCTCGGAAAATCGGAGATTGAGGCCACCAAAAAAGCTGACGAAGCGAAGGCGGCAATGGAGAGGTTGGGGCAGACACATGTTGCCCTGGTGGAGGAGATGGGCCACCGGAACACTAAAGTCACCGTCGAGCGGGATGTGGCGGTCAAGGAGCTTAATGAACTCAAGGCCAAATTTGCTGATATGGCCAAGGAAAAGGATGACGCGAACAACGCAGCCCAGGAGGCGTGCGAACAAGCTGTCCTGCTCAGGGATGAACGGGATGCGTCCATGGCTAAAGTCCACAAGGTGGAGGCTGAGGTGGGGGAAAAAGTGAAGTTGGCCGAGTCCAGGCTAGAGGCTGACATCGAAGACCTTCTCGTTGTTTACAATGCTAACTTGCTGAGGCACAGGGGTCTAGCCTGGCTCGATGATTTTCCGACGTATCTCTATAATGCTTGGGGCCGACTAGTCGAGGAGGAGAAGGAGGCGCACCAAGGCGAGTCTATGGATGAATTCGAACTCGAGAATCGCATTCTGACTAAAGATGAAAAGAAGATTCTCCACGAGTGGATGATTCTGCATGAGAAGGAAAGACTTGGCGCCCAGCACTTTGAAGTGGGAGAGGGTTCTGGAGTTGACCATCATGAAGCAAGTCTTGAAGTTCCCGCGTCGACCCAGCCCGAATCCTCGTCTGCGGTCGATCCCCAGGCCGTTCCTGCATATAATCCAGATCAGCCGCAGATGTCTCCGACCGCAGCGCAAGTCACTGATGCCGCTTTGCCGCCTACGAGTCAAACTGAGGAAGGTATTCTGAACATTCCACATATCTTTCTTAAGTTGAAATCCTCGATCAAGTTAAGTTCTAACAGTTCTCTTATTCTTTGTCCAGTGATCGATGTTGCACCGGCCATGCCTCTTGCTACTCGAGAACCATACCAAACACATGAGGCTATCGTGACCGAAGCAATCACTGTTTGATGTGATTTTTTGTTTAATGATAACAAACATATATCAATTTATATATGTGTTTGCAGATTGTACTATACACATATAGGAATAAATATTCATATTGAATAATAATACTATTGCACAGAATTTATATAATTCAATCAGTATTTTTTATTCAACATAATATTTTATTTCAACACTTTTACAGTACAAAGTTTTCAGCTCTCTCTATATACATACACCGGTTTCATACATTTCACATTCACATTATTTTCTCACTACAACACTCAACACTTAGTTTTTCACTCTGTCTGCACATCTACATCTATCTGCATTGTCCAGCTCCAGTTCTTGTCCTGTCTTCTGTGTACCTGTATAATTAGCAACTACAGCAGTAATCTGAAAATAAACAAATTTGAATTTGCAAAAATATAAATTTGTTTTTATTGGTGCCTCAGATATATGGGTTATTGTCATCATTTTCGATTGTGTAATATCTGTGCATATCAGTATTCTTATCAGGGACAGGTAATCATGAGTGGCTGCAATACACACGTGTACATTTATACACATGTGCACTGCCTCGCCAACTCGTGTGCGCAGTCAACAAAAGCAATACAAACTCAGTCTGCAATTCAAACAACCCAACTATCATGAACACAGCAGCCTCAACATCAAAGATCAGACCACCAAAGACATGAACCACTAGAACATTTACTCAAACATGTCAACAAGCACTGATACAAGGGCCAGTGACTTGAACAGACTCAAACACTACAGTATGCAGATTTGAGTAAATAGGTGAATGTGCAGCTCGATGCACAAAGGCTACAGGTCTGAAATTCCAAGGCAAGCACAACTGGAAGTATGCATGAAGTATATGAATGACCAAACTCAATGAACACTGCAATAGGTCAAGGATGTGCACCAAACAAAAGCACAACACAAAAGTTCTCAAGCCAAATTCAATGCAGCAAAACCAAGCAGAAGTTCAGTACAAACCAATGCACTAAGCAATTGAAACACACCAGAAGCTCAAATCAATGCACAACAACATGAATGCAGTAACTACCATCAAGCCAAATACAAGTTCAAGTGCACAACAAATAAACAGTGAACAATATCCAAAGCTATGCATCCAATGACAAGGAACAATGCTATAGAGATGTATGGGTACGCAATGTATAACCAGAATCAATATTAAGTTCAGAGATCAAGTGCAGCCTCTACATGAAGGTCTGAAACAAATGAAACCAGAGGCAACTGATAACAAATAATACAATATCATCGCATATCAAAGTCAAAGGCCGATGTGAAAATGTTATAGAACAATCAAGGCCAATGACAACAGCATAAAGTTGTAGAGAAAAATTCCAGGGAAGATGAAACACAGATAAAATCATGTAACGTTTTTTTTAATGTCATCAAACAGTTTCACATAATCAAGATCAGCATTGAAACAAAAGATGACCAGAGTCAAAGTATACAGAAGCCAGAAGAAATGTAAATGCAGACCAAAGAATCAACATCGTCAAATGAAATCAAGTGTGTGTACAATTTGAAAAAGTCAAACATCTAAGTTAAAATAAAAGAGGAAAGTTTCTGCCGTATCGATCAAGGAAAGATCGAACGCTTCGAAATCCAAGCCGTGATTATCAAGTAATAGAAAAGCAAAATATACGCATAGGAAAAGGTCAGAAAACATCTCAACCAAGCAATCAAAATCAAACTAAATCGAACGGCAAAGAAAAGAAGTATTGACGAATTCAAACAAATTCGTACGAACGAAAATATAGGGGATCGAACCCTATATAAACCCACAATCATCACCGGCAATTAATCATCGAATTCAAGTAATCAATCCAGATAACTAAAGAATCGAATAACATACTAGAGAAGTCGAATTCGATCAAGCAAAATGCAACCAAGCCAAAGCCCTAATTTCATAAGCAACGATCGAGCAAATAGAAGCCACGGTGTGCAAACTGAAGGAAAGGATCGATCGACAAAGACCAGAAATTACAAGCCCTAATTCCAGAGCGCAAAGAGGAACGAAAGAGAAGCCACCATTTTTCACAAGCTTTACAAAGGAACGGGCCGACATTGATAAAAGAAAACAAACAGGGCCGCATTTTTTTTCTTGAGTGATAATAGTTTGTGGGCCGGTCTTATTTAATTAATTATATAAGGCTTTGGTATATCTTAAAATTAGGGTTTCGAGTTATTCTTGCGTTTTATTTTTAAATCTGTACTTTTCGAATTAAAACTTGGTAAATCACCACCTAGGATTTAGGTTGTGTCAGATTGTCTAGTTAGGATTAGTTCAGTAAGCAGGGTTTGCGAGTTTGCAAAACTCTATAGGCGGTAGCAGGGTTTGCGAGTCTGTTAGAGTGTTTGTAAGCAGGAGACTGTTTAATTCTAATAGAAATCTGGGAATGCAGCAGTAGGCAGGGGTTGCCGAAGCTGGGTAAATTTTTGTGTGATTTACTTTTCAGCATATTTACTTCTCTGCAGTTTGTTTTTGTGAATTCGAGAAAATTTGCTATAACCCTATTCACCCCCCCTCTAGGGTTAATCTAGATCCTACAAGTAGTATCAGAGCCCGGTATTTTTCTTTAACTCTAGAGTCATGAATCCACCAAATAATGCTTTTTCTGAGGGGCAATCTATTGCTAGGCCACCCATGTTTAATGGGAATGATTATGCTTATTGGAAAGTTAGGATCGGTATTTATCTTAGTTCTGTTGATTATGATGTTTGGGACATTATTGAAACTGGCTATAAATCTCCCACTTTAACTGTTGGTGATACTGAGATTCCTAAACCTAAGGATAGGTGGGACGCTAACGATAAGAAATTAAAAACTACAAATGCTAAAACCATGAATGCTTTGATCTGTGCTCTTGATAAGAATGAATTTAATAGAATTTCTCATTGTAAAACTGCACAGGAAATTTGGCATACCTTGGAGGTGGCACATGAAGGAACTTCTCAAGTCAAGGAGTCTCGTCTAGCCCTATTCAGCAATGAATACGAGAACTTTGTGATGGACAAAGGCGAGAGCATAAAGGACATGTTTGGACGCTTTTCAACTTTGGTGTACAATGCTAGAGCGCTTGGGAAGGTATTCACTGAGGGAGAGCTTATGAGGAAGGTGCTACGAGTCTTACCGATGAACTTTGAGGAAAAAGTCACGGCAATACAAGAATCGAAAGATCTGAGTAAACTAAGCATGGAGGAGTTGATCGGCAACTTGATGACATATGAACTTGAACTAAAAAAAAGGAGGAACGCAACAACTCCAAATCAAAGAAGAAGACGATTGCCTTAAAGAGCAAAGAAGAGAGCGATGAAGAAGAAGAAGATCCAATTGAAGAGCTTTCAATGGCTGTCAATAATCTTAGAAAATGGTCAAGATTCGGGCCACGCAAGAAGAAAACAAGTGGTAATAGGTCAAAAGATTCTGACAATTCCGATAATGAATTGACTTGTTATAACTGCAAGAAGCCTGGCCACTTCAAACAAAAATGCCCACTTCTCAAAAACAACAAAGGAAAGAAAAAGAAGAAGAAGGCCTTTGCAGCAACTTGGGATGATGAAGAAGGAGAGGAAGTTTCGAATAATAGCTCAGAGGAGGCTAATTTGTGTCTTATGGCAAAATCAGATTCAGAAGCAAGCTCAGAGGAATCTAGTGAGGTAAGTGACTATTCTTATAAAGAACTTGTTTTGATGTGTTATGATCTTACTAAAACAATTGATACTCTTGAATCTAAAATTAAAAAACTGAAATCTGATAGGAGAGAACTTGTCCATGAAAATACTAGGTTAGAAACTGAACTTGAAAATATTCAAAACCTAGACTGTAAAAAATGTAAAATTTTAGATTCAGAATTATCAAAACTTAAGAATAGCTTTGAGAATCTTGAAAAAGAAAACTTGAGTCTTAAGGAAACCATTGACACTAGGAAAAAGGATTTTATAAATAGATGTACCTCACTTGTGACTGAAAACACAACACTAAAAACCAAAGTCCAAAATCTTGAGAAAACTCTGAATAACTTTTCAAGGGGAGAAAAATCATTCAACATGTTATTGGGAAATCAACTTTTTGCTAACAACAGAAAAGGACTAGGTTTTGGGAAAACACAAGTTGATGATAATGCAAAAGGTAAGAGTGTCTTTGCTAGATGTGGAATAATTGGACATCGTGCTGAAAATTATAGTCATAGGAACAAGAACACAAAATTTATACAAGTTTGGGTTCCTAAGAATTCTACAAACAAATTTCATGTCTATTGGAACAAGAATGAGAGGACAAAACAAGTTTGGGTTCCAAAGGGATTGTTTATTCACAATGCTTCAGTCACTAATATCATTGGACCTAAGAGTTTCTCTAGGTCATCTTCCTCTCTCTCTATGTAGGTTTGTTGGCGGGCTAAGGAGCAACAAGAATGGTTTCTAGATTCAGGTTGTTCTAGACATATGACAGGTGACAAATCAAAGTTCCTTAGCCTAGAGAATTTTAAAGGTGGAAATGTGATCATGGGAGACAATAGCAAGTGTAAGATTATTAGTAAAGGTGAAGTAGGTAACGGTACTTTTTCCTTGACTAATGTTTTATACGTCGATAATTTGCATCACAATCTCATTTCTATTAGCCAACTATGTGACAAAGGTATGAATGTGGTTTTTGATAGTGATACTTGCAAAATCATTGATAAATCTTCTAATAACATTGTTTTTATGGGCAAAAGAAAAGGAAATGTTTACATGCTTTCTTTTGATAATCTAAATCTTTCTAGATGTTTAGCCACTGACGAAGAGGCATCCTTATGGCATAGGAGACTTGGACATGCTAGCATGGGCCTCTTGGAAAAACTTGAAACGAAAGAATTAGTCAGAGGGTTACCACATCAGAAATTTAAAAATAATAAAGTGTGTAAAGCATGTTCCTTGGGCAAGCTTAGTCGATCATCATTTCGCCCTAAAAACATTGTTAGCACATCAAGGGTCCTCGAATTAATTCACATGGATTTATTTGGACCAAATGAAATTGCAAGCTTGAATGGAAAACGTTATTGTTATGTATTGGTTGATGATTATTCTAGATTTACATGGGTTTATTTCTTAGCCAAAAAATCTGAATCTTTTGATTATTTTTCAAAATTTGCAAAACTTGTTCAAAATGAAAAAGGAGTTTCAATTAAAACTTTGAGAAGAGATCATGAAGGCATTGAAGAAGGGACATCTAGTGAGAAAGCTGAAAGTAGGACTGTTGATGCTGATAGATTGAAGTTCAAATCCAATCATCCTCCTGAATTGGTTATAGGTGATCCTACGGAAGGTATACGCACTCGCTCTTCATTTGATAAAAATTTATGTGCGTTTTGTTGTCACAGTGGTTTTATTTCTGAGATTGAACCTGATTCTGTTGAAATGGCTCTTAATGATGAAAGTTGGGTTTTAGCAATGCAAGATGAACTTAATCAATTTGAGAGAAATAAAGTTTGGAAATTAGTTCCTAGGCCTAATGACTATCCAATTGTTGGAACTAAAAAATAAACTTGATGAATCAGGAAATGTAATTAGAAACAAAGCTAGGTTGGTCGCAAAAGGATATAACCAAATAGAAGGCATAGATTTTGATGAAACATTTGCTCCAGTTGCTAGGTTAGAAGACATTAGGATTTTGCTAAGTTTTGCATGTTATAAGGGTTTCAAACTTAAACAAATGGATGTAAAAAGTGCCTTTCTAAATGGTGACTTGAAAGAAGAAGTTTTTGTTGAACAACCCCCCGGTTTTGAAAATCATGATTTTCCAAATCACGTGTATAAACTAGAAAAAGCATTATATGGTCTTAAGCAAGCTCCTAGAGCTTGGTATGACTGCCTTTGTACATATCTTTTGGAAAACGGCTTTAAAAAGGGAAGTGCTGACACAACACTGTTTCTATTACATAAAGGAAGTGATTTTTTGATTGTTCAGATTTATGTGGATGATATCATTTATGGTGCTACTAATGAACTCTTGTGCGAGAAATTTGAACAAGTCATGCAGGCTAAATTCGAGATGAGCTTGGTTGGAGAATTGAAATATTTTCTTGGATTTCAAATCAAGCAAAGCAGTGATGGTATTTTCATTTCACAATCCAAGTATGTGTTGGAACTGTTGAAGAAATTTGGAGTTGAGAACTCCAAACCATTGAGAACTCCTATGAGCCCATCAACAAAGTTGGACAAAGACGAGAAAGGAGTTGCTGTTGATCAGAAGAAATATCGAGGGATAATTGGTTCACTTCTCTATCTTACTGCTTCTAGACCTGATATTATGTTTTCTGTGTGTTTGTGTGCACGTTTTCAATCTAATCCTAAAGAATCTCATTTGAAAGCCACTAAACGAATTTTGAGATATCTTTCACACACACACAAATTTGGACTATGGTATCCTTCTTGTGAAAATTTTGATTTAGTTGGTTATTCTGATGCTGATTATGCTGGTTCATTGGTAGACAGGAAAAGCACTAGTGGGACATGTTTCATGCTAGGACATTCATTAGTTTCATGGTCAAGTCGAAAACAAAATTGTGTTGCATTATCCACCACTGAAGCAGAATATATTGCTTTAGGAAGTTGTTGTGCTCAAATTTTATGGATGATGCAAACTCTTTCTGATTTTGGCTTAGTTTATAAACAAGTTCCGTTAAAATGTGATAGTAAAAGTGTAATAGACTTGTCAAATAATCCTGTTCATCATTTACGCACAAAACACATTGATGTGAGACACCACTTTCTTAGAGATCACATTGCTAAGGAAGACATTTGCATTGAACATATTTCAACTGAGATTCAACTTGCTGATATTTTCACAAAACCCCTCCCCGAAGATAGATTTTCCAGATTACGTTTGGATTTGGGGATTATAGAAATTGACTAATTATTTTCATTTTTTGGTTGAAATATTCTTAGATATTTATTTTCAACTTCAATTTCTAGGATTCAAACCAGTTTTGGATATTATTCAAAGATTGTTTCGAATATGGTATTCAGTAGTGGAAATATGTTTTGTTTTATTTCTTTTCAAAATTAAAAAAAAATTCATAATATAATTAACTTGGTAACTTATTCCACGATCATTTCTATTTCTACCATCTTTCTATCATTCATAATGGTTTTGTAAAATGAGAAGAGTGATTTCTTTTATAAATTTAAAAAAAAATATCATGCATCCATTCTCATTTAAAAGTCCTTATGGTTATGCATGGATGGAGCATGTGAGTGAATTATTTTACCATCATTCCATTCTCATTTAAAAGTCCTTATGGTTATGCATGGATGGAGTATGGTAGCTAAGTATTTTTCTGGTCTCACTTAAAAGTCCGGATGCTTAGACTAATAAGTAACTGCTAATCCCATTTAAAAGTCCTTATGGTTATGCGTGGTTAGTAAGTGCTTATTGTTAGCACCAAAATTGGTCACTAACCTCTTAGAGAAAGATTATGTAGAGAAATAAGTGATGAAGGTAAATTAAACAGAGAATAAATGCAGAAAGTAAGAACAACAAATTTATAGTGGTTCAGCGTAATTGCCTACGTCCACTTTGAGGTTAAACTTTATTGATCTTCTTACTAGATGATTACAAATACAATTCGTGAATCAGATGCTTGAATGAAGTTGTTAAGTAGAGAAGATGGGTCTAAAAAATGGCAGAGTCTCCCCCAGTGTTCTCTCCAAAAAAGGATTCCTCTTCACTGTGACCCTGACCCTCTATTTATAGGCAAATATGGGCTGGACTTCTAAGTGGGCTTGGTGGCCGAACACTCTAGCCCGAGTACAGTGTTTGCTGCTTGCCGAACCAGGCATGCCGAACGTCATAATGCCGAACGGTCCTCCCCATGCCGAACGGTCCTTTCTAAGCCGAATGGTACGTCTGATGTGTGGGGAGTGCAGGATGGTTGCAGTTGAAGCCGAACGTATCCCTGTTTGAAGCTCTTGACCGAACAATGCTCCCTGACCGAACGATAGTGTCATGTTGAATGGTTATGTACACCGAACGTCTCCTGGATGCCAAGTACTTCCGTTGCCGAGTACTCCTGTTGGATGCCGAGTGCTCTCGTTTCCCGGATGCCGAGTACTCCTGTTGGATGCCGAGTACTCCCGTTGCCGAGTACTCCTGTTGGATGCCGAGTGCTCCCGCTGCCGAGTTCTACATTATGCCGAACACTCCTGTTGCCGAGTGCACCTGTCGCCGAGTTCTACTACACTCCTGTTGCCGAGTGCACCTGTCGCCGAGTTCTACTACACTCCTGTTGCCGAATTCTATTGATGCCGAGCGCTAGCTGACGCCGAGCATTAGTTGATGTCGAGTGCTAGTTGACGCCGAGTAGTCTTGTATGTCGAGTACTACGATATGCCGAACATTCTATGACGCTGTGTTCCACTGGAAGCCGAGTACTAGTTGCCTGGTCAAATCTCCAGGAAACACTTGCCCCCCAAAGTGTATTACGTGGCTGAATCGTGGTACGCTTTGAATTGCATATCCCCCGTACTTCGCTTTGAATCTAGGTCAACTCTCTTTGGAGACGCTTTCTTGAGAATATCAGTGGTGGAGGTGTATGACGAGCGTGGTACAGATGCCGAACGAAGCAGTCGAAACCGAACACTCCTCATGCCGGACGACACTGCCTTCCGATGCCGAACACTCTGGCTTTGACCGGTTCCATCGGGTATAGCCCCTTCCACTTCCACTTCCCTTCCCTATAAAACCAGGTCTTTTCCTTCTTCTCCCTTTTACTTTTTTACTTCTGCCGTTCTTCGAAGACTTGTAATTCTATTCAGTCGTCCGAATTTAAAACTTAACTACACCATCCCCATCTCCGACCTGCAAACTTAGGTATTTTTCCTCGTACGATTCAAGTAGGTTTCAAACGAGATGGCCGAGTGTGTCGCGTAGAAAGTTTTCGAGTAGGTCGTCTTTATTGCGTCTCTACTGCCGAACGATGAGTATGTGCTTAGTTCCTTCGCGTCGAACCGAAGCTGAAGGGAAGAAGAAAGAATGGAGGTGTTGGAGGAGGTAAGGGTGTTGTTTGGCGTAGCGCTGCTCCGGCGTATGTCGTCATGCGCCGGTTGGTGGAATGGAAGGCTACCGAGCACTACCTTGGCCGATCAAACCCAGGCCGAGCACTCATTAAAATGCCAAACTATAACTTAGCCGAACGAAGCTTTTAGCCGAACATTGACTTTAGCCGAACACTCCTTAGGTCGAACAATGACTTTAACCGATCAAAGCTTTTAGCCGAACAATGACTTAGCCGAACAAACATACATGCCGACCTATACTTAGGCCGAACATTCTTAATGCCAAACGAAGCCTAGACCGTACAATACAATTGCCGAACACCATTTAAATGCCGAACAGTATAAATGTCAAACTACACTTATGCCGACCACTTCATAAATTATACATTTTATGAATCTGGAACTGTAATCACCACCTGGTGGGCTTTTCGAGACGGTCAGCGATGACGGTCTTCGAAGACGACGATTCGTAGCTCATTTTTATATCTTTTTATTGCTTGTACACGATTGCTTGCATGAGTTCACACATCACGTGGGGGGAAATTTCGTGTTGTTAATTCTAACGTTCAACGTCTTTTGAGTATAGTTTTCTCGGGTACTTAGCCGGATTCGTTATTTATTGAGGATGTCAAGAAAGTCTAGCTCCGCCACTATATCCGACAGGCCTGGGCCGTCATCAAGGCCAGAAACTGCTGATACTTCTAATCCGTCGACTTCTCCTGCTCACAACTTAGCACCTGATGCCCTGGAGGCAGCAATTCTTCTAGACAATCCGATCGATTCACAAGCTTCGAAGATCAACGAAGCCGCTCTCCGACGGGTATGCTCCATTCATGGGATCCCTTTCGCCGACGTGTTGGTCCCTTCGCGACACGATCGTCCTCATCTGCCCCCAGTCGGGTATACCGCCTGTAACAAGTTCATGTGTTGGATGGGCAGCGTGCCTCCGTTCAATTTATTTCTCCGGGATGTATTGCAGTATATTGACATAGCTCCGTCGCAGCTGCACCCGAACGGCCATGCGTTTCTATACAGGACCTACTTACTTTTCATGGCCGTCTTCTCTAGACCTCCAACCGCTGGCGATATCAGATACATTTATATGATCAAGAGATGAAAAGACAGTCCTTCCTTTATGTTCCTCGAGCCGTACCACAAATGCCAAATCTTGACAGGGGCATGCAGTAAATTCGCCCTATACAAACAGGAATGGTTTTATGTGCGCTGCCCTCCTGGTTTTGCGAGGAGATGAGTTGAAGGCAGTAAGTCTCTCTGCCGAGTCACTATTCGCATTTAACCGGAGTCATGCTTTTCCTAACTCTTTGTTTCATCTTTTCAGGTATCAACCCGCGTCCGGAAGGCCGAGGATATTCTGAGGCTGTTGAAGCCATTAGAGATCTTCCTGCCGAGGAACGAGACATCCAGACTATCATTTCAAATGAATCACTGTCGGGGTTTGGCTTGCTAGCCCCTGGTCGTCGGATCAGCCTTCTAGAAGGTGTCATCATTCCCAAACCTTCATCCGGTAAAGGGAAAAAACAGGCCGGATCGTCGTTGCGTCGCACTCCCGATACGCACGAGGAAGGTGGGCGCAAAGAAGATGAAGCTCCTGAGACTCAAGACGAGAATGTGGGTCCCGCTTGGAATCCGGCGGTCGAAGTCCAAGACATTGAAACGTCATCCTCCCCTTCAAAGAGAAAGAAGAAGTTAAAATATAAAGTTCAGAAGGAGAAAGTTGGTGGCACTTCAAAAGTCATGCCTATCCCGCCTGAGAAAGAGGCTTCCTCGCAGCACCTGGAAAGTTCCCTGAGGGGTCTATCGAACCTATCTATTCCCGATGATATACTTAATTATGGGTTTGATGATCCTGAAGCCCTCAAATTTTCTTCACCCGCTAGAGGCAATGCGGGAGTTTAACTCCCGGTCCAAGGAGACAACACTCCGATTAGTAAAGATAAACGAACGGGTCCGTCAGGGGGAACACTAGGACACGCACGCACATACGCATTCCATCATACACTTCATTTTTTTTTATTTCCCGGATTTTTCCTAACTCGTTGTTATCTCCATTCTTTGCAGGTGACATGGGACGCTCTCACGGACTCGATCGCCTTCATGGCTCTTCCATATTTCATCACTCCAGACGGGACTCAGGCTCAGGCGGACGTAGGGACAGGGATGATTACGAAGATAGAGACAATCGTCCCCACGATTCGTCTCACCATAAGAAGGCATATTCTCAATCTTCACAGTCCCGTGATCCTCTTCCTCCAACTGAGCCAGATGAAGAGAAGTCTTCACAGAAGGGTTACCAATCTGATGCTCCTCGAGAACAACACTCCGGTTCATCGAGTACAAGGCAAGTTCGGGAGCAACGAAAAAGAGCGGAACTTCCAAAGCATCCTCCTCCTACCCCTGCGGTGGACCCAACTGTTGCGGAAAAGATGGTCGATCTCAAGGCCAAGTTTCCGAAAATTTTCTTTGACGGTTTGAAGTTCCTCCCGGCTATTCACCATATTCCTAGGTACATGAAGCAGAGTGCCATTGCCTGCAATAACGACGTCTATGTTCAACATGACGCGTTTGTGCACTTGGTGGAGAAGATCTTGGAGGTGTCCGTTGAGCGTCAACATGAGATTGATCGCCTGAAACTGGAGGCTGGCTGCGACAAAAACATCATCGAGCACTAAGACGTAGAGCTCGCTTCGTACAAGTCGAAGCTGGAAGCCGCTGAACAAAGTGCAAAAGATACTGCTGAGGCAGTTACTTGCTTAGAGATGGCTCACAAGAAGGAGCTTGATGAAGCAGTCCAGCGCAGCGGTGCCCTCGCCCTAGAAAAAGACTCGGTCCAAAAAGAGAGGGACGCGCTCGTCGTGCAAGTCAGAGAGCTGAAAGAATTACTCTCCAAGGAGAAGGAGGACAAGGTAGCTGCTCAAGAAGAATCACAACGATATTGTGATGAAATCGTTGCTACTCGTCTCCTGAAAACGAAGCTCGATGACGAACTTGATGGGGTTGAGAAAATGAAGGATGAGGCCCGTGAGGAGGGAAAAAGAAAGGCTGCGGAGGAGATTGACTCTCGTCTCGAGGCGGCCGCAGAAGCCGGCAGGGAAGAAGTCAAATGCATGTTTGACCCGTTGATCGCTGAATATGGAGCCCGCGTCCTTATGCATCGCGACTTAACATTCTTGGGTGACGGCTACCTCGAATCCCTAGCTGAGGCCTGGGAAACTTTGATAAAGATCAGGAAAATCGAGTCGGGCTCTGAAGAGGTCGATGAGGATGCTTTGGTGAAGGAGTTCCTTAGGGGGAATGAGCCAGCGGATTTATCCGCAACATTGACGCTTTATAGCAAAGGCTCTCCCCTTCCAAAAGAGAAAAATGATGAAGCTGGCCCGTCTGGGGCTGAGACTATGGCTCCTCACACTGCTGCTCCTCCCGCTGCTCAACCGGCCGGTCGGCCGACACTTGACCCGTTCGAGCAGCACGCCGGCTACGACCCTGAAGATCCCAGGCTTGGTGTTCATGTGCTATCTCCTATTCTGGAGGGTGAAACCCCACGCGCAACCGATAGCCAACCAGAACCCAGTAGGAAACTCTTCTTTTCTAGAAGTTGAAAGATCCCGTCATTTTTCAGCAGTGGTTATTCGTTCTAACGCTCATCTTTATGTTTTCATGTAGGCTATTTTGACGCCGAGCCGACTCCAAGGAGCGATGATGCCAAGGAGGAGGCAGAGAAAACTAGCGATGCTGTCCATGCGGGAGTAATTCCTGGTCCCGATGCTCAAGTGATTGGGGCGCTAGATGATGGTAAGCTTGACACTTCATCTCCTGCCGAAGGTAGTGATGAAATTGAAATCACTGGCGCCTCTGAGCATACTTCACAGATGAGCATGAAGGACCGCCTCGCCGCAGAGGAGAAGAAAAAGGCCGAGGTCAAAGTTGAACCTGGAATCCTGGAACTTACCGACCCGCGGAACAGACCTTTGAAAATCATTCTTCCGGGCAGGTCCAAACCACTAGATGTTCCGTCTCCTACTCCTGACTCCGCTTCTTTAGCAAGCAAGAAATCCAAGAAAAAGAGTGAAGGAGAGGAGTCGTCGGAAAAAATAAAGGAAGACAAGAAGAAGAAACCGAAGAAATAATTAATACACTCGTTCAACGAGCTTCTTGCTTAAGTCCTGTAGCTTGTATAGATAAGTTCTCAACTCTGAGTTTTGTAGGAGTAACTGTGTAACCCCATTTTGAACTATTTGAATGAAGTTTAGTTTCTTTTTTGTTTGAATGATTCTCTTGCTTTTCTTTTGTTTGATGATTAACTGTAGTCGCATTATCTCCCAGTCCATTTTCGTGTTGTTTAAACATCTCCGGACGTGGCATATTTCTTGTTCCACATCTCTCGAGTACTTGGACTTTTTTCTAAATCTGCGCTCCGGGGATTTAGAGTAAGTTGATCCGCGTTCAGGGGATTCGGAGGTTCGCATCATTTATAATCTAGTCTGCATTCTAGGGACTTAGGGTACTGCGATCCGCGCTCTGGGGACTCGAAGATTTGCAATCGTTTATACTCTAGTCCGCGCTCCGGGGACCTAGAGTACTCCGATCCGCGCTCTGGGGATTCGGAGATTTGAGATTGTTTATACTCTAGTCCGCGCTCCGGGGACTTAGAGTACTCCGATCCGCGCTGTTGGGATTCGGAGATTCGATATCATTTATACTCTAGTCCGCGCTCCGGGGACTTGGAGTACTCCGATCCGCGCTCTGGGGATTCGGAGATTCGAAATCGTTTATACTCTAGTCCGCGCTCTGGGGACTTAGAGTACTCCGATCCGCGCTCTGGGGATTCGGAGATTCGAGATCGTTTATACTCTAGTCCGCGCTTCGGGGACTTGGAGTACTCCAATCCGTGCTCTGGGGATTCGGAGATTTGAAATCGTTTATACTCTAGTCCGTGCTCCAGGGACTTAGAGTACTCCGATCCGCGCTCTGGGGATTTGGAGATTTGAAATCGTTTATACTCTAGTCCGTGCTCCGGGGACTTAGAGTACTCCGATCCACGCTCTGGGGATTCAGAGATTTGAAATCGTTTACACGAGTTCGTACTCCGTATAGGATAATGTAATTCGTCATCCGGTCATGGGGTATAGAAACATTAGTGATCTGTGGAAAATACGGCTTCAAGCCTTTATTAATGAAAATCATCTAAACTGCTCGATTACAACTTTAAAAAGAAACTAAGTTATGATTGAACGGAAACATGTAGGAAATAAAAGTGCCTAAAACAAGAAAGAAAACATGCTAAATGTAATAGTGCCGCAGATGTTCACTGTTCCATGCTCGGGGGAGTGTCGTGCCATCAACGGCCGCTAGCTTGAATGTTCCCTCTCCAAGCTTCCGTTCAAAGGCGTACGGACCTTCCCAGCTGGGATTCATACGTGATGGTACCGGGAAAACTCGTTTCAGAACGAGATCACCCACATCAAAGATCCTTGGGCGGACTCTGCCGTCGTAGTAGCGCTTGACTCGGTGCCTATGCGCTGCCGCCCTTAATTCGGCTTCTTCATGCTTTTCATCGATGCAGTCCAGTGATTCCAACAAGAGATTCTGGTTCGTCTTGGGATCATAGTATGTCACTCGGTGTGATGGAACTTCAAGTTCCACGGGTATAACGGCTTCGGAGCCGTATGCCAAGGCGAATGGAGTGTGGCCGGTCGCGGACTTGTGGGTAGTTCTATATGCCCATAATGTTGTCGGGAGTTCATCTACCCACTTGCCTCCAACCTTCTCCAGATGCTTCTTCAGTATGGACTTGATTATTTTGTTAACAACCTCGACTTGTCCGTTAGCTTTTGGGTGTGCAACGGCGGCGAACTTTTTCTCGATGCCGTACTTTAAACAGAACTCTTTGAACTCTCTACTTTCAAATTGCGTCCCGTTGTCCGTAATGATGGTGCGAGGAAGGCCAAAGCGGCATATAATGTTTCGTACAACGAAGTTAATGACCTTCTTAGAGGTGATTGTGGCCAAAGGTTCTGCCTCCGCCCATTTTGTGAAATAGTCGACTGCAACTATCGCGTATCTCGCGCCACCTCTGGATATAGGCAAAGAGCCGATTATGTCGATTCCCCAGATTGCAAATGGCCAGGGACTAACCATTTGTGTGAGTTTCGTTGCTGGAGTCCTCGGTATTTTCGCATATCTTTGACACTTGTCACACTTTCTTACATAGTCTGCGGCGTCCCGGTTTACGGTTGGCCAGTAATATCCATAGCGGAGGATCTTTTTTGCTAGCGTTTGCCCCCCAGTATGGTCGCCACATTCCCCTTCGTGAACCTCTCTTAAGACCCGCTTTGTCTCATCATGAGCGATGCATCATAATAATGGGACTAAGAATCCTTTTCAATACATTGATCCATCCTGCAATACGTATCGCGCGGCCTTTCGAAGGACCTGCCGTCTTTCGCTTCTTTTTTCTGGTAAAGCCCCGGTCGTCAGGTACAGTTTGAATGGGGTTATCCACGATTCCTTCTCGATTTTTGTTTCCAACACGCAATCGACTTTCATCTCGTCTATGCTCGGGGCATGCAAGACTTCAACGGGATACAATCCCATTTGCTGTGCATCGCCGGTACTCGCAAACTTAGCCAATAAGTCGGCTTCTTTGTTCAGTTCGCGCGGGACATGCGAAATGTCATAACGCTCAAGATTTGATAGTAGTTCTTGGACCCGAACAAGGTACAGAGCAAGCTTTCGTCCCTTTGCTTGGTAGTCTCCCCGCACTTGATAGACCACCAACTGTGAGTCACAAAAGATTTCAACTGATTTAATCCCGAGTTCTCCGATGAGCTTCAAGCCCGCAATCAGTGCTTTATATTCTGCTTCGTTATTTGTAGCTGGGAAATCGAGCTTCAAAGCATAACAGATTGATCGGTTTTTCGGAGTTATAAGAACTACGCCTGCGCTGGAGCAACGGTCGTTTGATGCCCCATCAGTGTATAATTTCCATCGGACGGGGGGAATGACGTCGTGATTATCCGGTTCGATGGGAATGGTAAACTCAGCGATGAAATCTGCTAATGCTTGCCCTTGGATGGCTCTTCGTGGTAGGTAGGCGATATCGAATTGGCTTAATTCGATGTTCCATTTTAGCAATCTTCCAAAAGTTTCCGGCCGTTGGAGTACCTGCCTCAGGGGTTGATCGGTATAAACACTGATTGAGTGTGCTTGAAAGTATGGGCACAGCTTACGTGATGCAATCACCAAGCAATAAGTCAATTTCTCGATTTTAGGGTAATTTCTCTCCGCCCCCATTAAACGCTTGCTAACATAATACACCGGCCTCTGGACTCGATCCTCCTCACGAACTAAAGCCGCACTTATCGCATGCGGGGATACAGCCAAGTATACGTATAGCATCTTGTGGTTTACTGGTTTTAACAGCATTGGTGGACTCTCCAGATGCCTCACCAGATCCCGGAAGGCTTCCTCACAACTAGGCGTCCACTCAAAATTCCTCTTTCCTTTCTTTATTATGTCAAAGAATGGGATGCACTTGTCAGTTGCCCTGGATATGAATCGACTTAACGTAGCTACTTTTCCATTTAAGCTCTGCACCTGCTTTATAGTCCTGGGCACTTGCACATCTCGGATAGCTTGGATATTTTCTGGGTTAGCTTCGATTCCTCTAGCATTGACGATGAATCCCAAAAACTTCCCCGATGCAACGCCGAAGGAACACTTCAGAGGGTTGATCTTCATCCCATAAAACCTGAGTATGTCGAACATTTCAGCCAAGTCTCGAATGAGGTCATTTGACCGTCGTGACTTCACGAGAATGTCATCCACATAGACTTCCATCGTTCTACCCAGTTGGTCCTTGAACATTCGATTCACTAAACGCTGGTAAGTCGCTCCTGCATTCTTCAATCCAAAGGGCATCACTACATAGCAATAAAGCCCGACATTCGTAACGAAGCTGGTGTGTTCTTGGTCTGGAATATGCATCGGGATTTGGTTGTACCCTGAGTATGCATCCATGAATGATAACAGCTCGTGTCCTGCGGTGGAGTCGACCAACTGATCGATCCTAGGCAACGGGAAACTGTCCTTTGGACATGCTTTGTTCAAGTCGGAATAATCTACGCAAGTCCTCCACTTCCCATTCGCTTTTTTTACCAGCACGGGGTTGGATACCCATTCAGGGTAGAGGGCGTCGCGGATGAACCATTTGCTTTGAGTTTGTCCACCTCCTCTCCGAGAGCAGCGGACCTCTCCGGGTCCATTCCTCTCCTTTTTTGTTTAACCGGGACGTATTTCGGGTCTATGTTCAACATATGACTCGTGATGGCGGGAGAGATCCCACACATATCAGAATGCGTCCAGGCGAAAACATCAAGATTCGCCCGGAGGAAGTCGCTAAGGTCTTCAGTTATCGCGGGGCTAAGCTGTGATCCGATCTTTAGTATTCGCGAAGGGTCGTCACGGCTAACTGAAATGTCAATTGTTAATTCAGCCGGCGCTGCCTTCTCTTCCCTGGGTTTCTCATCGTCGTCTCTCGGATCTATATCTCCGAAGATCCGAGAACTATGCCCGAGCCAGGGCTCAGGCACTACTTGTCAATCATCCGTATTAAGGATGCGGACGGGATTGTCCGCAACCTTTCCCTTCTCCCTCCGATAGGCCTCTTAGAGCTCAGCCACATAACAGGAACGACCAGCTGCTTCGTCGCCATGAACAATACCTACTCCTTTGTCAGTTGGGAACTTAAAAGTTAAACACCACGGGGCTAACGCTGCCCTAAACTCAGCCAGGGCCGGCCGGCCCAAGAAAACATTGTATGGAGAATCCACATCCAAAACTACGAAGGGTAGAATTCGCACCCTCCGACGCTCGCCTTGTCCCAGTTCAACTGGTAACTCAACGTACCCCACAGCGTCGGTTGCTGCGCCGTTGAAGCCGTGTATACGAGCCTTGGACGGTTTCAGGTCTTTTGTTTCCAGTTTCATTTGGTCATAAGCCTTCTTGAAGATGATGTTGACTGAACTTCCGCAATCAATCAGAATTCTTTTCACATATGCCAGTCCGATCGTCGCAGATATGACCATCGGGTCGATGGTTGGGGCTTCTACTTGATCAGCATCTCTGTTTCTGAACACTATATCGTCCGTCATTACGCGCTGCTGCTTAGCAAGGGTCCCATCATCCATGTTCGAACAACACTCAAAATCTGCATGCTTTAGGGAGCTTGCATACCGCTCCATCTCTTGCCAATTCTTATCTGCGGGGTGAGGTCCGCCGATAATTGTATTTATGACCAGTCTGCCTACGGTTCGGGAAGGCTCCTTAGGATGACGCGGAGCTGGTGCACGACCTGGGTTGGACGTTCCCTGTCCTCCTTCCTGTGGATCCTTCACAAATTCTTGCAACTTCTTTTGCCTGATCAACTTCTCGATAGCGTCGTGCAGGTGTCTGCATTCTTCCGTATTGTGCCCATAAGTCTCATGGAAGCGACAATATTTCCCGGTCCGCTTCTGTTCCTCGGTTGATTCTTTTGGATGTGGCTTTCTGTACTGAAAGGTATTGCAGGTGGATAGGTAGATGTTCTCGAGCGGCGCGTTCAGCGGAGTATATTCGCTGTAGCTTGGAATTCTCGACTTCCACTTCCCCGCTTCTCTCTTCTTCCCTTGATTTCTTCCTCCAGACTCCTTAGGCTGTCCAGTCTTGTTTTGGACATTGACTTGGACCTTTCCCGAGCTGTCTCCGGACTGCTTCACAGCAATGTTGCTCTTCATAGACTCTTGGACAGGTCCTGGTGCCTTATCTCGTCGTACCCACCTAGCTTCCTCTCTTCTTATGAACTGGTGTGCCTTTGAGTAGAAACGCTCTAGCGTAGTCGGAGGTTTTTCTGCCAACCAGTCTCCAAATTCAGACTCCGGATCCACACCTCTCATCACAGCCATTAGAATTGCATGATCATTGGGATTACTGACTTCAGTTGCCGCGACATGGAACCTTTGTAAATATTCCTTCAATGACTCCCTGGGACTTTGGATTACACTTGACAGAGACATTACGTCCTTCGGACGAGTAGTGTGTATCCTGAACTGCTCAATAAACTTCTTTGCCAACTCCTCGAAATTGGATACAGACCGCGGAGGAAGTCGGGTAAACCACATAGTAGCGATCCCAGATAGAGTAATTGGAAAGCATCTACACTTGGTGGCATCATTTGCTCTAGCTGAATCCATCATCCATTCGTACCTCATGACATGCTGTCTGGGGTCAGTCTTTCCCTTGTACGCAGGGATAGTTGGCATACTAAACTTTCTTGGGTACGCCGCCTGTAACACAACATCCATGAACGGAGTGTGACTTCTTGACACTCCCCAATCATCGTTCGATAAGCCCTGATTTTCTTTCATCAATTGCCTGATCATGGCTGTTAAATCTGGTGTCTGTATGGAAGGCGGAAGGTTAGAGTCTGTTCTACGCGCCTGTCCATGCTGATGCCTCCTCTCCTGGCGATCTGCCAATCGTGCGTCTTGAGGTTCGACATCGTTAGCGTTTTGATGATCTGGGCCTCCATCCTCCATTTGTACTCCGGTCCTGAAGTTTCCAGCTCTTGCTTGGTCACGGTCTCCAGCTGTTTGAACAACAGCTTCTGCTCGTGCAGCTTCAGTCTTGCGACGTCTGCGCCTGGGAGGTTCATCAGAGGAAGTAGAGCTGTCAGATGAGGAATAAGGAGCGGGATTGCCCCCAGCATTCTGTTGCTGCTGTTGAGTGAGCTGTGCCATCAGGTTGGCGTTAGCTTGCATTTGCTCTCCTAGTTGTCTCCTGTTTTCCCTGAGCTCTCTCATCAAGTCGTTGAACTCTATTCTGGTGACAACTGGAGTTTGGTCCTGGGTGGCAATCCCTTCACCCGGAATTGCTGGTTGGTTGCTAGGTCTTGCTTGTTGCACGCTAGCAGTCTCGCGGGCATCCGCATTATGAGAAGCTGACCTGGTACGTGGTCCTGCCATTGTAGAGTTATTGGTATGAACTCTGAGTAGAATCAACGGATGTCCTATCAGTGAGTCGGATCTTCTTTGGGGGATTTTTTCAGTCCAGTAGCTTCAAAGCAGATCCTTGAGGTTTGAGAATTCAATTCTCAGTGAAAGCACCAAAGTGTTAGCACCAAAATTGGTCACTAACCTCTTAGAGAAAGATTATGTAGAGAAATAAGTGATGAAGGTAAATTAAACAGAGAAGACAATGCTAATTTAAATGCAGAAAGTAAGAACAACAAATTTATAGTGGTTCAGCATAATTGCCTACGTCCACTTTGAGGTTAAACTTTATTGATCTTCTTACTAGATGATTACAAATACAATTCGTGAATCAGATGCTTGAATGAAGTTGTTAAGTAGAGAAGATGGGTCTAAAAAATGGCATAGTCTCCCCCAGTGTTCTCTCCAAAAAAGGATTCCTCTTCACTGTGACCCTGCCCCTCTATTTATAGGCAAATATGGGCTGGACTTCCAAGTGGGCTTGGTGGCCGAACACTCTAGCCCGAGTACAGTGTTTGCTGCTTGCCGAACCAGGCATGCCGAACGTCATAATGCCGAACGGTCCTCCCCATGCCGAACGGTCCTTTCTAAGCCGAATGGTACGTCTGATGTGTGGGGAGTGCAGGATGGTTGCAGTTGAAGCCGAACGTATCCCTGTTTGAAACTCTTGACCGAACAATGCTCCCTGACCGAACGATAGTGTCATGTTGAATGGTTATGTACACCGAACGTCTCCCGGATGCCGAGTACTTCCGTTGCCGAGTACTCCTGTTGGATGCCGAGTGCTCTCGTTTCCCGAATGCCGAGTACTCCTGTTGGATGCCGAGTACTCCCGTTGCCGAGTACTCCTGTTGGATGCCGAGTGCTCCCGCTGCCGAGTTCTACATTATGCCGAACACTCCTGTTGCCGAGTGCACCTGTCGTCGAGTTCTACTACACTCCTGTTGCCGAGTGCACCTGTCGCCGAGTTCTACTACACTCCTGTTGCCGAATTCTATTGATGCCGAGCGCTAGCTGACGCCGAGCATTAGTTGATGTCGAGTGCTAGTTGACGCCGAGTAGTCTTGTATGCCGAGTACTATGATATGCCGAACATTCTATGACGCTGTGTTCCACTGGAAGCCGAGTACTAGTTGCCTGGTCAAATCTCCAGGAAACACTTATTTTTGTGCTTAAATGTCAAATTATTTTTAAAATTTCTCTCTTCTCATTATATCAAAACCGAATCATCAATCCATTCTCTACAATGTGGAACTTGTTAGCTCGTTATGATACATTATGATTTTTTTCTTTGTTTTGCATTTGTTTTTATTTAAAACCAAAAAAATATATTTCTTTTTCCACTACTGTTCCGTTAGTGTTGTCAGTCTTTTGATGATAACAAAAGGGGGAGAAGAACAAGATTTTGATAAGAAAGTAAATATTTTTGGAATACTTCAACAAATTTGTTAAATGTTGTTAGTTAATTTTCCTTAGTTCTTTTATTCTTCTGTAATTTTCTAAATCTTCTAAATAAGGAGTGGTCTCAGTTGTAGGGGGAGCATTCATATAGGGGGAGTTAAATATTTCATGCTCAAACACATTTATTAGAATTTCAAAATCTTTAATATATATGTTTGTCATCATCAAAAGGGGGAGATTGTTTGATGTGATTTTTTGTTTGATGATAACAAACATATATCAATTTATATATGTGTTTGCAGATTGTACTATACACATATAGGAATAAATATTCATATTGAATAATAATACTATTGCACAGAATTTATATAATTCAATCAGTATTTTTTATTCAACATAATATTTTATTTCAACACTTTTACAGTACAAAGTTTTCAGCTCTCTCTATATACATACACCAGTTTCATACATTTCACATTCACATTATTTTCTCACTACAACACTCAACACTTAGTTTTTCACTCTGTCTGCACATCTGCATCTATCTGCATTGTCCAGCTCCAGTTCTTGTCCTGTCTTCTGTGTACCTATATAATTAGCAACTACAGCAGTAATCTGAAAATAAACAAATTTGAATTTGCAAAAATATAAATTTGTTTTTATTGGTGCCTCAGATATATGGGTTATTGTCATTATTTTCGATTGTGCAATATCTGTGCATATCAGTATTCTTATCAGGGACAGGTAATCATGAGTGGATGCAATACACACGTGTACATTTATACACGTGTGCACTGCCTCGCCAACTCGTGTGCGCAGTCAACAAAAGCAATACAAACTCAGTCTGCAATTCAAACAACCCAACTATCATGAACACAGCAGCCTCAACATCAAAGATCAGACCACCAAAGACATGAACCACTAGAACATTTACTCAAACATGTCAACAAGCACTGATACAAGGGCTAGTGACTTGAACAGACTCAAACACTACAGTATGCAGATTTGAGTAAACAGGTGAATGTACAGCTCAATGCATAAAGGCTACAGGTCTGAAATTCCAAGGCAAGCACAACTGAAAGTATGCATGAAGTATATGAATGACCAAACTCAATGAACACTGCAATAGGTCAAGGATGTGCACCAAACAAAAGCACAACACAAAAGTTCTCAAGCCAAACTCAATGCAGCAAAACCAAGCAGAAGTTCAGTACAAACCAATGCACTAAGCAATTGAAACAATCCAAAAGCTTAAATCAATGCACAACAACATGAATGCAGTAGCAACCATCAAGCCAAATACAAGTTCAAGTGCACAACAAATAAACAGTGAACAATATCCAATGCTATGCATCCAATGATAAGGAACAATGCTACAGAGATGTATGGGTACGCAATGTATAACCAGAATCAATATTAAGTTCAGAGATCGAGTGCAGCCTCTACATGAAGGTTTGAAACAAATGAAACCAGAGGCAACTGACAACAAATAATACAATATCATCGCATATCAAAGTCAAAGGCCGATGTGAAAATGTTACAGAACCATCAAGGCCAATGACAACAACATAAAGTTGCAGAGAAAAATTCCAGGGAAGATGAAACACAGTTAAAATCATGTAACATTTTTTTTAATGTCATCAAATAGTTTCACATAATCAAGATCAGCATTGAAACAAAAGATGACCAGAGTCAAAGTATACAGAAGCCAGAAGAAATGTAAATGCAGACCAAAGAATCAACATCGTCAAATGAAATCAAGTGTGTGTACAATTTGAAAAAGTCAAACATCTAAGTTAAAATAAAAGAGGAAAGTTTCTGCCGTATCGATCAAGGAAAGATCGAACGCTTCGAAATCCAAGCCGTGATTATCAAGTAATAGAAAAGCAAAATATACGCATAGGAAAAGGTCAGAAAACATCTCAACCAAGCAATCAAAATCATACTAAATCGAACGGCAAAGAAAAGAAGTATTGACGAATTCAAACAAATTCGTACGAACGAAAATATAGGGGATCGAACCCTATATAAACCCACAATCATCACCGGCAATTAATCATCGAATTCAAGTAATCAATCCAGATAACTAAAGAATCGAATAACATACCAGAGAAGTCGAATTCGATCAAGCAAAAAGCAACCAAGCCAAAGCCCTAATTTCATAAGCAACGATCGAGCAAATAGAAGCCACAGTGTGCAAACTAAAGGAAAGGATCGATCGACAAAGACCAGAAATTACAAGCCCTAATTCCAGAGCGCAAAGAGGAACGAAAGAGAAGCCACCATTTTTCACAAGCTTTACCAAGGAACGGGCCGACATTGATAAAAGAAAACAAACAGGGCCGCATTTTTTTTTCTTGAGTGATAATAGTTTGTGGGCCGGTCTTATTTAATTAATTATATAAGGCTTTGGTATATTTTAAAATTAGGGTTTCGAGTTATTCTTGCTTTTTATTTTTAAATCTGTACTTTTCGAATTAAACCTTGGTAAATCACCACCTAGGATTTAGGTTGTGTCAGATTGTCTAGTTAGGATTAGTTCAGTAAGCAGGGTTTGTGAGTTTGCAAAACTCTATAGGCAGTAGCAGGGTTTGCGAGTCTGTTAGAGTGTTTGTAAGCGGGAGACTGTTTAATTCTAATAGAAATCTGGGAATGCAGCAGTAGGCAGTGGTTGCCGAAGCTGGGTAAATTTTTGTGTGATTTACTTTTCAGCATATTTACTTCTCTGCAGTTTTTTTTTGTGAATTCGAGAAAATTTGCTATAACCCTATTCACCCCCCCTCTAGGGTTAATCTAGATCCTACAATCACCATGAGTACAGCTGCCCCGCTTGACGATCTGCAGGGGAGTACGATTATGTTTGATGAGCAGCTAATGGATGAACTCTTTCGTCGTCACGGCGATCCTCTTGCTGACATGTCATCTGTCATGAGTGGAACTGATCCTACTATAAGTTCTTCAATTCCGACCGCTGACGCCCCCAGCGGGGCTTGAGCAGTAACTGAAGAGGAGATGTTTTCTCAAATCGACACTGAAATGGCAGCAGCGACTCATGGTGGCAGTTTTGGAGGTGGGATGGCAGCACCGGGACCTGCTCCGCTTAACATGATATCTCCCAGTGGTACTGTTTTCATTACTAACGTGCCCATTCCGCCTCCTGTACCTGATCCTGTTCCTCCGACTTTGCCCGTAGAAAGCATTCCTATCCACTCGAGTTCGGATGAGGATGTTGATATAATGCCCTTGCCTGAAGACCCACCACCGAAAAGCAAAGGCTCGAAGAGGAAGATTAGCGGTGGCTCCAGTGGGTCTACACCAAGAAGGAAGCCAAGGAAGAAGAAAGATTAAACATGCTTTCCTGGTTTATTTTGACTTGCATTTTGTTAGCCGTGTATAGATGCGGGTTCGGCCCCTGCTAGTAGGAATTTTTGGAAACTTGTACACGAACTTCTTTTATAAACAATAGAAATGAAACTTCTCTTTTTGACTTCTTTTCTGTCAATGTGTATTTGCCTAAGTGTTTCAATATCTGAAATGCACTTGTGAAGTTTCATCTTCCGAATGAAGTTTGTTTTTTGTTTGCCGAGTTCGGGTACTGTGGATAGGGTTTGCGACCGGGGAGCGAGTTGAATTTTTACATCGCATCGCTTCTGTCAATGGTCGATGCTTAAGTCCTGCCCCCCAGTCTTGGGGGTGAGTTGTGGGTCATCAGTTAACGATTGTTTCTTACTTATAACATGTTGAGTCTAGTGCCACCGAGCGGATGTCTGAGGCAAGCAGAGATTGAGTAATGCATCCATGCTTGTTTGATTGTCGATGATCATATCCACACTCCGGGGAGTCCCATTTGTTTATCGGTGGTTGGTCACGCCGGCTTAAGTTTCAACCATATGCCCGCGATCTGGGGACTTGGAATTGATGTTAACACTCTGACTCGCGCTCTGGGAGTTTGGAGTTGATATCTATACTTCGATTCATGCTTCGGGAACTTGAAGTTGGTGTCTACGCTCCGCTTCACGCTCTGGGAACCCGGAGTCGATGTCTATGCTCCGACTTGCACTCTGTGAGTTTGGAGTTGTCATTTGTACTCCAATTTGCGTTCTGGGAATTTGGAGTCGATTCTTATACTCCGGTTCGCGCTCTGAGAACTCGGAGTTCAGGTTTATACTCCGACTCGCGCTCTGGGAGTTCGGAGTTGATGTTTATACTTGGGTTCGCACTCTGGGAATACGGAGTTGATGTTTATACTCCGGTTCGCACTCTGGGAATACAGAGTTGATGTTTATACTCCGGTTCGCGCTCTGGGAACTCGGAGTTGATGTTTATACTCCGCTTAGCACTCTGGGAATATGGAGTTGATGTTTATACTTCGGTTCGCGCTCTAGGAACTCAGAGTTGATGTTTATACTCCGCTTCGCACTTTGGGAATACGAAGTTGATGTTTATACTCTGACTCGCGCTCTGGGAGTTCGGAGTTGATGTTTATACTCCGCTTCGCACTCTGGGAATATGGAGTTGATGTTTATACTCCGGTTCGCGCTCTGGGAACTCAGAGTTGATGTTTATACTCCGCTTCGCACTTTGGGAATACAGAGTTGATGTTTATACTCCGACTCGCGCTCTAGGAGTTCGGAGTTGATGTTTATACTCCGCTTCGCACTTTGGGAACACGGAGTTGATGTTTATACTCCTCTTCGCACTCTGGGAATACAGAGTTGATGTTTATACTCCGAATCGCGCTCTGGGAGTTTGGAGTTGATGTTTATACTCCGCTTCGCACTCTGGGAACTCGGAGTTGATGTTTATACTCCGGCTCGCGCTCTGGGAGTTCGGAGTTGATGTTTATACTCCGCTTCGGACTTTCGGAATACGGAGTTGATATTTATACTCCGCTTCGCACTCTGGGAATACGGAGTTGATGTTTATACTCCGACTCACGCTCTGGGAGTTCGGAGTTGATGTTTATACTCCGGTTCGCACTCTGGGAACTCAGAGTTGATGTTTATACTCCGGTTCGCACTCTGGGAACTCGAAGTTGATGAAGGATTGTCGTGTATCAATCCTTTTTTGACTTTGATGTGATGGCTTGTCCCCGAGCTCGGGTTTCACTTAGCGAGTGATTGGTTGCATCGCAGTCACTCTCTATTTGAATAAATTCCACCGTATGGTGAAACTTAGCTCTCCGTGCATAGTGATGGTCATATGAAGCATTTCAAGTAAATCACAGCTCTGGCTCGAAGAGATTGCATTTTATTGCTGAAATAAGAAAGTATGGCAAAGTCAGTTGCCTTATTACAAGTTCTAATTTCAAAATGCAGAAACAAATTGCAAAAAAGGAATGTAAACTAAATGGGTAAAGATAGCCTGTCATGTGTAATAGCAGCGAAGGCTTTCGCTATTCCAAGCTCTTGGCAGAGTAAGACCGTCGACGGTCGATAACTTGAATGTGCCATCTCCGAGCCTTCGTTCAATAACATACGGTCCTTCCCATGTCGGCTTCATATGCGAAGGAACCGGATAGATTCTTTTTAAGACGAGATCACCTAGTTCGAAGGTTCGCGGACGGACCTTAGCGTTGTACAATCGAGCGACTCGACTTCGATGCGCGGCTGCCCTCAAATCAGCCTCTTCACGCTTCTCATCTAGTAGATCGAGAGATTCAGCAAGTAATATAGCATTTGTCTTCGGATCATAGTATGTCACACGATGAGAAGGTACTTCTAGCTCAACCGGAATAACGGCTTCTGAACCGTAAGAAAGAGAGAATGGAGTGTGACCGGTCGCAGTCTTGTGGGTTGTTCGGTAAGCCCATAAAGCTATAGGAAGTTCATCAACCCACTTGCCACCGACCTTTTCCAGTCATTTTTTCAGAATGGATTTTATAACTTTATTAACAGCTTTGACCTGTCCGTTTGTGTGAGGGTGTGCAACTGCAAAGAATTTCTTTTGGATGCGAAATCGTTTGCAGAAATCTTTGAATTCAGCACCGTCGAATTGGGTTCCGTTGTCCGTAATAATGGTGTGTGGGAGACAGAATCGACAGATGATGTTACGAACCACAAAGTTGATTACTTTCTTCGTTGTAATGGTAGCGAGAGCTTCGGCTTCAGCCCACTTTATAAAGTAATCAACTACGACAATGGCGTACCTCGCACCACCTTTTGCCAGAGGTAGAGCACCGATGATGTCAATGCCCCACATTGCGAACAGCCATGGCCTGACCATTTGCGTTATCTCGGTAGGAGGAGCTCTAGGAATTCGGGCATATTTCTGGCACCTATCACATTTCTTTGCATATTCCAACGCATTACGATTCACGGTGGGCCAGTAATATCCGTAGCGAAGTATTTTCTTGGCAAGTGCTTGCCCCCCGGTGTGATCGCCACATTCTCCCTCGTGCACATCGCGCAATACTTGTTTAATTTCATCGTGAGCGATACACCGGAGTAGGGGGACTGAGTACCCCCTTCTGGACATGAGTCCATTCTGGATGGTAAATCGTGAGGCCTTCCGAAGGACTTGTCTCTTTTCGCTCCTGCGCTCTGGCAGGGTTCCATGCTCAATGTAATTTCTGAGTGGGGTCATCCATGAATCCTTTTCGGGAACGGTTTTGCATACCCAATTTATTTCTGTCCGGTCGATGCTTGGGGAAGATAGCGTTTCTACGGGAATGAGGCCCATTTGCTGAGCTTCACCTGTGCTGGCTAGCTTCGCCAATGAATCGGCCTTTTGGTTGCGCTCCCGAGGTATACAATAGATGGCATAGTACTCGAACTGATTTAGGACTTCCTGAACTCGAGCCAAGTAAGCTTCCAACCTTCGATCTCTTGCCTGATACTCTCCCCGTACTTGACACACAACTAATTGTGAGTCGCAATAAATTTCAACTGCGATGATCCTCAAATCCCTAGCAAGTTTTAAGCCAGCTAAGAGGGCTTCATATTCAGCTTCATTATTAGTCGCATGAAAATCGAACTTCACAGCATAGCATATGGATCGGCCTTCGGGGGTTTCGAGTACAACACCAGCGCCCGAACACCGGTCGTTTGATGCACCATCAGTATACAGCTTCCAGACGTATTCGGGGGATTTACTGGTTTCGGGCAAGTCCTCTGGAATGGTAAATTCAACTATGAAATCAGCGAGGATTTGTCCTTGGATTGCTCGTCTTGGAGTGTAAGTAATATCAAACTGACTTAGTTCGATGCTCCACTTGAGTAACCTACCAGACGTCTCAGGCCGCGAAAGGACCTGTCGTAACGGCTGGTCGGTGTAAACAACAATGGGATGTGCCTGGAAATATGGTCGGAGTTTTCTTGATGCAATTATAAGACAGTAGGCCAACTTTTCTAGCTTTGGATAGTTCCTTTCAGCCCCAGTCAACCGTTTGCTGACGTAGTATACTGGTTTCTGTATCCCGTCTTCTTCTTGAACCAAGGCAGCGCTGATAGCATTTTCTGATATCGCCAAGTATGTATACAACTTCTCATGATCAATAGGCTTTGACAGTATTGGCGGTGTGGATAGATGTTGAACTAGTGCTTGAAAGCGCCCTCACACTCCGTGGTCCATTCAAAGTTTCGCTTCCCTTTTCGGATCAGATCGAAGAAGGGAATGCATTTGTCAGTGGACTTTGAAATGAACCTGCTCAACGCTGCTACCTTTCCATTGAGACTCTGGACTTGCTTTATAGTCTTGGGAGTTTCAAGATTTCTGATTGCCCAAATCTTTTCAGGATTAGCTTCGATTCCCCGGGCATTAACGATGAACCCAAGGAACTTTCCGGATGCAACTCCAAAGTGACATTTCAGTGGGTTGAGCTTCATTTTGTATTCTCGAAGTATGTTGAACATAGTTTCCAGATCTTTAACATGGTCGGTGGAGAGTCGTGACTTCACAAGCATGTCGTCTACATATACTTCCATTGTTTTCCCGATTTGATTGGAAAACATCCGATTGACCAATCGTTGATAAGTAGCCTCAGCGTTCTTGAGCCCGAATGGCATAACCTTGTAACAGTAAAGTCCCAGATTGGTTACGAAGCTGGTATTTTCTTGATTGGGTAAATGCATCGGTATCTGATTGTAGCCAGAATACGCGTCCATGAAGGATAAGAGTTCATGCCCAGCCGTCAAATCTACTAGCTGGTCAATTTTGGGAAGCGGGAAACTGTCTTTGGGACATGCTTTATTCAGATCGGAATAATCGACACACGTTCTCCACTTTCCGTTCAGCTTTCGGACGAGCACGGGATTTGACACCCATTCAGGATATAGGGCATCCCGAATGAACCCGTTCGCTTCAAGCTTTTCTACTTCCTCTTTAAGGGCGGCAGATCTCTCTGGATCCATACCATGCCTTTTCTGTTTGACCGGGACATGCCGCGGGTCAATGTTCAGGGTGTGGCTCGCGATGTCCGGCGAGATCCCACACATATCGGAATGTGTCCAGGCAAATACGTCAAGATTTTCCTACAGAAATTCAACCAATTCCTCTTGAGTTTGCTGGCTCAGCTGAGATCCAATCTTTATCATTTTCGAATCATCGTTACTGTCGACTAGGACATCAGTCGTCAGTTCGGCCGGGGATGCTTGACTTTCTTTAGATTCTCCTTCGTCTTCAGTTTCTCTCGGGTCAAGATCCTTGAGGAATTGGCTAGGGTGCCCGGGCCTGGGCCCGGGCGTTAATTGTCAATTATCGAAAAAACGAACGCAGAGAGATTCCTCCATGCCCTTTCCTTTCTCCTTTCGCTTCGCCTCTCGCAGCTCAGCAACATAGCAGGCTCTGGTAGCAGCCTGATCTCCTTGAATGATTCCTATTCCATGATCAGTGGGAAACTTCAAAGTCAAACACCATGGGGCGATGGCTGCTCTGAATTCAGCGAGGGCTGGTCGGCCCAAGAAAGCATTGTAAGGAGAGTCTATGTCCAAAACAATGAACTGTAGCATCCGTACTCTTCGTCGTTCTCCAACTCCCAACTCTACTGGCAGTTCCACCATTCTAGTGGGTATAGTGGCACTTCCGTTGAAACCATGGACTCAGGATTGACAAGGCTTCAAGTCCATGGCTTCCATTTTCATTTGATCATAAGCTCGCTTGAACAAAATATTCACAGAGCTTCCACTATCAACTAAGATCCTCTTCATCCAAGCGGGACCTACTTGCGCTGAGATGACCAATGGATCGATAGTGGGGGCTTCGACTTTATCAGCCTCTCTGTTCCTGAACATGATGTCATCTGCCATCATTTTCTGTTGCTTGGCCGGAGCCCCTTCATCAAAACTACTACAACACTCGAAGTCCGCATGCCTGATAGAACTGGCATACGACTCCATTTCCTGACAGCTTCGATCCGCTGGGTGAGGACCACCACTTATCGTATTGATAACCAACCTCCCGCCTGTACGAGCGGGTTTCTCCTGTCTTTCCTGATTTGGCGCACGATTCTGATTTGATGGGCCCGCACCACCGGATTGCGGCGCCCGCACATACTGATCCAACTTCCGCTCATGTATCAATTTTTCAATGAGGTCTTGTAAGTGACGACACTCATTGGTGTTGTGGCCATAACTCTCATGGAATCTACAGAATTTTCCTGTTTGGATTTCCCTCTCAGTTGGCGGTTTTGGGGCAGGCTTCTTGTATTGCATGGTATTGCAGGTCTGTAAATACACATTTTCCAACGACGTGTTCAATGGAGTGTAAGTATCGTACATGGAAGCTCTACGCCGTGGACCACGATTCTGATCGCGTTTTTTGTTCTGATTTCCATTGTCCCTCTGCTGATTCTTTTTATTTTGGACGTTCAACTTAATTTTTCCAGAACTATCTCCGGATTGTTTAACAGCGATGTTACTTTGGATACCTTCGATGCTGGGCCCTGCATCATCCTGCTTTCTAGACTGTTTCGCATCCTCCCTTATCAGGAATTGGACTACCTTGGAATAGAAACGGTCCAATGACGCAGGTGGTTTAGCTAATCAATTTCCGAACACGGAATCAGAATCAATCCCCTTAGTCAATGCCATCAGGATAGAGTTATCATTGGGATTGCTTATTTATGCACACGTAGCATGGAATCGCTCCAAGTAACGTCTAAGTGTTTCTCCGGGAGCTTGTGTAACACTAGACAGAGTGTTAACATCGTTAGGCCTCGCCACGTGCATACGGAATTGCTCGACAAACTTGGTGGCCATCTGGTCAAAGTTAGAGATGGATCGCGGCGGCAAATGAGTGAACCACATGGTAGCGATGCCCCCTAGGGAAATGGGGAAACTACGGCACTTTACTGCGTCATCGGCTCTCGCAGCATTCATCAGCCATTCGTATTTCAGGACGTGTTGATTGGGATCAGAACTTCCTTCATAAACTGGCAAAGCTGGCATCCTGAAGTGCCGAGGTGGTTCAACATATAATACATCATCGGTGAAAGGGGTATGACTTCGAAGATTTCCCAGTCGTCATTACTGAGACCTTGACTTTCACGGATCATTTGACAAATCATCGTTGGTATATCCGGCGTTCGGATGCTGGGAGCATGCTGTGCCAAGGCGTGGTCGGGTTCCACAGCGCGAGTCTGGAACGGACGCGGTCGACGGTCCGTGCCTCGCCTCCTTGGTTCAACATCCTCGGGGACATAAGGCTCAGGAGTCTGCTCTTGTTGGTTACGTTGAGGATCAGCTTGGTTTCTAGCATCACCTCCCCGTCCGGCAGTGGTGGTAGTAGCAATGTTGCCGGTAACATGGTAAGGAACAGCTCCTCCTCAAGTTGAAGGTTCCGTGCGGAGACTAGCGGATGGCCCAGCTCTAGGTTGCCCAAGATCCGAAGCAGGTTGGTGTCCCATGGCTTGGGTGTAGCTTACACCTAACCGTGGGCGTGTGGATCTGGTTTGGCCATCGGAGGAAGCTGAACTTTCTGTGGAAGAATAGGAACCTCGGTCTCTTCTGGATCTTCTTCGCCTTTGGCGATTTAGCTGGTTGGTCAACTCCGCGTTGACGCGCAGTTGTTCAGTTAGCTGTTGTCGACTCTGGGTCAATTCTTGGAAAAGTGTCTGGAACTCTTGTCTGGTAACCAGACCTGTTAGATCTGAAGGTCCGGCGGCATCTTGGTTTGATGGAGGCAATTGCACGGGATTCTGCCTGTCCCATCCTCCTTGATCAGCAGCTGTAGAGGTAGTCCGTGTACTCACCATAGTGAGGTGATGAAAGTCCTTTCCTAGATCTGATGCAAATCTGAATAGAATGGAAGGGCTTCAAAGTTCTTGATCTGGATCTTCTTCTTGGATTTATGTAATCCGATATAGATAGGAGATCCAAAGAGTAGGAGAAAAATTGGGTTTTTCTCAGTGAAAGCACCAAAGTGTTTGTACCAAAATTGGGCACAACACTCTTCGGAAGTCTTTGAAGAGATAATTGAAGAAATGAAATGGAAAAAGAGGAATTATCTAACAAAAACTCCAAATCTCAAAGATGAAAATAATTAAAATGCAAGGAGACACAAGAATTTAGAGTGGTTCGGCGGATTGCCTACATCCACTATGAAGTAGTTTGCTTTATTAATCTTTCTTTGATGTTTACAATTGATTTTAGCAAATTACAACGAATAACAATGATTTGCAGCAGTGAAATTTGTTGGTAGCAGCAGCCATGGAGTTCAGATCTGGATCTGGTGGAGTCTGGGCGTTGGAGATCTCAAAGAGGAAGAAGAACCCCTTTTCTGTTGGCTTTGGGGGTCTATTTATAGGTGTAGGAGGCTGATATTTCGCTCAGATCTCGGGAGATCCTCTCTGGCACGTAACCAGGCCCGCGCGCCCAAGCCCGTGAAGTTTTGGTCCGATCCGTGATCGATACGAACAGATTTCGTATCGATCGAGATTTCATCCAATGGAGTCGAAATTTGGCGTGGACATTCTTTAGCATGCACGTGGTCTTCTGTGAAAATTTCATAGCATTTGGACTTGTAGATTAAGAGATATGATCGATACGAAATTGGGATTCTCGGTAGGCTGTTTGGTTCGACTCGCTTTTGTTTCGACTCGCTTTTCATTCGACTCGGTTCTATTTGACTCGGTGACGTGGTGCTAACTTGTATTGACTACTGTGCTTTGATCGAGTCGAACTGTGCATTGATTGAGCGAGTCGAAGTGGAGCGTTCTGAGGGATTCAAACAGGGGCTTCACCAATGGAGTCGAACTCGATGGAGTCGAACAGTGGTTCGAGCTGAGCGAGTCGAAGTAGGCATCTGATGGTTGCGAAGTGAGTCGAAGTAGCCGCTTCTGATGGTTGCAAAGCGAGTCGAAGGGAGCGAGTCGAAGCTGGCTTCCCTGATGGTTGCGAACGGAGCGAGTCGAAGTATAGCTTGAAGTGAAGCGAGTCGAAATGTGCACTTCCTGTGGATTCGAACCGGAGCGAGTCGAAGAAGGCTGTTCTTAACCAATTTTGTATCGTTCACAACTTGAGCATACGAACTCGGATTGACTTGAGATTTGGAACGTTGACTCTCATAGCTTAGGTTGTCATGTCATATTAATTTTAGATCGATCCGAACCCGGACAAAATTTGTCGATATCCATAGTGAGCTTGTGTATATAACTGATCTCTAGGACGGGCCGTCATTGGTTACCAGTCAATTCCTTGGTGTCACGGCCTTGCCAAAAGGCGGGATAACATATATATATATATATATACATATATATATACATATATATATATACATACATATATATATATATTATCATGTGTGCTCTCCTCTATTTTAGAGGATCACACATTTTTCTCAAATAATTATATTATTATACACACATATATAAATATAAGTATTTAATATAAATATATGTATATATATTATATATTTGTATATGTACTAGTTTCGATTTTACAAAAAATTATATTTATTATATTTTGTAGTAATTTAAATATATTTAATATAATAATAAATGTATACAATATTGATATGTCGTACTTATGCTTATAAATACACACACACACGTATACTAAATTCTTTAAATAAAATTTAGTTTATACATATGCATTTGTAACGTTTTATATTTATATAAATAATATATATAAACATACATTTGGACAATATTTTTGTACATTGGATGAGCTAACGTGTCTGTTGCGGTGTAAATACTAGCACTTATACACAACCATATTATACCTTGCACGAATTAATATGTTGCACATGCGCGCACGCACGCACACACACACATACATACATACATACATGCATGCATGCATGCATACATACATGCATACATACATACATACATATATATATGTATATGTGTGTGTATGATACACGTATATATATAATATAGCATAAATTAAATAATACAATATCATTTTATAAATTGAAATAAAATAAAGATTTTACTTAAAAGAACTTTAGAAATGTTCCAAATAAATTAGACTTTATAGGCTCAACAAAGATTCTAAATGGTAAAAAAAATTGAATTTCACTCATTACTTTCTCTATAGGCTGGTTTAGTTCTAACACTAATCAAATATAAGTATATTAGCTTAATGGTCGTTATGTCATGATTTGACTATAAACAAAGTGGAGTATACACATAGAAGTTCAACTGTATTCTCAAATCGAGAGAATTGCATAACATTGTCACATTGAGGTTTCTTGTTTGACCTAGTTATTATCAACCAACAGGAAACACTGAAATGAGTCATTATATAGTTATCAAAGAACTACGAGTACGTAACCCGTTGGTACCTCAGTAGCCATGAGTAATACACTGCCTAACATTTGGAGAGCGTTATGTACTCGGGTCTCAACGGATGTACCAATATCCTTTCTCGAAAAATCTTGATCAGGAATATATAAAATAAAATGATATTATTTAATATGATTAATTACTCAAGATTGCAATTATTTGCAACTATAATCACATAACATTTTATTTAAGGACTTTCTTATTAATATACTTTAAATTAATACTTAATTAATTATATTACAATATAAGAGAAAAACAAACACCTTTATTATGAACAAAATCGATTACAGAGTCATAAATTTACAATAAATCCAATGACTTACCCTTAATTCTATCATAGACGTCTTAAAGTTGGTTCATACATATGAAATATAGGTCAGAACGTCTGAATAGTTGTGTTGAGGGCAGTTGTGTTTTGTGTTTTGGAAATTGCGATTTTGCATTTTTGAGTTCGTTTTAGGGACCCCTGATGCTCGTAAGGACCGACTTTGAGTTACTTCTCCTAAGTCCACTTATTAAACAAATGGTAGTAGTTTGACACGTGTATACCGATTGTAGGTGGTGGATGATGCGTTGAAGCATCATAGTATTGATCGTACATCAGCGACTGTGCTTAGTGGGTCTGGGCCTTACCAATAGACTTAGTGTATGATCGTTGAATCGCGATTGGTGCCATGGTGACTAGTTTGTGATAGACTTATCACATATAACGCAACACTACAGGAGAAATGTGCTAACTTGTTGTATGTAGGTTGAGGTATGGTTTCATTACCTCATATATTATTATTTGGTATCGTGTATGACATAGTAACATTTTGGTAATCATGCATATTAGTGGTATTTTCTTTTCATTAAACCTTATGTCTGACCCTCTTTTTTCATTTTGTTATCTATTCTTTGAGTAGGTTGACATAGAGATAGGGATTTTACTAGTTGGAGGCAAGTTACAAGGCCATAGCTATTTACTACTATGTTTATATCTATCCAGTATTTTTGGGGTATGACATGTTGGACTATGTATTCATTTTTAGGTATGATGTATATGAGATTAGATGTACTATTTTCATGATGTATTATGATATCGAATATTATGTTTGTTGATATGATATGCATTCAGTCTTTTACATGTTTATTTTAATATTAGATTTTACTCCTTCTGTTCTATGATATAGTGTGATCATGGTTGTGATAGATGTGCCTGTGTTGTTATAAGTTCAACCCTTAATAGAATGTCTTCCATGATACTAGTGGAATCCGGTTGCTTGTATGTGTGGATTACATATGTTACAAGGCGGGTTATTACAGTTCGCTTATCGACTTGAGCGACGGCTCCTTTTGTAATTTTTGTTTTTGTGTTTTTGATATAGGGTGTCCTCTTTGCATTTTCCCCTTATCAATACGCCTGGTTTCCTAAAGCTCCACTACATAGCAATCCCTTGTGGCATCTTTATATCATTCAATAACTCTCACTCCATTGAATGTTGGAAACTTCATCTTTGAGCACCACTGGGCCAAATTTCTCTAAAGTTAGAGAGGATGGTTCGTCCCAAGAAGGCATTTAGATCGAGAAACCATCCACCAAAACAAAGGTTTTCTTGCTAGTGGATGATTAGAGATGGTCTCCTAGCTCAATGAACAAGTCAAGTCACCGTAGGGGCATTGTTCCTTCTCTGGTTAAACCATGCAACGGTTTGTTGTAAGGAGTAACATCCTTCATAGATAATCTCATTCTATCAAAATCGCTTTTGAACAGAATGTTAACCGAACTTCTATTATCTATAGCACGCGGTGCACCACGATTGGTCCAAGCATAGTGGAGATTTCCATTGGATCGCTGTAGGGATATTGCTTCCCATGCAAATCCCGCTTACTAAACGTAATCTCAGTGTAAGTGCGACCAGGAGCTTTAGCATCTCATTCCTTCTTTTAGGATCAGTCCCTTATATTTTCAACTCCACTTGTGTGGCCAAATAGACGTTTTTGATTGTATCATTTAAATCTACATAATCATTAGATCAGGTACTGGCCTCCACCTCTTGCATGCTACCATTTTTCCATTAGGTTCATTTTAGTTGTTACCTTTCTTCTTTTCAACAAAATTATTTTCGCCTCCTTCTGCCGTTGCGTTGACATTGGATGATTCTTTGATTCGGGTGACCCGCTAGGAAGTCTTTTGGAAGCAGCATTTTCCAGTCTCAAAGACTTGGCTACTTCATAGTCGAATTTTTGAAGAGTGGTTGGCTTTTCCTTAGTCGGTTTTCATGAGAACTTCATATCAGGTTGCACCACACCATATAAAACCATTAGCACTAGCTTCTCATCTGCATTTTGTACACTTGTAGCTCAATATTAAAGTGAGTTAGGTACTATCGCAGGGACTCATCACTGCTTCGCTTGACTTTCAAGAGTGAGTATGCATTCTTTGGCTATTCCACATGCACACAGAACTAACTAATGAACTTTTCTCGCAACATGGACTAAGCAGTCAGTTTGCTTTATTTATGATTTTCTTTATATGATGTTCATTCATTGTATATATATACACATATTATATTTTTTGCTTTGGCAAATATTGGGGGTTTTGGATAAAATTACATGGAAAAATAAGTTTTGAAATTCTGAGGCTAGCATCAATGGGGGCTAGGTTTCCATCTTCAGCCATCTCTTTCATTTTCCCCCTTTCTTTCTATTTCAATTAATTTCACTTTCTTTTATGTGCTCCTCTCTCATCTCCCTCCTCCTCTAACCTAGCTTCCCCTATTGCTGCTAGCAAACCTATTTTTGGAAAATCCATTCACCTTGGGCTTAGTTGAACCTGCTCATATCTGCGATTTCTGCCATCACACATCTGGATCTGGTGTTGCAAGTCCAGATCCGCCCTAGCGTTGCATACAGTAATTATGTTATCATTTTAGCTTTCATTTAGCTTGCGTGAAGTAGCATATGTGCTTCACCGTCTCTTCTGCTTGTGTAGTGGCTGCTGGATGTTTTTTGTAAGTTGTCGGGTGATAGTTGTTGCCCTGGTCTCTTCACCTGCGTTTGGATCTAAGGACTTTGGGTTCTGGTGTATCTTTCTCCCTTGTCAATTTTTCATCTTATTATTCTGTAACCTCGACAACTGCTCCACAATAGAGGTGACTTATTGATATTAATTGTGGAACTTCATTGGATTTTAAGGCTAAACTTTATCGGGTCCTTCTCTCCTCTATGGCGGTCTGAATTTTGGCGATGGGATGCTGCGGCTTCGAAATTTTTATCCATGTATCTTTTTAGGTGTATATGTCATGTGTTTATTTTTGGTCTGCCTCACGATATCAGTCTTTAGTTATTGTTTTTGGGTAACTTTTCTAAGTTTCTAGAACTCCTTATCATAGAACTTGGTTCAGAGTCTCTTATACGTCAAATTATTGTCATAGATTGCTGTTGCGCCTAGTTGTGATGGTTACGGTAAGATCTAATGGTGTCTAGTTGGAAGTTGGGTTGTATATTTGTTAGTATGGTTAACATGGGAAATAGCTTGAGTGTTTTCCTCTACAAGCGTATTTTCCACGGCTACTAAGGTGCTCAACCTCACACCTGATTTAATTTCTTTATAAAAAGTGGATGGACCACTATAAAAAAACTGCTTTCATTGCAAAAAATATGGGATTTTTTTAAAAAAAAACTGGGTACTTTATTAACATAATGAAAAGAGGTTTGAATACAACATGTAGGTACCCAAATAATATGACCACGATATAATACTAGTAGTGGAAAAAAAATTATAGTCCAATACAGGGTACTTACGTATTCCATCACGTATTCCATCAAATCGAGAAGCAGTGCACGACTTCTCACTATATTCCACTTCATTAATTAAACTATATACTTCATTAAAGAAACCTTAGACTTTAATAATGGTGGCGGAAAAACTTTCTTTAGCTCAAAATTAAACCAAATCTAGTCAGATTTAAAATCACCTTCGAGGATGAAGTAAACGTCTACCCTAGATTTTGTGGAGTTATTTTGTAATTGGACCCTATTTGTTGATTGAAGCAACACATCCTTTGAGAAAGATATGTAGGGTGATGTTTGCAATACTTTGATTTTGTTTGTAAACCTTTAACATCCATGAAGCTTGTATCTAAGCTCCAATGGTATGGTTTATGCAATAACCTGCACCATAGTGGGCCCGAATGTTCGTTGAATCAAAAACCCAAGTTCACTAGAGTATGGATTATTGGTGTATGTATCTTGTATTAACAAAAGTATATCAGAGAGCCATCGATAAGAACTCACAATGGAATAATAAAGTATAATAAAAAAATATACCGACAAGGCTAATACCTCTGGTATTAGCACCCTTGTCAGTGTATAACATACATAAGAAAATATGTCCTTGCACCTTCTCGCCTTGTACCATATATGTTCCTCTAAATCTATCACGTGGGTTTTAAAGAGGAGGGGGTTAGAACAACGTTTTGAAGATAGGTAAATTACATACTTTATCCATAACACTAGTTTATGCTGATTGTTTTCCATCACGTGTTTTGTCTATTATTTAAAGTTTAGTCAACTCACTTCATGTACATGTAGGACAAACTCAACCTTCTATGGGTATTTGCAGTCCCCCATGGATTAGAATACATACCCCACTAGTATCCATAACTCTACACTGTGTTGGGAATTTACTAACAATGTCTAGACCAATCAAATAGCCCGCGTACACTAAGGAACCTCCCATTGGTGCCTAATAACGGCGTTACAACTATTTAGCTGTATTCTAAGCCGTCTTAAAGACTCATCTAGGGGTTAACTAACGTTGCCTTCAAATGACAAGCTAACTAACAAGCAACTTTGAGGCGGTGCATATCCCATGCAAAGCCTATATTAGTAGGAGGTGTAGTCCATTTTAGGCGTAACCCAAGTCTTTCTAATGACCACTCCAGAACCGATGATGCTCTAGAGCTATGTATGCAGCCCTACTCCTCGCATATATGATACCAACATTGTTGACATGGCGCTAAGCCTACACCCACCGTCCCATTTAGATTGCCTAATGCAATCAAGAAAACACCCACCTGGTTACTTAGTATCCCATATTGGGATTGAAGCAGACCCTAAATGGCCGTTAAGACTTCAAACCTGAAGCAAACCCCATTGGTATATTCCCTTTACTTATACGTGAGTATATATTCTCATGGGTCTTATAGTGGAAGATGTCCCACATCAGTACAATGTATACACAATTGCTGATAGCACCTTGCGGAGGGCAGACTTCTGTTGTGTAACATTACCGACCTCGCATTTCAACCCTTACTAATGACCGCGTCATTTATAGTTAGGCTAGATCCAATAATTCACACCCATTATAGACGTATTTTTGAGACTATATAATTTTAGCTAGAGAATTATTACCCTCCTATGTTCAATTATTGGTATTTATTTACATAAATTTCTTAATTCATTAATGTCATTAAATGTCATTTACCACCCTTTTTGATTTAATAGATCAAATATCTTTTACTTCTTGATTTCCAATTAATGCAATTAGATATAATTTACTGCTCCTTTTCAACCATTACAATTAATTATAATTCATTGATTCTTTTGAAGTAATAACTACCTTTCTTGATTACTATAGCTTTCCTAATTCCTTATTTCGCTGTCTTGTTCAAACTTTCATTGTTTATTTTTTTTATTTCCTATCTTGTCTTGAATCGCGTATTTTAAATCGACAAGAGAATTATTTTATTATTTCTATTTACAATATTTTAGTTTTACATTTAAGGATTTTTACATTTTAATGCATTGGAACTATATCTTCCCAAAAGGAAATGTTAATAGTGGATGATTTATACTTACATTAGTGATATATTATTATAGTTGATAATTAATAATGGATGTAAGTATGTTTATGTTGCGATTTTATTATTTGATGGATTGGGGTTGAAATGGAATGTTGTTGATGATTGATGGCTGTGTGCTATTTTATTATTATTATTTTCACCCTAAATAATGATTTATTGAGATGGATAAGTAGGAATACTATTTTTTGCTTTTACTATTTGAATTGATTGCATTGATTGCGATGGTTGCATTGATTTCATTGTTTGTGATGGTTGCAATGGTTGCATGGATTCTATGATTGCAATGTGCTAACAATTATTTGGATGCGGAAGAAGAGCAGAAAATAGAACTATATGAGCTTGATCCACCAAAAGGGGTATGTATGCAGTCTTTTTCTGTGCAGACCACCGTTTCCCTTAAGGCTGCGGTGTATAGAAATTGATGCGGTCCAAAACATAGTTAAAACCATTTTTTTCTTATTATCTTATATATCTGTACCGGTGTAGAGTTATAGATAGTAGCAGAGAAGGGAATGGAAAGCAGATAACTAATTTGGTATATATTCTATGTTGTTATTACATTGCTTATAAGTTAGTAATAATTGATGTATTTTAAATGTAAATTGAATGTGAGGATGTAAAATAACTGTATAATTGATATATTATTTATTTATATTGTTGTTTGATTCCATCATGAGGCTTTCCTTTTGTTTACTGTTTTAGAATTTTAAATTTTTATCTATCCACGGCCCACTGCTTTAAATATCTGAAATTAGTTGTAAATGTATTTAACGTTGTTTATAATTGATTTTAGATTTTAAAAATAGTGGGTTGTCATATGTTTCTTCCAAGAAAGATTTTAACGTAAACGCATTATTGTTTGGGATCCAAATCCATGTATCTTTATGCTAGTCTGTATGATTTTTTATATGCTGAATCTTTTCACATATGCTTGTAGAGATATCCACTGCATTTATGTCCCACTCCCCATCATTTATTATACTGCTGACTTGTTGGTTGTGAGTATGAAATAAGGCCATGTATAACAACCCTAACATATCAATCATAGATTTTTCTTTTATCCAAGCGTCAAACCAAAGACTAGTATGTCTCCCATTCACTATTTCTCTATTGATTGGGTGTTTGCTTATTTCTCTTATTTTCATTAAGAGCTTCCATGTGAAATAGACATTATTGTCAAAGTTAATTACCTAGAAGTTTTTGTTATTGCGGTCTATTGCACATTCACTTGGCCCATAGTGAGTCTTATCGAAGAAACTTCCACAGTACTTTGACGGCATATGCATTTTCCAACTCCTTTAACTTTCTCAGCCCTAGACCCCTTCATTTTTAGGTTCACAAACTGTTGCGCAACTTATTTTATGATGCTTTCCTTGCCATAAGAAATTAGCACAAAATATATCAATTTTTGGTAAAATTATTTCGGGAATTTGATAAATTTGCATCTAGTACCATATGGTTGGGCAAATGACTGATTTGATAAGCTCTAGCCTCCCACTAGCACTTAAGAACTTACTGCTATAGGAGTCTAATCTATTTTTAATCTTGTCCATAGTTCACTAAAGTCAACAGATTTCAATTATTAGCTGAAAGTGGGATTCCCAAATATTTGATAGGTAAATTAACACTTTGAATACCTAGTTCTTCCATAATTATTGATTTGTTTTTCACACCTTTGCCAAAGAATAGTTTTGTTTTGCTAGTGTTGACAGTGAGGTTTGCAACATTATTTAGCTATGTGAATATTTGTTTTATTGAAAGTACACTTGATACATAAGATTTGGAGAAGATCAGCAAGTCATCAACATAAATCAAGTGGTTTAGCATTGAATTTATGTTGTATATGGGTCGATGCTCTCCAATAAATGCTCACTTTCTATTTTAATAGACAAGAACTCCATTGATGTGGCAAATAAGTAGATGGACACTGGTCCCCTTGCCCGATGCCTCTATTGCTACAGATAAATCCTCGAGGAGTGCCATTTGTGATGATAGAGAATGCTGGTGTTGAAATGCACCAATAGATGATGGATGTCAATTGAGGAGGAAACCCCATGTTAGCCATAACATGCATTATGAACTCTATATTGACTTTATCTTATGCTTTCTTTAGGTCCGCTTTTATACACTTGGTTTTGCAAGTTTTCCTATTAAAGCCCTTTGTCATCTAAAATGCTAGCAGTGAGCCTTCAGAGATGCTGGTACCTGGAATAAAATCATTTTGATTATATGAAATAAGATCATTCATTGGGATCTTTATCCTATTGCAAATTATGTTTGACGGTATTTTATATAACACATTGCAGCAAGATAAGAAGATATAAGCCTATAGTCATTTATACTATTAACATTATGTGATTTTAGGACAAGTGTAATAAAAGTGTGATTCATTTCTTTATTAAACTTCCCTTTAGAAATGCATTGTTCATGGCATGTAGGAGTTCCTCCTTGATTTGATCGCAATGATGTTTCTAGAATTTTATATTGAAATCATCAAGCCCCAACTACTGTTGTTGTTTATCTGAAATGTTGAGCTCTGGTTCCTCTAAGTTGATTAGTTGAATCGGTTTTTCTTTCACATTTTCAGTAAGAACCATTTTACAAATAATACTATGAAATCGAGTGGCATTGCAATCTGAATTGTATGGCTAGGTGTTATGTTTAATTTCTTTCTCTTTCAACTTTAGTGGGTAGGTAATGGGTTGACCATTCTCATCAATAAGGCTATGTATATGCATTATGTTTCCTTTTGAAGACATCATTATGTGAAAAAACCTTGTATGTTGATCACTTTGGGTTAACCATTTTATTTTTGCTTTGTACTTGTTTTCAATTTCTTCTGAATGCATTAGATCTTGTAAAAGATTAAGATTTTTCCTGTAATTTTCTAACAAAACTTCATCATGAGGATTAGTGATAATCCGGGCATACAAAGAATCAATATATTCCCAAATCTTCTCATACATCTATCTTAAACTAGTTTTTTCCATAGTCCAAGTTATAAGACTAGCTTTAATGCATTTTAACTTGAATACAAAACTAAAATAGGGTTATCTCTACTTCTGATGTTAATGCCACTCGAAACTACTTCTTGGTAACCTTGTTGATTGGTTCTAGAATTATTGAATTCAAAAGGTTTGTTCTCCCCTCCTCTTGTGTCATTTACGAATTTTATGACTATAGGGGCGTGGTCACTAGAAGAATGGTTTAAGGATGCAACTGAAAGTTTAGTGAACTTATTTACTAGGTCAATATTGCCAAATATGCTATCTATTTTACTATGAATTGAAAAGTTATGACCTCCCCTCCAAGCAGAATAGTAACCTGAAGTATGTAATTCCTTCAAGCCAATAGCAGTAATGCAAGCTTGGAAGTTAACGTCGGTTATTTGGTTTGATAATGAGATTCTTAAGTGGACAATTGAAATCACCTACTACCAACCATGGATATCAATATTGCTGCTGCATTAGTTAAGAAATTCTAAGGACCATTTCTTTCTATTTCTAGGTGTCTAGCATATGTAATAGTCACTGCACGATTAAGCCCACCAAAATTTTCCAATGCATAACTAATAAATTAGTCTGATTTGCTAAGAAGGGCTGTAGAGTGTAGACCAAATTTATGTGTTCCATAGAACCATAGTCATATCTTTGTTATCTATGTCATTATTATGAATAACCTGCCAATCAGGATTGATAAATTTTCAAAAAAATTTAATGTTAACTTCTAAAAGTTGGTGTTTAATACCCCGTAAAATAAATTTTGTGTTGAGCAAAATGTCGAGAAACATCTTGCTTCCTTGTAGTGGAATTTAATCCCCTCACATTCCACACTATAGACATTAATTACCGTGTTTACTCCTAGCATTCAAACTACCTAGAGTAGTGTTGCTATGTTTTGTCTTCTTTGGTTTTTTGGCTTTCGCTCTAAGGCGCGCTGTGTATTTATCCCAATTTGGGTTATCAATAATGTCTTTGTCATCGACAGTTTTGAACACAAAATTGATTTCATCGCTTTTACTTTTCCTCGTGAGTCTGGTTCTAACATGAGTATTTGTTGTTGTTACTTGTGCAGGTTCTATAATAGTCAGATTGTGTACTAGATCCACATTCTTATTTGTAGCTGAGTTGCAGTTGCCATTCTCATGTGCTAATCCACTTTCAGTTTCCTATGTAGCTTTAGCATCCATTTGCATTTCAATAGGTATATTCACTTGAACTGCCAAAGCTGAGTTGTTATTGTCAGCCCAAGGGGTTTAGCCACTTCAGGAGTTAACTTATGCTGTTATTCCAGACTCACCTGAGAAGTCGCACCTTTCTCAGTTGATGTAATGCCTGACTCCAAACTTTAAGAGTACTGCCCATTTTCTTATTGAGAATTTCCTATAATATTATTTTGTTGTTGCATAATTAAAAAGGGACGTTGAACATTATTTTCTATATAATTTGGAGTGTTAAACTTTGCATTTGGATTTGCATTTTCATTAGTGTTGGATTTAGTAGAGTTCTTGATGCCGCTTTGATGATCAACATCCATTGTTGCTTAATTATCATGTTCTTTAGAGTTTGGTTTAGGCACCCATACTTTTTCAAAAGTACGAAACCTTTGCAGATGACCAAAATAGTTGCAAGTTTGGCATACGTTCGCTTTCCATTGATATATAACTGGCTGCAAATGTCATTTATCTCTTTCATCAATAATTGCTACGTCTTTAGGATAATTGAAATCACTACTAATTTCTACAAGAACCATAACAAAAGATATTTCAATCAGGTCTTTGGTGTAAGTGTCCATTTTAATTAGGTTGCCTAGAACTGATGCTATAAGACTAGTTCCCTCCGTTTAGCTTTAAGATTAGCTTTAATGCATTTCAACTTAAATATAAAACCACAAATAGGGTTATCTCTACTTTTGATGTTAATGCCATTTTGAACTGCTTCTTGGTAACCGAGTTTATTAGTTCTAGAATTATTGAATTTGAAAGGTTTGTTCTCCCCTCCCCTTGTGTCATTTATGAATTTTATGACCATAAGGGCATGGTCACTAAAAAGTGGTTTAATGCTGCAATTAAAAGTTGAATGAATTTATTTACTAGGTCAATATTGCCAAATACGCTATCTATCTTACTATGAATTGAAAAGTTATGACCTCCCCTCCACGTAAAATAGTTACCCCAAGTATGTAATTCCTTTAATACAGTAGCATTAGTGAAAGCTTGGAAGTTAAAGTAAGTATTTATTTGATTTGATGATTAGATTCTCTCATTACCGTAAATTGCGTAGTTGAAATCGCCTACCACCAACCATGGCATATCAATATTTGATGCTCATTAGTTAAGTAATTCCAAAGACCATTTCCTTCTATTTTTAGGTGTCTAGCATATATTCACTACATATTTAAGCCCACCAGAATTTTCCAATGCACAGCCAATAAATTGGTCTGATTTGTTGAGACGGGCTACGGACTAAATCGGTTTGTTTCACAGATCATAACTGTACCTTTGTTATCTATGTCATAATTATAAAGAACCACTCAATCAAGATTAAGAGTTTTACAAAAAAAATTAATGTTAACTTCTAAAAGTTTATGTTCAAGTAACCCTTAAATCAATCTTGTGTTGAGCAAGATGTTGAGAAACATCTTGCTTCGTTGTGAGGGAATCTAATCCCCTCACATTCCACACTATAATAGACATTAATTACCTTGTTTACTCTTAGCATTCAAGCTGCCTGGGATAGTCTTGCTCTGTTTTGTCTTCTTTAGTTTTTTGGCTTTTTCTTTAAGGTGCTATGTGTATTGATCCCAATTTGGGTTATCAATGACATCTTTGTCACTGGTAGCTTTGAACACAAAATTGACTTTACTTCTAATTTTTCTCATGAGTCTGGTTCTAACATGAGTATGTTGTTACTTGTGCAGGTTCTAAAGCAGTCATATTGTGTACTGGATCCACAATCTTATCCAAAGTTGATTTGTCATTGCCATTTTCATGTGCTAATCTACTTTAAGTTTCCCATGTAGCTTTAATATCCATTTGGATTTCAATAGGTATATTCGCCTGAACTACCGAAGTTTAGTTGTTATTGTCAGCCTCACGGGTTGAACCGCATTTAGTTTGTTGTGTTGTGTTCTCTTCCATCTAAACTTTAGGAGTTAACTCATGTTGTTGTTCCAGACCCACCCGAGAAGTTGCACCTTTCTCAGTTGATGAAATGCTTGACTCCAAACTTTTAGAGTATTGCTTATTTATTTTTGAAAATTTCCTGCATTATTATTTTGCTGTGTATTTAAATAAGGATATTGAACATTATTTCCTATATAATTTGGAGTATTAAATTTTGCGTTTGGATTTACATTTTCGTTGGTGTAGGATTAGTAGAGTTCTTGTTGCTGCTAAGGCTGTCAATGGATACCCGAAAAATCTGATATCCGTCCGAATCTGAATCTGAAAATATGAAAAATATCTGTGATTCGCCGCCGTTATTCGAAATGCGAATACGGATATCCGAAAAGCTTTCCGGATACGGATATGATTATTGTGGTATCCGTATCTGAAAAATATTCGTCCAATTAACTGATGCATATATATATATATATATATATATATATATATATATATATAATTAAAATTATATTTAATTAATATATGATTTTTCAACCATTTTCTAACCATTGGATGTTACTACAATATGGTTTTTTGCTCATTTTTAGTGAAAGCAGACAGTTTTAGTGTTTAATTTTTGACTATATTTGGATACACATACGGGTATTAGTATAAAACAATGTTTTATCATCACATTTTTTATTCCTTGTTATGAACATTAGTACAAAAACTGTTTTATGTTGATATAAACCGTTTCATTTATACTTTTAAATTTATTGATTATGTGCAGAGTGGATAAATATCTAATATCCGTCCGTATACGAAAATTAAGCGGATACGGATATGACACTATCTGTATCCGAAAGTATCCGTTGACAGCCCTAGTTGCTGCTTTGATGATCAACATCCACTGTTGTTGAATTGTTATGTTCTTTAGAGTTTTTTTAGGCACTCATACTTTTTCAAAAGTACAAAACCTTTGCGGATGACCAAAATAGCTGCAATTTTGGCATACGTTCGGTTTCCATTCATATAAAACTGACTGCAGATCCAATTGGTCTCTTTCATCCATAATCGATATCTCCTCAGGATAACTGAAATAACCATTAATTTTTCAAAAGTATAAAAATTGAGGAAATTGTGTATTTTGACATGAAAAATGCTAGTCCTACTTACAGGACTGTAAGATTACTTACAAGAGAGGAACTAACATTTGGGACCCTGGTGTAACAGATTCCCAAAGATCAATTCAAATAAAACAAAATAAATAAATAAAACCGAACCCAGAAGAAAACCAACTTCCATCAAAAGAAAACATATTATTCTATATCACAAAGTCTGTGACTCTGTATACATCAAATATCTGATTTACTTTTACAACATTATGTACCACCATACAGTGTTCACAAAGAACTTCAACTACACGACCTAATTTGTTACATACAACAAAAAGAATACATCAACCTTCCTACCTACAACTGTAAGTATGTACCCACAAGCAAAACAATCTAAACGTACCGTAATCTATCAATCCTCTGCATTTCCTCCTCCTCCTCTTCTTCAGCAGCAAGTATGGAACTCCCACAGGCAGCACACAAAAACAGCTGCGGCACGGGCTCGTCATCCTCGATCCCAATGCACCTGGTATGATGCCACACGTCGCAGGCATCGCAGGCCACCATCCTCTCCCCATCGTCGTCCCTCGCTCCACATCTGCATCCTATCGACCAACTGTCCGCTCCTCCTTCGTATTTCAGCAACTCGTTTACTGATGATGGTCCCAGTTCTCCTCTTACCGTTATGGTATCGCCTGACTCGACCCCGGCCAGCATCACTGGCTCCCAACACTCTCCTTGTATGCCTCCTGTTTCGGTGATTTGGAAGCTCTCCATCACGCAGTATGTGTCTCTGAATGTGCTTTCTGCTTCGGCTTTTAAGTCCTGGATCGATGCGTACGCGTCTAGTACTATGAGTTCGGTTGGTGGTAGAGGGTGCATCGTTGGGTGGTCTGTCTCGGTTGAGGTCGGCATCCATTGAATGTGAAACCTTAATAGGTCGTCTGCCTCATCTCTGAATGCAAATACCTACCACAAAACAAAGATGAAAATTATTAATTCTATTGCTTTTTAGAAGCAGAAACTAAAAAACAAATTCCTATGTCCCTTTTTGCTTGTTGTCATGTGAGCCTACAAATCGTAAACATTATATATATATATATATTACTGATTCGGACCAGGCCCGGCCCAATGCAGAGTCGGGAGAGACAATAGACTAGGGCAGCATCTCAACGGGGGCAACAAAAAGAAAACTGGAATACGCGTTTTTCAATCTCGCTACTCCTTCAGCAATCCAGCTCTGCCACAACCGCCGCAGGCCCACAACTAACACCTTCATCCCTCTGACTCTACCGTCATAGCTAGCCCCTCCAAGCTCCAATGCAACCACCACAGGCCCACAGACAGCTAACGTCAAATGTTAGCTCAAACCCTAAATTCAATTTCGAATTTTATCCCCAAATTGGAGATTGGAATCTCAGCTCAAACCAATGTGAGAATTACTAGTATTGGTTAATTTGTTGAATTTTTTTATATGATTGATAATTTGGTATATTCTGCATTTCTACTATTATTGTCATGTTGTTTTCTGCTGTTGCTAATGCTTTGTATATTCTGCTATTGCTAATGCTAGGTATATTGCCATGTTCTATTACAAACGTCAGTTCAATTTTGAAATGTAATTAAAGATATAATGATGCTTATTCTAGTTTAAATGATAATGAACATACATCAAAATTGTAATTGAAGTTTGAATGATAACTTAACAATGGTTGTTGCCTATTAATTAACTGAATTTTTTGTTCTAGTTTGAGTGATAGTGAGAACGATGTTTGTCAATTAAGAATTGTTTTTGTTGTAGTTTAACTCACAATGAAGCTTAAAAAAATAATGCTTTTTTTATGTGTAAAATATTATAATGATCTATCAGTGAATAATAATACTTTGTTGTATCTTAAATTGAGTTACAAATCGAAAACAAAATTTGAGTGATAGTGAGAACGATGTTTGAGTGATAGTGAGAACGATGTTTGTCAATTAAGAATTGTTTTTGTTGTAGTTTAACTCACAATGAAGCTTAAAAAAATAATGCTTTTTTTATGTGTAAAATATTATAATGATCTATCAGTGAATAATAATACTTTGTTGTATCTTAAATTGAGTTACGAATCGAAAACAAAATTTTGGATATCAAAATAGAAGGAAAAAACGTAGATATGAAGAAGAAAAGTCATTAGTCGGTTCAATTTCTAATTTATTTCAAGCAAGAAATAAAAATTGAAATTAATAAAGATACGTCTCCGGATAACTATATCGCAAGAGAGATTAAGTGCGCTAGTTATGATTTCAATTGAAAACGAGAATTTAGATAAGCTTAACTATGAAGATGTTAAACGAGTTTGCCTCAAAAAATGCAAGAAGTTATTTCACTAATATGTATTAATATGTTACAATATTATGTTTACATTTTGATTTTTTTGACATGTAATCAAAATGACTTAGTTGATCAATATTCTGTTATGGTTGTTAAATTTTATAAAGAATTTAAAGTTCGTCTTGTACTTTTTTTGGATGAGTTAAGAGGCAACAAAAACAAACATAAATACTTGTTCGACTAGGGCATTGAATAACCTTGGGCCGGCCCTGACTGGGACACATCATACCTAAGGAGGAGTGATGATGAAAAAAAAAAGAATGGTTAGGATCTATGTGGGAAACGGGAACATACAAAAGGGGATAAAGGATTTGATCTCATTATAGTACAAAAAAGATAAATATATAACATTCAAAATAAACTAGCAAATTTATTGACACGAATCTACCCTAAGAAATCATCCTTCTCATTTTCCTTATCGTATCATTCCATGGTGCTGTGAGCTGTGTAACTGAGCTAATGTTTATTGATGCTGATTATGCAAACTCTTGTAATGACATGATGCTTGTTCATTGTGCCTTACCAATGCAGGTGTTCACAAATGTTGTCGTGACGATGCTAATATGATTTAATAAAACAGAAAAATGAGAGTTGGTGTTTTCTTCACTATGTCAGCTGTAATTTTTAAAACTGGACATATTCTTCTTGTTAAGATTCGCGTATAAAAGAAATACATCTCTCCAACAGCAAAACATAGATGCATAGTTTCGCCCTCATAAGGAAGAGGGAACGATAGACGACAGAGAAAACATGAAGCCACATCTATAACAGTTTATTTTAGTTAACTAGTTCCATGCCTGTTATTGCAGGCTGTCCCCCTATCAACCTCCTGAATTCCTAATTCATTCAGGGGTAATTTTGATAGAGATTATGCAAAACACAGTTAACAGAGAAGTAATACATAAACTCGATCTGCAACTTATTGAGTTGTACAGTTTTCTTCGTTTAATCGAGTGAATTTCAAATAAAATTTGTTCTATTTAAAGAAAAAAGAAAATAAAAATGCAAATACCTTCCCCCAATGCTTTGCATTAAGCACCACCTGAGTCTCATGCGGTCGAATGATGGATAAGCATTTGCATGCAGTTCGCAAGTCTTTCTTCACCACACTCAGGACATCAACCGTACCATCAAATGCATCAACTTCATCAGGTAAGACTACTTCATCATCAGCATCATAAGAAGCGTTATTACTGATTTTGGAGATACTGAATTCCAGGACACGATTACAGTTAGATTTTCTGTGAACCACGTAGTCACCTACAATGGTATTGCCCAGTGATTTAAGTACAAAGTCAATCAAACCAGTGTCGCCAATGGTCAGTCTAGCAGCATCACGAACTTCTTGACGGGTCATTTTATGGCCACAGTCGATAAGGGCTTCAAGCACCACTTGGGCTGATGTGAGCAAGCGACGTACATTCCATCTGCTTCCTAGGTTGGCAGCCACTGACGCAAAGGTACGGCATTTTTTCGGATCAGTCCTTTGCTTTTTGTGTTTTTTAGGGGGTGGGGGTAGGGCTAGGGGTGGGTTTAGCAAAGGAGGGGTGTGAGAAGGTTTTTTTCTGAGGTCGATTAGGAAGCAGAGTAGGTCACGGAGTGTAGTTAGAGGGGCAAGTTTGGTGTAGGAGATTATGATGTGTTTTAGTTGGTTTGCGTTGGAGTCGGGGTCTGCGAGAAGCGAGTCGAGAGAGAGTAAGGATAAGGTTTCAACTGCTTGATTGTAGGACAGTTCGTTGACTCCGAAGCTACCAGAGCGGAAGAGGTAGCCCCAGCTGCTGAACCAGGAGGTGCCATAAGCAATGCCAAAGAGCAGGCGGAGGTCTGTTGAATATTTTCTTGAGATGTCTTCCACGCTTACCTCCCTAAATTCAAATGAGGATGGTTGGTCAGATTCATCCATGCATGATCAGTAATAGATGCGAAAATCAAATTTCCAGAATTTTCATTATGAACAGTGCGTACTTGATTTTATTATCAAGTATATGAATTAAATTAATGTATTTTAATAAGTTTATAATTTCTATTCAGTGCACGAGGCTCCCCTTGGAGCATGATTTAGGATAGGAAAAAATTGTACAATATGTGTTAATTTTAACTTTAAGTAGCAATTAAATGGGAAAGAAAGCTAAGATACACACAGCACACTTGAGCTGGGAAGCACATAATTAACAAAGAGTAGGCAGCATAATATGATACTAATTTGTGTTTCCATGTTTGACAAAAACATAAATGGAAGAGATATAAGCCATATATTATAGGAAGTGTAAGTAACGATAATTCATATTTACAACTAAATTTTATGGAAGTTCTAATTTATCTACCCAAATATTTCTAATTTTTATTGAACGTTAGAAACAACATAAAAACTACTTATAAGTAGTTATAAAATAAGTTACCAAACGGGCTTGGCTTTTTAAGTATCCCTAAAAGCCTCACAAAAACAATCCTGATAATCAGATGTCTTGAAATCCTGTAACACTTATTACTGATATATTTGTTTCCTCATATTCCAACAAAATTTCATAAAGAAAGAATGTTTGGAATTTAAATTTTCTGTTAGATGGAAAAGCTCACAACATTTACAGTAAATAATAGAGCAATAAAAAGACAATCAGATAAAGAATGAATCTCAATCTGCATTAGAAGGGAAGAAATATACCTGACATGAAGTGAAGTGCATAAACGATCCCATAGATCCATGAGGTCATGGCCAGCAATGAACTTAGAGCCGCCTTCATATCCATTAATTAGGAGAAGATGACCAAAACCATTACAGTGAAGAAGGCCGTGAAGTAGATGAGTGGTGAGGTTGAATGCATTGAAGTGGAGTGGCCTATCCCACTCATCATCTGCGGGTATGATAATGTGGTATCTCCTCTTTGATACAAAATGGTGGCTCCAACCTATTTTAGTACCAACAATCTATTAAGTACTACCATGCTAATCAGTACACAGCAGTGAAGCGATAAAGCATACAATGTATAATTACTAATTACAGTATATGCAGGCTATTTCAATAAGTAAAGGACATTCAAGAGTTAACCAGAACTTCGAGCCTGAACCAAAATACTTATTCAAATAGACAGTGTAACAACAATACGAGATCTCATGGTTGACTAGTATATATTTGCCTTTTACTGTAAGAGAAACAAAGAGTTAAGTGGAGAACACCTCATAAGTGCTTCCTACGAAAAGAGCTGTAAAATTGGTTCCCAATAGCACATTCTACATGTTACATACATTTTACTAGTAGATTTTATGCTTTCACACGTAAACAAATGTCAAAGCTTAACTAAGCAAGTTTCTCATGCAAAATTCATGAAACATGTTTTTAAAAAGAAAATGGTTGAAGTACATTTATTAACCCAATTCTATACTAACAGCTAAGATAAGAATACTAGCTACACCATATGTTTTCAATGACCAACTCGTATTTTCTTTTGAAAACAAGGTCTCCGCATATGTAAATCCATCCATACAAATTTAAATGACTGCATGATGTCATTGAAATGGTTGTATGTCTTATCATTAGTACCCAGTGAATTGGTAAAGTTACAGAATAAAGCAAGAATTCTAGGTTTCCAGGGACAAAATACAAACATTTATTTATTTACATATATAGGCATAAAACTAATTAAACCTAGTTGCAACGGAAGGTGCGAAGAACACAAAAAACATTTGAGAATAACAATCAACTTTTTGTTCTGATAAAATTATTTTTGTATACCAGTATTAAAATATCAAATGGAATTGAACTGAATCAACGTTTACTGTATGCATAGCAGCTGTAACTAAATTTAAACACCAAATCAAAACAACAATTTCATCAAAATGCATATATACATAATTTGAACATCCATAAATGCCAAATAATAACGCACTTCCAGTTTTGAATTTTTATCAACGTATAATTATACCAAGAATCAAACCGCCAGATTCTAATTATAGAATGCGTAAATGTCTTTCTTAAATCCGCCCACCACCAATACCTAATTATGCAATTAATCAGATATACCATAATATCTCAATTGAAGCAATTAAACTAATCCAAAATGTGCACAAAAGTTCAAAAAATCAACCAAAATACGTTCAGATATTACACAAAAATCCCAAAATCCATACAAAAATAACTCGAACAAAGCCCATATCAGCAATTTTGTTCTATCTATAAATCACCAAAGTCGATTCTCACCATTGCATCGACAGAAATCACAAAAAGGTTTATCCGAATTCCGCACAGACTCCTCAACCGTATAAAGCGGGACCACGATGCCGGAATTATCATCAACGAGCAAAGTGCACCACGTGGGCATGCCCACCGTCTTATAATCCTCCACGTCAGCACATTCTCTGACGAACCGGCGAACGTTGTTGCGAAATGCACCGGAAAAGTCGGTGGGGCAGCCTGGGTCCATGAATGTGCGGAGGCCGTAAATCCTACATCGCTTCCGTCTTTTCGATGTTGACGAGCGATCGGAGACCACCGCCGTCGGCATCGCCGGCGATCCCGATCGTACGGTCGAAACTGATGCTGAGCGTGTTTTTAGGTTTTGCGTTTTGAAATTTGGGAGTAATTAATGAAATCTGGGTAGTTATGTAATTTGGCTGGGAAGAGTTCGTTGGAATATCTTATATAACGAAATTCGGGGATGCGGAGAATAGATGCTAAGTTTAAGGTTTTAGTTGAGGTACCAGTGGTCAGTGTATGTGCTGTACACGCTGAACTAAAGTAGAAACTTTTGGTTTGTTGTTTTTAGTTTTGTATTTTCGTCTAAACAAAAATCCGTATTTCTTATGCATTGTTGGAAAACACACAATTTTGAAAAATGAAATTAACATAGAAAATAGAAACAAACAAGTTTATTTGATTTTTCGTGTTTTGAGACATAACAAAAGGACGAAAAACAATTGATCTTCTCCTTCATTTTCCGTCCATCGTTGTAATGGCTAAGAATTGTAAAAACAATTCTCATTTTTTTTGTATTTTGTAGTGTATGTTGAAAACACGAATCACAAAATTCAAAACGAAACCAAACGGGTCCTGAATTTCGAGAATTCCGCATAATTACCTTTGTCTACACTAATAAAACCGTGGTAGCTCCCCGGTTGCTCTAGCATCACCCTAAATTTAATTGTAATAATAGATATAACCGAAAATGAACGTTTACACTTAAACGATGATTGCTAAAGAAGAATTGGGGATGATTTAGGAAAAACATATGCATACATGCATGCATGTATACATGCATATATACATACATACAGGGCTAGTCCGACTGTATTCAATGCCCTAGTCGAATAAATTTTTTTTTGTTTTTATTGTCCCGCTGTTTAATAAATAATAACACAGATTTAACTATAAACAAAATGCAATATATATGTTGGCAAAATATCATAACATATCAATACGTATTAATGAGAAAAACTTCTTGCAGTTTTGAAAGAAAACCCGTCAATTATCTCATCATGGTTTAACATACTTAAGTAATCGTGTTCAATTGGATATCATGTAAATTAAAAATCTAAAAATACATTAAGGTCCAATATAAATTGAAAGTAAAATAGAGGATAACTTAATTAATTTTTCAAATGGAAATTCAGTTTTTAGGTATTCATTATTAAACAGCAAGCAACAACACTGCTTTTAACTTTTCATATTTGCAAACAAAAATTTACATCATTTTCATTATTTAATGTATAATATATACATATACACACACACACACACACATACATATATACATACACACACATATATCAACAACCATTAACAGCTATAAGCCAAATTAACAATATTTTAAAGTTAACTCACATCCTTTTCAACAGTATGCCGTCGCATAGCTTTGAAAAGAGGCTAGGTCAATAATCTCAAATTTAATTTTTAAGGTCTCTAGAACTAAACCGGAGAAGGTAAGGTAGTACTGGAGCAGCATGCGATGCTGGATGCTAGAGCAACAGACCACGATGGATTGGCGGTAGTGTTCAAGTTCGATAGAAAAGGCATTGGAAAGAAGAATACCTAATTTGATTATTTGTTGCCCCTCTCCAAACTGATGCCCTAGTAAATTATCTCTCCAGACTATGTCCAGGGCCGGGTCTGCAGACATACATATATGCATATGGATGTATGTATAAACGAAGATTCAATGACACCCCCGTTTTGGTGCATCCCTTTAACACTCCTATTATATCTTGAGCTATTATTTCGAATGCTATAAAATTTAGCAGTTACTTCATATAATACTCAAGATCATCTCAATAAAGTTTGGGCTTATTTAAATATATATAGCATAATATATTTGACCTTTAAATTGAACAGTTAAATAAATATTTAAATGGTAAATAATTGACTTGTAATTTTGGAAATGCTACAAATATTGAAACAGTCCCATATTTTGTAGAGATTATCCTCTATGTGTGAATTAAACATCTACAAAATTTTGTGGCATTTGAAATAGTGCAGCTCAAGATATGATAGGAGTGCTCAAAATAGAATGCTAATGAACCTTTCTATGTGTGTGTGTATCTGTGTGTGTGTGTGTGTGAGCATTCAATGACACTTCTATTTTGCAGCACCCCTGTAACCCTTTGATTTCCACCACATATTCTGATTTAAATAATAGTATGATGTGGAAGAAAGAGAAAGTACTGTTATTTAAATTGGAATATGCAGTGGAAATCAATGGACTACAAGGATGCTGCAAAATGGAGATGTCATTGAACGTTCATCATATTATGTATGTATGTACTTATACTTGCTCCAAAAGTGGGACAAACAACAAACGAAAATTATGAATGTTATGAAAGCAAAAGAGAGAAGAACGCACCAAAATTATAGTAGTTCAGTCAAAATTAATAAACGACGTCCTATGTTAACTCTACTACTAATTACCCTTTGCTTCTACAAGAAAGATCTTACAACTCGGTAAGCAAACCGCTCGAATATGAATTTTCCAAAGTTTAGATGCAAGAATCGAATAACAAAGATCAGATCAAATCCACCAATGCTTCTACCTCACTATTTACAGATGAAATCAAACATTAAAATCGTCAGAATTTGCTGAACCACATTCCCCGCTTCATGCTCAAAATTTCAGCAAGACACCATGGTCAAAATCAGGATCTAAAATGAATCGGTACCAACCGCTATGGATCAGTATCGATTGCGATGAATCGGTACCGAGTTATTTGGTTTTTCGGCATCATGTTCTTCATTTAGACTTGGCCTTCATCTTTGGTCAAGTCACGATGACTCCTCACGTGTCATGAAATAGATCGGTACCGAGTTATGAGGATCGATACCAATTGTTCCTTAGTCTTGAATCTTTAACTTTCTTTAGTCCGTCACCACTTGGATTCTCTAAAAGATGGTGAAATACTTTCGTATAGTCCACGATACCAACCCTAGGGAGTATGTCTAAGTTTTGGTGTTTGATTTGTACGCTTCGCTTCTGATCCATCTTAAGAGCATTCAACAGTCCTAATTTATCAAGATATCGCTTGTTTCAAATGAATGATTACACTTACCCCCTAAAGTATTCTTTCTGTTAACACAACATGCTTTGGATCAAGACAAATTATCGACTTTGAACTCCGATTTGAAGAGATGTCCTTATTTTCTGAACTGTCTTCATGAGGCGATTCATCCTTCTAGATTAACATGCTATTTCGAATAGTTGTGGATTCACATATCTTTGACAGGTATAAGAGTCGAAGCTCCCAACTCTTCATTTTTGGTTAGCTATGATTTCATTTTTCATTTTCACCCACTCTTCATTTTACATTGTCATTCTTTTTCTCTTTCTCTCTTTTCTATTTTTTTTATAAGATCATACGGATCGGTACCGATCATTTCTCTTTGTGTTACTATATAAGTAACACTCGGAGAAAATTCCTCCTTCACTATCATTTTCAAGCTACATTCGTTTTTTTGTGAGCACTTCGATCCACTTCCCTTACACTATTAACAGCTCCATTTCCTTCTCTAAGCTTCGAATTCAATCTACTTTTGCCAAAATTTATAGCCGATCTAGAAGAATAGCTCCCATCCGACCCATACGAACTCGAACTTGATTCCTCAACCTCAACGTTGTTTCCTTTGCTTCATTTTTAATCTGAGGTAGGTTGCCATCGTTTCGTTCATGGTCGCCGATGCTTAGCTATGGCCACCGACCCATTTTTGGCTTTGATTCTTGTGATATCCCTCTCTTCTACCTTACTTCACATTTGACTATGACTATCTTAACACAATGGACCCCAGACCCTTACATAACTTAGAGTTGGCCTCCATTATCTCCGGTTTTGACCCCAAGCATTACCTATATGTGGTTGCTTGGTCTCTACCCTAGATTTTGGCCTTTGGTTTTTGGGTTTTCCTTCACCTTCAACAACTTGATGCCAACCATGTGCTTTTCAGGGCTCAACTTTGAGTTTTTTAAGTGGTGATCTTATTTTTTCTATCTTTGACTAATGGTTTAAGTGGAAGGAAGGGGTGGTTGTATTTCATCGATTCTTGATCAATATAGATTGGTGATTTGGTTTCATTGGGATGATCCTAAGGAAGGGTCACAGCGAACATGCTTCGACATCCGATGGAATTATGCATCAATATCCTAAGTCGAACATCACATCCCTATGTTCATGCAAAGAAAAGCCTCGTGTCGTTTCAAACAATGGTTCTGTTATCGCATACTTTATGAAAATGGGTTTTCGTAGTATGACAGAGATCGTTTACAAGCATGAATGAGCTATTTACACAGAATGTTCGCACACTTTGTTCTGGACATAGGACACACACTGCATGGATCTGTAACACCTCATGAATTTACGATAATTAGTTAATTTATTAATTCTGCACCAAAAATGGAATTTGTGCCAACTATGGAATTTGGCTATGAAACTTGCGCCATAGCATTCATGGTGATTTTTTGAGCAACTTTCTTATTTCGAGTTTCGCGAACGAAGTTCAAACGAAGAAGTTACAGACATTTAAAGAAATTAAAATGAAAATAATTAAAAAAGCACAAGAAGAAATAAACAAACAACATCAGCAGGACCCCACTAACCGATCCCATATGTGGGTCGGTTGACCGCTGATCGACCGGTCGGAGCCTAAAAAGCTGAAGTTGAACCTCGGCCAACGACTCGGATTTTATATTTTTAAATCCAACGTGTGCAATTCATTCTAGCCTCTATAAATAGACGTCCAAACCCTCCTTATCTTCTCATATTTTCTGATGCAGGCAGCGAAGCTCTACGATGTTCTCTCTTCTACCTTTTCCCCTAAACAAGACAGATACAAATCTGAGAAGATCAGAAAATAAGAAGAAGAGAGAAATGTACAAATTAGCATTACGCAATAACAATGTAAATATCAAATTAATATATCTATATCTTTCCTTAAATCCCAATTCTCTTCTCAGATCTATAATTCTAATATTATGTATATTCCTTTTTATATACATACGCCTTGAATTGAAAAATGAAAGTAGTTGAGTTAGAAAAATCAGATTCGGATCTGGAAGTTTGGGAAGCCTAAAATTGTGAGTGAGAAATTTATGTAAATTATTTATAACATGATAATTTATCTTGTTGGATTTTGTTTGATTATTGTGCCTAATTGAAAGATTTAGAGTTATAGGCTTAAAAATTTAATGTATAAGACATCGCCTACATAATTTGGAAATTAGAAAAGATTGGATAGAAATGTTAATTTTACCAAGATTTATAAATTTGTCCTAAGTTATTGGTAGTTAAATAAGAATTGAACGCGGAATTGTTTCAGATCTACCAATTGATTTAGTGAGAATTTATTTCAAATCTATATTTGTATTGAAGGGTGTTAATATGAATTAAGTTGTTCTAATCTCAATAAAATGAGAAAGTTTATGTATTTTAATCTATTGAGTATGTAATCCATTCAAATTCCATAGATTTATCTAATTTTTTAATTATATTGAAAAGTGCATTGTTCGATTTGATAAGGAATATAATTAATAATAGGGAATTTAGTCATTCTTTGTGATTCCAAACAAAACAAACCACTTATTTAGGTAAATCTATGAAAATATATAATGTGAAATATTTTTAAAAGAAAGGTTCTCATAGATTAGACTACGAAGAAATATCCTAGTTAAGGGTGAATGTAACTAAAATGATAAAAGAGAAATAAAAGAAAACAAATGCATAAAACATATAAAACCACGATAAACCCAAAAAGGAAATCATTATTAATACAACAAAAAATGCTTATAAACATCTATGTTAAGAGGAATTGGAAATTTAAAATAGAAAGTACAATAAATGGTAATAGTTGGAAATAAAGGAAGAAAGGTTAAATAAACAATTAATGTGGAAATAAATGAAATGAGAGTTATGAGGATTTAAATAGTCGAAAGGTTGTAACTCAAGAAATAAATAAGCATTGAATGACCAATGAACGCAATAGGAGTTATGAGAATTTAAATAGCCACAAACAAATAAGAGGGACTAATCAATGAAAGGTATTAAAGTAATTGTGAGGGAATAAGGAAAGAATAACGTATCACATAGAATAATAAGAGATTTGTAATTTAATAGTGTAAATCTCTTAGGAAAAATAATTAATTATGGAGTTAATTCCTAATTAGAGGCGTAATAAGGGGTTACCTTATGTGGCCTCAACTATTAAATGTGTAGGATGATATATGTACATATGTAGTATATATAAGGTACGACTAAGTTATAGGGATGCGAGGTTAGTCCAAAGCTGCATGGAAGTCGCCCGGTTGAATCTGGCTACTAGCGGTGTGGCTTAGCAGACTAATGTAGGACATTGCCTATAATAAATAACTTCAATGGATGCGAGGTTAGTCCCAATTCTGTAGGGTAAATCTGCCCATTCAATCTGGCTACTAGTTCCTACGAAAAGTCGGATTAATCTGAGATGTCACGGTTGGGTTATTGGTCATAAGTTATGTTATGGATACGATAGGTAAAATCTTTAGGAGAGGTCTGCTTCGGGTTTGAGGTGTTAAATGGCTATGGTAGGGTCCGCCTCTTTCTTAAATGAAGTGTTAAATGACCAAATAGGATTTCTTACGATGTCAGTTAAGGAGGACCATGTAGAGACCTTCCTTGGGATTAGGTCTTAAACAATGGGGATTTGCCTATTTTATAGGTTTTAAATGATCAGAGTCTGCCTAATGCCTAAAATGAGAGGTAGTAGGTGGTTTGGAGTACTCCTTCTCACATTGTAGATGATAGTGCATTAGAATTCCAGACTGGAATAGCCTTCGAGGCTTACAGAGGGAACTAACAAGATAGCTAAAAGAACGGTAGATGCACGACAGTTAAATTATTAGTAAGCTGTGTATGGAAGTTAAGCTGTCTCTAGGACCGACTGATTTAGGGTGACCATTAAATTTTGTATTAGAAGCTGACCTGCTTCAGGATTGGGGTATTAAATGGTCACTGGGTCTACCTCTTTTCCTAGTTTAGAAGTATTAAGTGGTCGAGAATCTTTAGATAGTGAAACGCTTAGAATTATATACATACGTATGTAGGCATATGTACATATGTAGCTATGCCTTAGGTAAGGATAAACAAATCATACATGCATATGTATTAATTGATTAAATAAAAGACATAACATTAAATAGAAGCCAAATCGGTATAAGTTTATGTTATAGGTAATGTATGTAACTTTTCCATTCAATAGAACATTGTTCTGACCCCCTCCTCATTACAACCCATAGGATAGATTTAGAGGAACATGTCATTGGCAGTGACGGAATGGTTGATGGAGAGTTATTCCTTTTCATGCTCGATTTTGGTAAGGCTTATGGATGTTAGTGGGAGGTGGTTGATTCTGAAGTTGTAGCCTCGATTGGTATTTGATCTTGTTATCCTTTCTTTATGTTATGAGTTTTATTTGATCGATCTCTAAGATACTTATGTTTATTACAGTTTACCAAAACCAACAGTCCATACCGTAATGGATTTGGGTTTCGATTTTGTCAAAATTTGGGCCCATTAAGGTGCTAGTTTTTACAAGATCCGGTTTGTTCAACACATGTCAACATCCATTAGACCATATACATCGGCTACAAGGGGCTTAATTAGAGCATGAAGATTTAAGTTAAATCATACCTTACATTGCTTATATATCAAGTTTCTAATAAGTCATGAACCATCGACACTCCTTGCATCTCTCTACATTGGGGTAGGCCCTTCTACTTCATAGTTCATTCTGCCAATTGCAGGTTCAACCTCTATTTCATCATCAACCTTAACGCCCTCTAGACCTCGACCATCTTTCCATCTGTCCGGGTGATCTTTACAAGTAGTTCCTTTTGCCGTATGAGAAGAACCCATATAGGAGTTGCCCCCGATGTTAATTTGGAGGGCATCATGATTCACGATGACCCCTTAGATTCTCCAGCTTCAACCCTGACTGTGGCGGATGTTAGGACAATTTGTGACCATCATCAGATTCCTTTTGAAGAGACTTTAACTCCAACACCCGATCAATGGGCACATAACCCTCTAGAAGGCTGCATAACATGCAACTGTTGTATGTTCCTTTTTGGGGATGTTCCTCTATTTAATCATTTCATCCGACTTGTTCTTCGATTTATGAAGCTTGTCCCTACTCAGCTCCATCTAAATGGGTACGCCACATTGAATTGTACTTACATGACTTCCCTCAGGCACTTGGGCAGGGTGTCCTCTCTTGAAGAGATTAGGTACATGTAAGTTTTAAGAAATGAGGAGACCATCCATCCCTAACCTATTTGGAGTCATCCAGAGGTTGTTGTATAATGATTGACCTCTGCAACAAACTCGGTCATTTCAAGAATGAGTATTTCCTTGTCCGCTGCCCAATTGATTCGCTTAGAAGTGGTTGTCCAGATGTAAGTTATACCCTTACCTTTAAATTCTAAAGAGTCAATTTCATTCAAATTACCGACTTCTTTATTTCTTTAATCTATGGACATTCCAAAAAGGCCTACAAGTGAAGCTCTGGAACATACATTCCAAGCCTCGAAGGACATTTTGCACAATGGTCGTAGCCTTAGCCTACTCTCTTTTACACATGGAGTTGCACATCCCACTTAAGAGGCTAAGGGCGAATCCTCGGTTTGCAAAGATCAAGATGCCACACCTATGGCAGAGAGTCCTCCTATTAATCAAAGGGAGATGTGGTGACCGCCCTACACCTCTAGCATGCAATAAAACCTATAGAGTGCGCTTCCATAGTGCCCGATCAATGTAGGAAGATTATCAAGTGGCAAAGTACTAGAGTCTCCAAATAAAAAACATATCGTAGATCTCACAGTGCATCGAAAATAATAATATAATATTACATATAGATATAAAAAAGGCGAGACAATAAATATAATTAGATGAACCAAAACCATATCAAAGTGCAAAGATCCATCAAAGTTGTGTAACTTAAGAGATAGAGTTATACATCAGATAATAACTCAAAGGAAACTGTCTCTAAATAAATAAAAGCATTACTAAGCTCCACAGTGCTACACAGTGGAAAATAAGCAGTAATAAGCCCAAATATTGTATTTGAAAGCATAGCCTTCTGCTCGACACCCGTACTGTTTCATGTGCTCACCAGAACTGCTATCCCTAATCTACTCATTTAAGAGTACTTGAAATGATGAGTAGCAAAGCATAAAATCTTGAGTCAGATTGTGGTCTGGTGTGAGCGGTAAATAATCTCAAATTTCTATAAAAATCAATACAGTAGGACATAGGTATGGAGTGTCAAGTATGGCATGTCCCTACATCCAAAGAGTTAGCACATAACACACAATATGTTACTCTACATCATAATCATCATAGGTGTGCTATACATTAAAGTACATATAGGGTGTTTAGATATCTATGTTAATGATACCTACACTATGTGACATCCCTAGCAAACAAAGCAACCATAACATCCATCATTCATCATAACATCACTCACTCAGTGCACTGGATATATGATAACTTTTATGACCGCGTCTTAGGTCAGAGACTGCTCAATGTCCCGGACTCTTGATATTCGAATCCATGCCACTTAGTAGGCCAGGAACTAAAATGCATATTTAATAGTCCAGGGTAAGATAGATATCCTATTTGAAGATCTGTAGCCAGTTATAGCCTAGGTGAGTGTTCTCACATGCTCCTGCTTTATGAGTACACTTTGAGACCATCGAGTATCAAATATCCTTTTGCATATATTATATCCATAGTAGAGCGTGTCCTAGCTCCACTTCATAAATCGAAGTCCAATAACTTGTCCTTTGAATCATCATATAACTGCCATGCAGTCATTAAATCCAGAATAGCCCTTGACATCCATCATTAGTCGTAGAGTATCATCATGTTGTCCTAAAATGTGACGACTGTCCTACTCCTTCGACGCCCAATCTATCCGAAGAATTTGCTGAGTGGTGCCCGATCGATTTAGGACGATCGTCAAGGGTGAAAAGAAGAGAAACAATTACAAAACCTATCGCATATCTCACGGCGCATCGAATACAATATAATAAAATATCACAGATATAAAATAGATGAGAAAGTAATAACTAAATGAACCACAATATCATAGCACATAGGTTCACAAGTTATACAAGATGTTAATAGAGTCTATACGACTGATAATAAACTCAGAATAAACTGTCTGTAATAGAATAACTAACACTATCTAGGCTCCATAGTGTCGCACAGTGGAATAGCAAAAATAATTCCATATATAAGTACAAAAAAGAACTATCTCCTACTCGTCCTTAGTGCAGCAACTGTGTACCACCTAAATCTGCTATCTAGTCTACTCATTTAAGAGTAACTGAGATGATAGGAAGCAAAACACAAAACCTTGAGTTAGTCAACAGTCTGGTGTGAATGAATCTCAAAATACTATATAAATCGAAACAGTAAGGAACAAAGGTATGTCCCTGTATCTAAAGAGTTAGCACACAACAACTACAATATGCTACTCCATTTCCATCATCATAAAGTATATAAACATCCTGTTATACTATAGGTTGTTTATATATCGATCTCCTAGATACCTACATCATGTGACATCCCTCATCCATCAAACAATCCTCCCTTTCACTCGATATGCTCTAGATATATGATAACTCGTATTACCATTCCTCTGCCAATTAATGGAAAAATCCAGGTTTTCATGTACCCAAATACTAGCCCATAGCTGACAATGATCCCTTCCTCGACCTAAGGTGTACGGATCCCAGCAATAATCCAAGGTAGCTGTTCCAAGTACCCAATGAGCATCTTCACAATACCCCTACTTACGAGTATATCAGGAAACACTCTTGGTATCGATGATCCCTTAGCTCGCATATTTAAGCCCTTCCTCACTCCATCAAGTTTCCATTCATAACGGAACCCTTCATCGTTCCTTCTTTCCATGATATAATCCTTCAATGTTCTTTCCACTAGTTCCCTACCTCGAACCTGCCCTGGTGGATAATCATCATCACTGCTCCATCAACATCGAGCCATCATCATCGGAACCCAACTCCATCATCATCCAATTACCATCATTAAAGTTCCAACGTCATCATCCTTCATCGTGCTGCGATGTCGCAGTGGAACGCCAAAAGAACGAACGAACATCTTTAGCATGACCTACAGGATGTGCTCAACAGCCCATGGAAGTTTGGCCCATATTCGCCACTCTCACTATGTCAGTACCGACATGAATCCATTCATGTCGATGTTGATATGAACTACTTAGCAAAACAATTGGCTAAGTACTTTACACCTTGATCAATCCTCCTTTGATATCCTAGTGCTCCCTCTTTCCATGCCTTAAACCCCTAAGTCCTTTGGCCCACTCCTCTTTCCCAAGAAGAGGTTGACACTAACAAGGAAAGGGAAAGGTTCCGGGAAGAATTCCTTCTTCAAAATTGAAGCCAAATCCCCCAACTTCATTTCTCTTACCTTGTCTCGAGCCTAACCCGAAGTTCCTTAGCCAAAATCCCCATGTAGCTCATTCCCCTATGTTATCCAGCCTTTTGGCTAGACAGTGTTTGAATGAACTCCATTAGTCGAACATAGAAATTATCAAGGCAAAGAGCCTAGAGAGATAGCTTGAAATCCTAGAAACCAACTGCAAACAAGATTCCAAGGCAAGTGCCAAGTCATCCCAAAGTTCAACAAACGTCAACTATCAAAGTGATGGATCGTTACCGATCCATCCCTATGGATTGGTACCGATCCATAAAATCTCATCCATTCTACCTCAAATTCCCACTACTCCCAGGCATTATTATTAGAAACCTATTCCAAGTTTCATAGGATCGGTCGCATGTATGCTATCAAGTGTCATGAGCACCTTAAATCAGGAACTCTAATCCTCAATCAATCCAACTTGTTGACCCAGAAACAAGCCTCTAATAGAGCAATCAAGATGGGAAACATGAAGCTAATGACAAGTCACACCTGAACAAGGCAATGGAAGAAATTCATAAGGCATTATGGATCGGTACCGACCCATACCTATATATCAGCACCGATCCATCATATTTGCTGACATGACCATGTTTTCTCGAGCTTAACTGCTACTGGACATGGGGAACATGATGGAAATCTTGGAGGAGCAATTCTCAGCCACCTACAGCTATAAGTTGAGGGAGGAGGTCACTTTAAAGGATCTTTTCTAGTTGTTTACGAATTTCTTGCAATTCTCTTGTAATCCCGAGGGTCCATACTAATCCATAAGAACGAAAGTTGTAAACAATAATATAATCGATATAAAACCTAAGTGGACATAGGTTTTGTTTTTTTCCCAACCATTGTAAATTTTGTGTATTCCGTTTTTACTTCATTTTCGTTTATTATTGTTCATTTTATTCTCTACTTCAATCTCTTGGGTGTTTGTGTCATATTTTGGTACAAGCATTTTGGTTCTTTAATGGAAAAACCTTATTCTCAAGACATTTGGATCCGTTATCTACTATTGGATTGTCTAAATTCGAGAGATATATCCAGTTTTCTTTGTTTTCGATGTTTTAAACTACTCAGATTTTCTGAAATCTACACAAATTTCTTTCAACCACGGCCATACGACGAGACCATTCTACCACTTCTAGAGCTGCAGATAATGTTGAGAACGTTGACGTTCAACACTAGGAGGAAGTTGCATAACCAGGCACTGCTGAGGCCCAGAATCCGACTGATATGATAACTAGGGTCGAGATGGACCACATGATGAAACAAATGGAAGATAGGTTGTAGGAAAGTCGCAACGAGATGAATTAGTAGATGCAGGAGAGCCTCAAATTGCTGAATGAGTTAGCACAGATTCACGTTGTAGAAGCAGGAGGGATTTGGCGCCTTCTAATTCAGAATCTGATTGTTCCTCTTCATCGAGCTAGAGATAGAGATAAAGGAAGCAGAAAATGGTTAGGGAAGAGGTTGGTACATCGAAACAGAGGCCGGATGGAGGTTACGGCCGAAGCTTGAGAACCGGTACTGATCCATCCCTATGGATCGGTACCGAACCATCTGCCTTTGGGATCGCAACTCAGCAAGCCAGTGGGAACGTTGGACTTACTTCTGGTTGTGTCGTAGATGATCAAAATACAAGATATCAAGCGACTGTTATCGATCCACCACGCAGGAATCAGGCAACCGGATCTGCTGGTCGAAAAGGTTCTCCAAGGGTCAGGAGAACCCATGTATCGTGAATCTTCCCGAGAGTGTTTGCCTTGCCGAACACTCGGGATGGACATCGATTACCACCGTTTGGCAGAAACCATGGAACTGGAGTATTTGGCTGAGATGGTTAGGAAGCTGGTGAGCGAAAATTAGTCTGGAACAATGAAGAATGGGGCACTTCTCCAAGTCGAAACCCAATCACTGAGGAGATACCGTGTGAAGGGTACCCTCGGGGATTCATAATGCCAACGATGCCGTTGTACGGTAGGAGAATGGATCCGAGGTAGAAGCTGATGAAATATGAATGACAAATGGACTCCGCCAAGGCATTTGATGCTGTAAGATGTCACTATTTTCGATTTTCCTATAGCGAGTGGCGCTGATGTTTACCCGCTTCCGTCGAGATCCATATCGTCTTTTGATGAATTGGAATGGAAATTCATAAAGCAATTCCATCTACACAACATACGTCCCAAGGACGTAATGTCATTATCAAACCTCTTCAAAGGTGCAGAAGAGTCATTGAAAGATTTCCTAAACAGGTTCCATACAGCTATGATGAAAGTGACCAATGCAAAGGACGACATTGTGTTGGTGGCATTGATTAAGGGATTCATCCCAAAACTAATTTTGGGAGATGGTTGAAAATGAAACACCTGCCAACGATGGTTGTATTTTATAGGAGAGCTAATCAGTTCTTGCACTTAGAAGAGGCAAGCACTACGACCAAGAGTGCCATTCCCGAATGATCAGTGGAAGTTATCCAAAGTAATCTTGCTGTGAAACAGTCCGGAGGGAGTTCCGGGTATGTTAATGTGAATGTGGAAGGCAAAGGTGGTGGCCAGAGAAGGAATGGAAGTGGGGCCAAAGATCGAAAGTCTGACATTAGGAAATGCTCCAAGTTTATACTAAGCTGAATAACTCAATCGAGAACATCTACCTTGCGACCCAAGGTACTGAGCAGTACAAGAAATCGGCTCTAAGGGAGTCAACTGGGAAGGAAAAGAAATCTGGGAAGTAATGTAGATTTCATGAGACACGTTATCACAACACAACCGAGTACAGGCACTTATGTGATGTGATCGAAGACTTGACATGGAAAAATAAATTACAACAGTTTGTGAAAGGTCCACAAGATGGCGGGCAAGGAAGTTCTAACCCTCAAGGACCCTTGTTCCAACAGAGAGAAGCCGGGACTAGTGATGATGCGCCAAGGTGGCTTGACAAGAGATTAATTATTAATACCATTCATGGAGGACCACATCCAGCGGAGAAGAGCTGGAACAAAATGGAGAGATATGTTAATGCATTAAGCATGCTAATACTGAGAGTTGTTTTGTTGTCGAAGACGATGCTCCACCGAAACAACTCAGGACGATGACTAATGACATAGTATTTCAGAATAGAGATTTCGTTGGAGTTGAAGCCTCAAAATTGAACCCCTTGGTGATATTGACCATGATTGGACCGACGATTATAAGAAAGATGCTGGTTGACAGTGGCAGTTCAATCTATATTCTATTTAAGAAGGCTTATAATCAGATGTTGTTGGATGGTAAGGATCTAAAATCATGTAGATCTTGTATACGGGGATTTAATGGCACAGCGACGGAGCCTGTTGGATGTATAGACTTATGTATGGTATTAGGAGAAGGTAACCGCAAGAGAGTGTGGGTTGTGACCTTTGTTATTTAGATAGTTTTTCTTCTTATAATGCATTTTTGGGCCGATCGACCCTGGCTGATTTTTGGGTAACCATTGCCACGAAGTGACTGATGATGAAATTCCCGATGGAGAATGGAGTGGGAGTTGTGCAGGGAGAACAAGGACTTGGACGTCAATGTTACATTGTAGAGCTGAAAGAGGCAAGGCGATGTGAGAAAGGAAAGGATGTGGAGAACTCTCTGCATCAAATCTTTGGACGCATGCAACCACCGCCTGAGCCCTGGCTCGGGCAACATAGTCGGTTCCATAAGGATATGGATCTAAGAAATGATCCAGAGGATGCAAGGGCGGCTCTTGTAGGATTGACGATCAACATCCCAGTTAGTCAGGATGATCCTACACGGGTCTTGAAGATCGTATCCCAACTCGGCATAAGGATGATGAAAAATTTACTAGTTTTCTCTGAGCGAACCTGGATGTGTTCACCTGGATGCATTCTGACATATATGGAATATCGTCAGAGATAGCATGTCATGCATTGAATGTGAATCTCAAATGCATTCCTATGAAACAAAAATGTCATAGCCTAGGTCCGAAGAGATCCGTTGCACTGAAAGAAGAGGTGGATAAGTTGAGGAACGACAACTTCATACGCAATGCTCTGTACTCGGAATGGGTATCCAATCCAATTCCGGTGAAGAAGTCCAACGGGAAGTGGAGAACATGTGTTGATTATTCCGATTTTAAAAAGGAATGCCCGAAAGATAGCTTCCCGCTCCTAAAAATCGATCAACTAGTGGATTCGACCGCTGGACACGAACTGCTATCATTCACGGAAGCCTACTCTGGTTACAACCAGATTCCAATGCACATCCCAGATCAAGAACACACCAGCTTTTTAACCAACTTGGGATTATATTGTTATCTTGTCATGCCTTTCGGTTTGAAAAATGTTGGATCATCTTACCAGAGGCTAGTGAATTCAATGTTTAAAGAACAAATTAGGTGTTCATTGGAAGTCTACATGGACGATATGCTTGTGAAGTCATGATAATCTACGAGCCATGTTGATGATTTGGCAAAGATGTTCACCATGCTCTGCAAGTATGGTATGAAGCTCAATCCGCTAAAGTGTTCATTTGGGGTTGCATCCGAGAAATTATTGGGTTTCGTAGTGAACTCGAGAGGAATAAAAGCCAATCCAGAGAAGATTCATGCATCGAGGAACATAGAAACCTCGAAGTTGATCAAGGAAGTTCAGAGTTTGAATGGGAAGGTCATTGCATTGAGTCGCTTCATCTCTAAAGCCACCGACAAGTGTATCCCTTTCTTCCACGTCATCAAGAAAGGGAAGTGGAACTTTGCTTAGACACAGGAATGTATGGTTGCTTTCCAGGCTTTGGTAGATCACTTGGAAAGGCCTCCCATCCTATCCAAGTCGTTGGAAGATGAGGACTTGTTTATTTATCTGGTAGTGTCGGTGCATGCTTTGAGCACCTCACTTCTACATAAGGATTCCCGAATCCAAAGGTCGGTGTATTTCATTAGCAAGCGATTGACGGGGGCAAAGAGGAATTACCCAAAGTTGGAAAAGCTAGCGTACTGCCTGTTGATCGCTTCGAGGAAACTCCACCCATACTTCCAAGCTCAACTGGTTAAGGTTCTTGAAAGTGATCGTGCTATAAGATCGTGTAATATGGATAAACTACTTGTGCGGAATAATAATTAAGTAAATAATTAAAGCAGTAAAGTAAATGACACCAGAGATTTTTATACTGGTTCGAACTCCCATTCTACGTCCAGTCCCAGAGTCCTTCTGGAATTAAACTAGCAACCCTCACTTAACCCGAAGGAATAGGTTTACACCGCATGAGCAACCGAACAGGACTTCTACCGCCTAAGCAACCGAATAGGACTTCTACCGCCTAAGCAACCGAACATGACTTCTTTACAAATAAACAAAAGTATCTGACTGTAGTATGCTCTTTAAATAGCACTGATAAGTCAATTAAGTACAATCTTCCTATAATCTTCTCCTTTATGATATATAGTTTAGTATGCTTGAGAAATGTGGAAGAAAGAGTGATCAACGATCAAAGTTTGTATGCAGTTAGAGTGCAAATTGAAAATAGATTGAGAGTTAAGAATTCAACAATATTAAAATCAGTTAAGTTAATTGTTTATTGAATTCTGAAATCTATTTATAGAGATTAAAAAGTTCCAACCATTGATGAAAGATAACGTTGAAAAGAAACAGGTGCAACTATTGATTTGAAGATGTTTCTCTTCGATGAAGAGAAGTGTCTTTTCATAAAAATAGCTGTTGAAAATATTCAGCCGACTGAAAATAATTATTCAACCTTCTGAATTTGGTGAAATCGAAAATAACAAAGAAATAGGCAATTTTTGGCCTAATTCAGCCAGCTGAATGAAACTATTCAACCGGCTGAAACTGCATAAAAATTTATGCTTTGTTTCAGCATTCAGCCGTCTGAATGATATTATTCAGCCGGCTGAATTCTGTTGATAAGTAAAAGTTACCATAGCTCATTTGATTAAAGCACTTGCCTTCTAAACTAGTGACCTGGGTTCGAGCCTCGCTCCATGCAATTTTTGAAAACTTGATTTTTCATTTAAAATATGAATGTATATGTGTATATACCATTTTGAGAAGATTTTAACATTTGTAAACTTTAGACACGACACTCTATGACTAATAATACTTTGTTTGTCACCTTTGTCTTGTCTCTATCATGTATATCTCTTCTTGTATCTCTATATACATACTTTCATCCTTTTTTTGTACTGTGTATCTTCGTTTTGAACGTATTCGTTTGTCTCTTTTTGATGCCCATGTACCTGCAAATTAGCTTAGAGATTCTTTGGCATAATTGTATAGTTGTTGTCATTAAAATCCAACAATAGAGGTTCTAACGGTTCTTACCAACTAGCCTTTGAGACAAGTCTTACAGCAACCTGAGACTTCTTGGAGGTTGTTGAAATAAAACATTGAATTGAGCCAATATGACATTACATATCTTCCCAGGAGGTCAATCCAGGTCATGCATTGGCAGACTTCATTGCTGAGTACACTGCGCAAGATGATACTCCGGAAGCAGACTGCTAAGTGGAAGATGTACATCGATGGTGCATCCAATGAGCATTGTTCCGGGACAGGGGTTGTGTTGATAACCCTAGAGGAACGTTCAATTTGTTACGCCTTAAAACTTAATCTTCCAGAAATAAACAACGAAGTAGAGTATGAAGCTTTGATTTCGGGATTAAAATTGCGAAGGAATTGGGAGTTAAAACTTTGCACGTCTTTTGTGACTCACAACTAGTGGTATGCCAAGTTAGAAAAGAGTTTCAGGCAAAAGGAGCGAGACTAGCTCCTTTTCTGAATAGGGCCCCTGAGTTTCTTAATGATATTGAGTATTACACTATAATGCATATTCCTAGAGAGGAGAATCAAAAGCTGATTCACTGGCCAAGTTAGCTAGTTTAGGAAATGCGCAGCTCATGGGCCTGGTCCTGGTGGAAGTATTATCAGCTTCGAGTATCGACCAGATGGATGTCGATTGAATCTTAGAGGCTGAGTCCAAAAAGATTCATGGATAACTTCGATCGAGAATTACTTGCTGAAGGAAACCCTTCCCGATAGAAAGAATGAGCGGCTATGGCTCCTTCGCTAAGCTTTAAGATACATTATTCAGGAAGGAATGTTGTTCAAGAAGGGGTTCTTTGCCCCCCTGCTTCGATGTGTTGCTAATGATGAAGCCAAGCGATTCCTCAGGGAAGTGCATAGGAAGGCTTGTAGCAATCACACTAAAGGGTAAACCTTAGCGAAAAAGATTCTTTGTTATGAGTACTTCTGGAACACTATCAACCGAGACGCAGTTGACTATGCTAGAAAGTGTGACAAGTGCTAGAGGTTTGTAAAGATTCCTAAAGCCCCTCCAGCAGATATTACGCAGATGGTCAGTCCCTGACCATTTGCTGTTTGGTGTATTGATATCATTGGTGTGCTGCCAATATTTAAAGGTGGCGTGAATTATGCCATCGTTGCTGTTGATTATTATATGAAATGGGTCGAACAGAACCACTAGCCACAATCACAACTAAGAAAGTAATCAACTTCATAGTCAGAAATATCATTTGTCGCCTTGAGGTCCCACAAACAATCATCTCTTACAATGGAACCCAATTCGACATCGCCGAGTTCAAATATTTCTGCCACAGTGTGAAGACCCAAATTATTGAGAAAAAAATAATTTTAATAAAATCAGAAAATGAGAATTTTTAAGAAAAGAAAATATAGTCTGACAATAATAATATTAGGAGTAAGTGAAATGATTAAATAAGAGGATAGAGATTTTTCAATAAAATATAATGGGAAGAAAATGATCAAATATGAGTGAGTTTTTATATACAGATATCTCCTATATATATACATATATATAAATATATATGTATTAGATATGAGTAGCCAAAGAAGTATAAAATGATAAAGTCCTTTTGATAACTAAATTGCATGAGAACCAGTTTAGTATTATTGTGCATAAATACCTTCTTAAAAATAAATCAGGAAACAAATGGTTTGAAATAATATAAAAGAACCATTCAGGCCTAACAATGTATACAATGTATCTGAGTCACACAAAGATGATGTGTAGGTGGATCATGCAAATAGCATGTGCACAGAAAAGCAGAGAAGCAACTGCTTTTACTAGAAATAGAAATCAGGAGAAAATGGCACATTTAGCCATAACAACACACACATAATTCTCTGAGTAATGTGAGGATAAAATGGGTTTTTCCTTTAGTAAAACCCTAGCAAAATGATTTAAATCAAGAGGGAAGCAGAGGTTTTCTCTGAGGGAAAACAGAAACACATTGAAAAAAAATAAAAAGGAGAGCTCACCCTGTTTTCAAGCTAAGGCATTCTCGGGGAAGAGAGGAGGAAGGTGAATGATTAATCACTTATGATCTGTAAGGCATTAAGACCCATGTTAAGGGCAGCCAAGTTATTTTATATAAACACTACATTATGTTTTTCTGTTTGATTTTATTCTCTGGATGAAAATATGTTGATCATGGATGGTATTCTGGTTGGGTTTTTGGATGAGATTTTAACCTGTTTTGATTTGTTGTGATGGTTTCAGTTTTTGTTTTAAAATAATAGATAATCAAACAAATACACTAATCACAGAAATAGATTTTATATATGCTAGTTTTGATATGAAAAATGAATCAAATGTTTTACTGTGGAATAGGGTATCAATGAAAGAAAAGAAGTAGGCAGTGTGAATAATGAGATTCATGCTTATGTCTAGTCTATATTAAAAATGATATGAACAATGCAATATTACAAATATGTGCTGATTTGTTCAGATCATAAACCAATAAGTTTTTATGGGTTTTTCTCAAAAACCATTCCCTATGTTCACAGTAAAAGAATAAATATAGTTTTGCATATGACTTCTTCAGATTTGTGTAAGCAATGGAAAAATTCTAGAAATAAAAATATAAGCAGGTTTTAGAATAATGTGATTAAAGCAAAAATGACTTTGAAATAAGGTGTGCAATTTTACATGAATGCTTTGTATGTCTGGATATGATCTTTGGGTGATTTTAATAATTCTTGATCTATATAAGGAAGGAAAGAATACGAGTATCTCTGGAATCAAAAGAAAAATTCCCCAGGAAGAAATAAATAAGCATGGTCTCTAAATTATAAAATAATTTAGGAGTAGTGCCTTGATCTACTCATCAGCAGGTGGTTGATGGGTATGTGCATGACTTGTTTAAGTCCTGTAGGCCTCTGTGTAAAGGGTTAACAGAACTGAGCCCCTTTGCAATGCACACATGGTGTTCAATGGCAAGAGTTCAGACCAAACAAAATGAAAAGATGAGAAAGAGAAATTATGCTATGGAATTTAGGGAGTTAATCCATAGGAGTTTGTACAAGAAAGAGAAATTATGCTATGGAATTTAGGGAGTTAATCCATAGGAGTTTGTACACGTACAACTGAATGAAGTAAGTGAATGAATGCTTGGGTGTATGTTTATAGATAAACTTAAATATACACATTCTCAGATTTTAATTGGGATTTGAATAGCATTTAATAGAAAAGTTCTCTGTACAGCCTTAAGAATTTACAAGATATTTTGCATACTTGATTTCACTCACACCAGAATTTATTTCTGACCCTATTTGTTGCCTTTGCAATACTTGGGGTGTCTCATTTTATTGGGGCAGTTCAAAGTTTTGCTGCAGGGAAAGATGCATGAATTGCTTGCTTGCTTGCATGGATAATTGGAGATCTTGAGGAATTTAAAGTGTTCAAGAGAAGTAGCAGTGTCATTGTAATAAATAAGTTAGACAAACTCTAATATGTTCTAAGTATTTTCATGAGTGTCTTTTGCTTTGTTATCTGGAAAATAGTATGTAAGAAGAAAAAGAAACTTAAGTGTTATATGTGTTTGTGAGCTGTGGACTTAAGTAACAAGTTCTGAAATAGTTTCAGTAGATAATGTTGAAGGAGAAGATGCCATTTAATCTGATATGTGAACATGTTTTTCTTGACAGTCTTGAGGCACTTCAGTTATGAAATTAAAACTGATACTAGGTAGGAAATATCTGATACTATAAAACTGATACTAAGTAGGAGAAATCTGATACTATAAAACTGATACTAGGTAGGAAATATCTGATACTATAAAACTGATACTAAGTAGGAGAAATCTGATACTATAAAACTGATACTAGGTAGGAAATACCTGATACTATAACTACTGAACTAATACTAAGTAGGAAAAATCTGATACTATAACTTCAAAACTGATACTAAGTGGCAAGACAAAAATTAAGAGTAGAAAACATGTATACCAATCAGTAGGCAGGGTAATGTTGTAAAGTTTTTATAGGTTCAGAACACCATTTCTATAAGTTTTAGTCCAGAAGAGTGCAAATATCTTTCAAAAACCAGATTCAACACTTTTCTAGCTCCAGATATAAGAAGTTGTATGATTTATAAAGTAGATCACAACACCATCACTCATGTGATGATTATTTGCTCTGTTAACCAGGAAATATGCATTTTGTCTGTCATGATTGGTTTGTGCTTGTTGTGTTTGATCCTTGATCACATGTGTTGTTTTTCTTTGCTTAGACTTCAACCTAGTTTATCACCTCAGTATTCATATGATAAGCAAAGAATTCCGGAAATTAAATGTATGGCTTGTAAACCCAGAGACCAATTAATTTGAGAAGTAAGCAAGAAAATAATAAGTGGCAATATTTGAATTTAATATTAATCAAGCTTGAGATCAAAAAGGAGAATGTAAAAATAGAAATGGCTATGTGACACCAATTCTCTGAAATATGAGAAATATAGTGTGATTGAATTTTCCTTGTTAATTTTAATACTCTGATAAGCAAGGAAACATTTATATATCTTCACATATATAAATGACTTGAATTGACTTATATACTAATATTTTTATATTGGTAAGAATTTGGATCTTGGGGGAAATGAATCAAAGAAGTGATCACTTGGTTTGGAAAAAAAAAATCTCAACAGTAAATCACTGAAAATAGAAAGAGAAAAGAAGTGGGTCACTTCAGTTGGTATCAGAGCAAGGTTATTAAAACATAGCATAAATATATTATCCAATTTTCTTGTATGGATAAAATTCTAAAATATATATATATATAATAATGATAGAAGTAAATTTCAGAAAATAATTAAATTAGAAATATGACTAACTAGCTATGCAATTGAATAGTGAATCATGGTAGGAAGACCACCAAGTCATGGAGCAGGACCCTCCAATACAACACCAATGGTTAACTTGCAAGATTTGGTGAGGGCATTTAGAGAAGGAGCAGTGCAGAGGGAAGAGAATCCTTATGAGGAATTAGCTAAGTTATTGAAGACATTTTCAAATTTAGGAGGTAAGGATTTTGAAGGCACTGAGGGAGTTATGGGAGTGCAGACATGGTTGAGAACTTTGGAAAGGATATTTGCAGATATGCAAATTAATGACCAAAGAAAGAGGCAGATAGCTTCTAGGAGACTCAAAGGAGCAGCATTAGATTGGTGGGAAGTGATCATCACAGGAAGGCCAGAAAATGAGATAACATGGGATCAATTCAAGGAAATGCTTGAAGCAAGGTTTGTCCCAGCAACAGCTAAGGCAACATTGCTTGAAGAATTCATAAGGCTGAGGCAAGGACCAATGTGTGTGACTGAATACGCTCAAAAATTTGAGAGTTTGTCCAAGTATGGAACTATGCTCATAGGGGATGAAGAATCGAAGAATTCAAGATTTATCCAAGGATTAAATGCAGGTCTGAGTAGAGCAATGTTACCATACAAGGATAAAACATTTGATCAAGTCATAGACCTTGCTCTTTCTTTTGAACAACATGACAATGCAAGGGAAAAATTTAGGAGCATGATGGCTAATAATCAAAAGAAGGGGAAAAATAGAGCACATCCCTATGACAAAAAGAATATGGATAAGAAAATGGAGGGAGCAGCCACTGGGGAAGCTAAGAAGAAGGTTACTTGTTATAATTGTGGCAAAGAAGGACACATGAGTAATAGGTGTCAAGCAGCCAAGAAGGCATTGTTTAGCTGCTATAACTGTGGGAAAGAAGGTCATATTAAAAGAAACTGCCCAGAGTTCAGAAAGGGAGCAAAGGTAGGAGCACTTGAGGGCAAAGCAAAAGCAACTGCAGTTGGAAGTTCCGGACAATTGGAAGGTATACTACTAATTAAAGATCACCCCATCTCAGTTATATATGACACTGGAGCAACACATTCACTAATATCCCAAGACATAGTGAATAAATTAACTCTCACATGCTATTTAGTTGATAATCCCTTGTTTATTCAGAGCCCACTAGGTAATTCTTGCATGCTAGAGATTAAATGTTTGGGAGTAGAGTTAAACATAGGTGGGAATATGTTTAGTTCTAATTTGTTTGTGCTAAAATATCCTGGAATAGGAATTATTCTAGGAGTAGATTGGCTAAGAAAATACAAAGCAATTTTAAACTTAGAAAATCTTACTATTTCTCTGAAAACAGAAAATGGTAAAAATATTATAGTTATGAGTGAAATTGCTAAAATCAATTACGGTAACCACATATGTAGCATGACTGAGAAAGAATTAACACTGGAAGACATAAAAATTATAAATGAATACCCAGATGTCTTTGGTGAAGTCATAGGTGTTCCAGAAAATAGGCAAGTAGAATTTCAAATAAGGCTAATCCCAGGAGCAAGCCCAATCATCAAGAAGCCGACTAGAATGGGTCCTAAAGAATTAGTGGAGTTGAAACATCAGTTGGAAGAACTGGAGCAAAAAGGCTTCATAAGGCCTAGTAGTTCAAACTGGGGTTCCCCAGTTGTATTTGTGAAGAAGCAAGATGGTACTTTAAGGATGTGTATTGATTATAGAGAACTAAATAAAGTTACCATCAAGAACAAATATCCACTCCCCAGAATTGATGATCTATTCGATCAATTAAATGGAGCTAAGATCTTCTCAAGGCTAGATTTAGCCTCTGGGTTTCATCAGATGAAGGTAGAGGAAGAAAGCATTAATTATACTGCCTTCAACACAAGGTATGGATTATATGAATTTTTGGTGATGCCTTTTGGATTGACAAATGCACCATCATATTTTGTAGATTTAATGAATAGGACATTTAGAGATTTTCTAGACAAATTTGTGGTTGTCTTTATAGATGACATATTTGTGTATTCTAAATCAGAAGAAGATCATGCAAAGCACTTGCATCTAGTTTTGTCTAGACTGAGGGCACATGATTTAAAGGCCAAATTCTCTAAGTGTACATTTTGGCAGGATGACGTAAAATTTTTGGGGCACATTGTATCACAACAGGGGGTTAGTGTAGATCCAACTAAGGTAATGGCAGTGCAATCTTGGAGTAGACCCAAATCAGTGACCGAGGTGAGGTCATTTTTGGGAATGGCAGGCTACTATAGAAGGTTTATAAAAGACTTTGCAAGAATAGCCATCCCATTGACCAAGTTAACTAAAAAGGAGCAACCATATGTGTGGACAGAGAAGTGTGAACAAGCTTTTTCATCACTAAAGAAGGCACTGGTGGAAGCTCCAGTCTTACAGGTTCCAGAGGGTAATGAAGGGCTAGTGGTTTACACAGATGCTAGTGGATCTGGATTAGGGGCAGTGCTTATGTAACATGGTAGAGTCATAGCATATGCATCAAGGCAACTCAAGCCAAATGAAACCAGGTATGCTACACATGACTTAGAACTAGCTGCTGTAGTATATGCATTGAAACTATGGAGACATTACTTGTTAGGTGCTAAGTTTGAATTGTTTACAGACCACAAGTCACTTAAATACTTGTTTTCCCAAAAAGACTTAAACATGAGGCAACATAGGTGGGTAGAATTTCTAGCTGCCAATGATCTTGATATATTATACACCCCAGGAAAAGCCAATAAAGTGGCAGATGCATTGAGTAGGCATCAAGCAAAAGTGGCAAGCTTAATGATGAGTGAATTCAAGGATTTGACAATCCTCAGTGAAGTAGAAATAAGAGCAGAAATTAGAATAGCAGATAAGGCACATAGTGATATGATTGAATATGGGAAACTAAGCCTTATTTCTTTAAAGTCAACTCTGGTTGATAAAATAGGAGAAATGCAAAGTCAAGACTTAAATTTAAAGGAGAAAAAGGACATGTTATCACAGGGCATGACAGTAGAGAATTATGAAGTAGATGATAAAGGATACTTAAGGAAAAAGGGGAAGCTCTGTCTGCCAAATGTAGAGGAACTGAAGCAAGAAGTTATGGATGAGCATCATAAAACAAAATACACCATCCATCCAGGCGGTACAAAAATGTACCATGATCTCAAGAGAAATTACTGGTGGCCGGGGATGAAAGGAGCAGTAGCAAAATATGTGGAAAATTGCTTGACATGCCAACAAGTCAAGGCATATTATCAAAAACCCTCAGGTTTACTGCAACCTTTGGAAGTGCCTACTTGGAAGTGGGAAAGCATTTCAGTGGATTTTGTGGATGGTTTGCCAAGAACAAGAAGGGGCAATGATAGTATTTGGGTAGTGGTTGATAGACTCACAAAAACAGCACACTTCATCCCAATAAGTTCAAACAGAAATGCTCACAAGCTAGCTCAATTATTTGTGAAAGAGATAGTGAGATTGCATGGCATCCCCAAGACTATCATTAGTGATAGAGATACTTTGTTTACTTCAAGATTTTGGAGTAGCTTTCAAGAAGCTATGGGGACAGAACTAAGCCTAAGCACAGCCTACCACCCACAAACAGATGGGCAAACTGAGATTGTTAATAAGGTTTTAGAAGATTTTATTAGAGCATGCATACTTGATTTTGGAGGCAACTAGGAGGATCATATTTATTTAGCTGAATTTGCTTATAATAATATCTACCAGTCCACCATAGGAATGGCTCCATTTGAGGCTTTGTATGGAAAGCCTTGTTTATCTCCTGCATGTTGGATGGAGGCTGGTGAAAGGGTGTTGCTTGGACCAGATAATGTGAAGGAAACTTCTGCAAGAATTGAATTAGTAAGGCAAAGAATGAGAGTAGCTCAAGAGAGACAGAAAGCCTATGCAGATAAAAGAAGAAGGCCAGTAGAATTTGAGGTGGGAGACTATGTGTTTCTCAAAGTTTCACCAATGAGGAGAATACTGAGATTTGGCAAAGCAGGGAAACTATCACCAAGATATATAGGACCATATGAGATTGTTCAAAGAATAGGAACTTTGGCTTATAGGTTGAAGTTACCAAAGGAATTGAGCAAAATACATGATGTATTTCATGTATCCCAATTGAGGAAATGGGTGCATGATAAGGAGGCCATTCTTGAATCTCCTACACATGTTGAAATTCAAGAAAATCTGGTTTATAAAAAGGAACCAGTGGGCATTGTGGCTAGAGAAGAAAAGAAATTGAGAAATAAAATAATAAAACTAGTTAAAATCCAATGGAGTTTAGATGAAAATGACTGCACCTGGGAGGCTGAAGATAGGATAAGGGATAAGTATCCTAATCTGTTTTCTACTTAAAGGTATGTTTAAAAATTATGATGAGACCTTAAAATTATTTATGTATGTTTGATTGATTTGGAATGAATGAGTTTCTGAAATCTCATTCAATTGAAATTATGCTTTGTATACATTTGGATGGAAATGTATGAGAGAATAATTGTGGGACACAATTCCTTTTAGGAGGAGAGTATGTGAAGACCCAAATTATTGAGAAAAAAATAATTTTAATAAAATCAGAAAATGAGAATTTTTAAGAAAAGAAAATATAGTCTGACAATAATAATATTAGGAGTAAGTGAAATGATTAAATAAGAGGATAGAGATTTTTCAATAAAATATAATGGGAAGAAAATGATCAAATATGAGTGAGTTTTTATATACAGATATCTCCTATATATATACATATATATAAATATATATGTATTAGATATGAGTAGCCAAAGAAGTATAAAATGATAAAGTCCTTTTGATAACTAAATTGCATGAGAACCAGTTTAGTATTATTGTGCATAAATACCTTCTTAAAAATAAATCAGGAAACAAATGGTTTGAAATAATATAAAAAGAACCATTCAGGCCTAACAAGGTATACAATGTATCTGAGTCACACAAAGATGATGTGTAGGTGGATCATGCAAATAGCATGTGCACAGAAAAGCAGAGAAGCAACTGCTTTTACTAGAAATAGAAATCAAGAGAAAATGGCACATTTAGCCATAACAACACACACATAATTCTCTGAGTAATGTGAGGATAAAATGGGTTTTTCCTTTAGTAAAACCCTAGCAAAATGATTTAAATCAAGAGGGAAGCAGAGGTTTTCTCTGAGGGAAAACAGAAACACATTGAAAAAAAATAGAAAGGAGAGCTCACCCTGTTTTCAAGCTAAGGCATTCTCGGGGAAGAGAGGAGGAAGGTGAGTGATTAATCACTTATGATCTGTAAGGCATTAAGACCCATGTTAAGGGCAGCCAAGTTATTTTATATAAACACTACATTATGTTTTTCTGTTTGATTTTATTCTCTGGATGAAAATATGTTGATCATGGATGGTATTCTGGTTGGGTTTTTGGATGAGATTTTAACCTGTTTTGATTTGTTGTGATGGTTTCAGTTTTTGTTTTAAAATAATAGATAATCAAACAAATACACTAATCATAGAAATATATTTTATATATGCTAGTTTTGATATGAAAAATGAATCAAATGTTTTACTGTGGAATAGGGTATCAATGAAAGAAAAGAAGTAGGCAGTGTGAATAATGAGATTCATGCTTATGTCTAGTCTATATTAAAAATGATATGAACAATGCAATATTAAAAATATGTGCTAATTTGTTCAGATCATAAACCAATAAGTTTTTATGGGTTTTTCTCAAAAACCATTCCCTATGTTCACAGTAAAAGAATAAATATAGTTTTGCATATGACTTCTTCAGATTTGTGTAAGCAATGGAAAAATTCTAGAAATAAAAATATAAGCAGGTTTTAGAAAAATGTGATTAAAGTAAAAATGACTTTGAAATAAGGTGTGCAATTTTACATGAATGCTTTGTATGTCTGGATATGATCTTTGGGTGATTTTAATAATTCTTGATCTATATAAGGAAGGAAAGAATACGAGTATCTCTGGAATCAAAAGAAAAATTCCCCAGGAAGAAATAAATAAGCATGGTCTCTAAATTATAAAATAATTTAGGAGTAGTGCCTTGATCTACTCATCAGCAGGTGGTTGATGGGTATGTGCATGACTTGTTTAAGTCCTGTAGGCCTCTGTGTAAAGGGTTAACAGAACTGAGCCCCTTTGCAATGCACACATGGTGTTCAATGGCAAGAGTTCAGACCAAACAAAATGAAAAGATGAGAAAGAGAAATTATGCTATGGAATTTAGGGAGTTAATCCATAGGAGTTTGTACAAGAAAGAGAAATTATGCTATGGAATTTAGGGAGTTAATCCATAGGAGTTTGTACACGTACAACTGAATGAAGTAAGTGAATGAATGCTTGGGTGTATGTTTATAGATAAACTTAAATATACACATTCTCAGATTTTAATTGGGATTTGAATAGCATTTAATAGAAAAGTTCTCTGTACAGCCTTAAGAATTTACAAGATATTTTGCATACTTGATTTCACTCACACCAGAATTTATTTCTGACCCTATTTGTTGCCTTTGCAATACTTGGGGTGTCTCATTTTATTGGGGCAGTTCAAAGTTTTGCTGCAGGGAAAGATGCATGAATTGCTTGCTTGCTTGCATGGATAATTGGAGATCTTGAGGAATTTAAAGTGTTCAAGAGAAGTAGCAGTGTCATTGTAATAAATAAGTTAGACAAACTCTAATATGTTCTAAGTATTTTCATGAGTGTCTTTTGCTTTGTTATCTGGAAAATAGTATGTAAGAAGAAAAAGAAACTTAAGTGTTATATGTGTTTGTGAGCTGTGGACTTAAGTAACAAGTTCTGAAATAGTTTCAGTAGATAATGTTGAAGGAGAAGATGCCATTTAATCTGATATGTGAACATGTTTTTCTTGACAGTCTTGAGGCACTTCAGTTATGAAATTAAAATTGATACTAGGTAGGAAATATCTGATACTATAAAACTGATACTAAGTAGGAGAAATCTGATACTATAAAACTGATACTAGGTAGGAAATATCTGATACTATAAAACTGATACTAAGTAGGAGAAATCTGATACTATAAAATTGATACTAGGTAGGAAATATCTGATACTATAACTACTGAACTAATACTAAGTAGGAAAAATCTGATACTATAACTTCAAAACTGATACTAAGTGGCAAGACAAAAATTAAGAGTAGAAAACATGTATACCAATCAGTAGGCAGGGTAATGTTGTAAAGTTTTTATAGGTTCAGAACACCATTTCTATAAGTTTTAGTCCAGAAGAGTGCAAATATCTTTCAAAAACCAGATTCAACACTTTTCTAGCTCCAGATATAAGAAGTTGTATGATTTATAAAGTAGATCACAACACCATCACTCATGTGATGATTATTTGCTCTGTTAACCAGGAAATATGCATTTTGTCTGTCATGATTGGTTTGTGCTTGTTGTGTTTGATCCTTGATCACATGTGTTGTTTTTCTCTGCTTAGACTTCAACCTAGTTTATCACCTCAGTATTCATATGATAAGTATCAAATCACAAAGAATTCCGGAAATTAAATGTATGGCTTGTAAACCCAGAGACCAATTAATTTGAGAAGTAAGCAAGAAAATAATAAGTGGCAATATTTGAATTTAATATTAATCAAGCTTGAGATCAAAAAGGAGAATGTAAAAATAGAAATGGCTATGTGACACCAATTCTCTGAAATATGAGAAATATAGTGTGATTGAATTTTCCTTGTTAATTTTAATACTCTGATAAGCAAGGAAACATTTATATATCTTCACATATATAAATGACTTGAATTGACTTATATACTAATATTTTTATATTGGTAAGAATTTGGATCTTGGGGGAAATGAATCAAAGAAGTGATCACTTGGTTTGGAAGAAAAAAAAAATCTCAACAGTAAATCACTGAAAATAGAAAGAGAAAAGAAGTGGGTCACTTCACACAGGCATCGCATTGAGAAGATATTTGCAACGGTAGCACACCCTCAAGCGAATGGATAAGTAGAAGTTGTGAATAAAATTATCAAAACATTTTCATAAAATGGCTGGAGAAGGCTAAGGACAAGTGGGTTGACGAATTACCATTAGCACTTTGGGCTTATAGACCAATCCTTAATTCCACGACCGACCACTCTCTGTTCACCTTAGCCTACAGATCAGAGGCTATGTGTAACGACCCGTGATTTTAACTATTTTAAATTATTAAATCTAAACTAATTTTTGAATTAAAATGGTTAGAAATAAATTTAATGATTTACTACTGTAATTTATTGGATATGAACTTAGATAAAATCTTAAATAACAAAATTTGATATGAGAAGAAAAAAAAATGATTAACTAATTTTAGATATTGAAATATTAATTTTGATCAATCGAATAATAAATTTCTGATATATGAAATATTTGTATATATATATATATCTAGAGGCTTAGATTTAAAAGTTTAAAATCTAATTTTTGAAAATAATTAAATAAACTTCACATTTCAAATATAGGATAATATATATATGTATGTATATACAAAGGTATGATATAAAATAAAAATAAAACATTAATAATAAAGTGACAAATTTTTGTAAATAGCTAAATATATGTGTACATGTTAAATATAGTGTTTATGTACCAAGTTTAGCATGTTAGATATAGTGTATAGGCAAAAGCATTTACATATGGTCTAAAGGATTATAGGAAATATATATATATATATATATATATATTTACATGAATGTATATATGTTTATACATAAGGGAACACCGTGATGATAAATATCTAGTCAAGCATAAAATAAACCAAATCACTTAATATTCAATTCAACAAGGAAATCAGGTCACACAATTTATCAAGTCACAAATTTCAAATCAAATTAAAGAAAAAAAAGAAAAGAAAAAAAAAACCAGTATATGAAAGAAGGCTTCAGCCTTCTTATGTCCAACCTCTCCTCTCTATATACACACACCACTGTATTGTTGTATTCATGTTTAACATCCTAGCATTAAAAAAAAGAAACTGCCATTAAAATCTTGTAGAAAACAAAGTGTTCAAGCTCCATGAAGGATAAAAAAGTAGCAGTGTCACTTTTTTCAAGCAGCAGTTCATTCATTTGCGAACTATGAATACAACACTTAATATTTCAACTAGTTAATAACTATAAACATACAACTGTGCTTTGATTTAATTATTGATTTGGGCTAAATGCTTATATTTTTGCTGTGTACATATGTTTATGTATAAGAGATAGATGTGAAGAAATTTCACTTGCACATATTATCTTTCAGGAAAGAAATAAGCTATGTTCATTGTTTTGTTTAAAAGAAAAAGCTAATCCTTCACTTTAAAAATCATTATCTCATTTTCCATTTGGTTTTAAGGCCTGATTTCAAAATAAAAGTTGGTTTTTTTAAGTATTTAACATTTTAAAATTTATTTCATCGAATTCTATCAAGTATAGAGAGAGGAAACCAGTTTTTATAGCAAGTAATCAAAATATAGCCGAGAATCGACTATTGTAATTTTAAAAACGAACACACAATCATGATCGTTAGTGAAAATCATGATTTTTAAGAGTGGTATGGTGATTTCTAGTTGTGCGTGGTAGGAAATAGGTTGAGTTGAACAGTTTTGGGTGAAATGACAAATTCCGGCGGCGTGCTCGATTTCGTGACTTGGGGCTTGGTGTGGGAAAGGCTTGGATGATGGGGGACGCACAAAAAATAGCGCGACATTTTTTTGGGACTTGTGGGGGTGGGTCGATGTAGCTTTAGGGTTTAAGGGGGTTGTTCTTTGGGCTTTGGTTTAATGCAAATGGTGATGCGGAGGAGGCGAAGTAGAGGTGCGGTCCAAGGGGGAAAGGAGGAGGAGGTCGTGGCGATATTTTTGCCATAATTTGGTGGTGAATGGTTGCATATGGTGGCAAGGCAAGGTGGAGGAATGGGGATATGTGCGTTCCAGTTTTTTGTCAGAGGTTCGAATTTTCGAACCAGGCTTTTTCGTGTTTTCTCTTGTTCGTGATCAAGGCGAGAGGGCAGTGAGTGACGTGGGAAGATGGTCGGCGGCGTGGTGGGTCGACCAGGGGTCGTGTGCAGGTGTACGTGCATGGTTGTGTGCACAAACGTATGGGTCAAGAAAAAGAAAAGAGAAAAGAAAGAGTAGCAGGAGGAAGAAGAAGGAAAAGAAAAGGGGGTGTTAAGGCATGTTGTCTCGTGGGTCGTGTGGGCTGGTTCTTTGTTTTTGAAAAAAGAAAAAAAATTGAATAAGTTTTTATATTAATAATCTTTCAAACTTTAAAAACTTTTTTCTCATTCATCTAAAATCCAATCGACGTGAGAATTTTTGCATTGTGATCCTATCACCTAGTTTTATAATCTTAATTAATTTTGTTAATTTTCTGTAATATAAAATTTAATTATTTATAATAATTGAAGTGGATAAATAATTAAATTCTTAATTGATTAAATCTTATGTAAATTAGTTATAAAATAGATTGTTTAATTTTTAATTAACTAATAATAAATCGTTTTTATAACTTCTTTAATTTATAAGTTATTTGGATTAATAATATAAATGGATTCAGTTAATTTAAACTAATTAAATCCTGATTTGTGAATTGTTTTAATATCAATTATTAATCGTTAATTTAGTTAATGATCTATGCTTTGGTCATGATAAAGTAAACATATGGAATGAATGTTCATATGTAAATATTAACACCCTGATTGTAGAATTGTTTATATTTAAACAACTTGCCTTTTCAAATTTACCGTTTTGAGTTCGAAGAGACCGGGATCAGATATCAGCATTATCCGGAACCGCTTCGACCCAATAACCACCACGAACCTTAACGGTTTGATTGTAGAGCCTAGTATACTGGGTTTTAATAAAGGTAACAATTTAGGTTATCTTAATAAGTATTTATAGTTAGACACTATTATAATATCACTGGATTTTCTATAAAAAATGTTTTGGTTATCGTAAGGGAAAAACCCATCATGTTTATGTGTGACGTGGTCTTACGAGATGCCTTTGTCTTCGAAGGATTTTGATAACTTAAGTAATTAAAATTAAGTATGTTTACTCATACCGGTTTCCAGCCTGACTCGGGTGTTACTTTATTGTAATGTTCGGATCAGACCGAGTATTGCAGATTCAGGTTATGATGCTTTGGAGCTCAGGAGACGAGCTGTAAGGCAGAGACATAATACACGTACTTGATTATATTCTGCCGTGTATTGTAGGCTGTATATTCAGCATTTGTGAGGACAAGTTATTATAATTGTCCAGATTTCTACGTTAATGGTTGTACTATGATAATTTGTATGTATATTAACAGTTACAATTTTCTTGTATAAAAAAAACTGTTATTATATATATATATATTATATTTTCTTCCGCTGCGATTGTAAGATTCTATGTTGTTGTTATTTCTATTACTTCTTCTGTCTCTTTTCTTCTTTAACCTAATGATCTGGTATTTTCGGCACTCGACTGCTCGGCATTCGATACAGTGAACTTATTAATGTCGATTTTCGAGGATCGAAAATTCCCGGTCGTTACATATGGTATCAGAGCTGAAGGTTAAGCGAGAACTTTGGCTTTGGTGGGGATTACTCATTAGAGATAGGGTTAGTATTACCCTAGAATAAGTCTGAGTGTATATGCGTATAAGAGAGAGCGTATTTGTTAGTGATATAAAAATATTTTGATATTAATAAATGAAATGATTTTAACTTGGATTTTATATAGAATATAAAAGAATGAACCCTATAAACCGATAAAATCATTCATGACTATTGATGATGATGGGATGTTATCCCTTTGTTGATTGATTGTTTGATATGGATGTACATATTATCGCTTATTGATTGATGAGTCGTGCTCAGCCAGTTTATGAGCATCGACTATTGACTATTGATTTGAGCATTTAGCTATGGTTGGAAAATTTTGGGTTTTTGAAAAATATTTAATCAATTGAGAAACTGCATGTTTAACATGGATTTTGAAGTGAATACATATTTGAATTTCCCCCTGTATCATTTTAAAGAGTAATGGATACCATTTGAAAGTGATATATGAAATATGGTTTATCTAGGCATGGTTAATAAATAAACAAAAATAAATCCAAACTCAAAATTTGAGAATCTGAATTCTGGATACTTGAAATTGATTTCAGATTTTGAAAAATAATATATTATATACTATTTGAAAGGTATTTTTTCGAATAAGAAATGTTTACAAAATGATTTCAAAGAAAATAAAACTTTAGTAGCTTTGCTACTCGATTGTTTAATGAAACTGATTTGATTCAAATCCTCGAAGTATGATTTGATATTCGAAAGATATACGTGTATATCTATTTGAAATGAACCCGATGATCAATTCCCGAGTTTTCAGATTGAATGATATTATGAACGCTTGTACCCTATGCATTAGGATTGATTGATTGATTGTGCATCTTGTTGAGATGATTGATTGCCGATTCCAATTTTGAATTGGAATTTGATTTTTCCAACTATTCTGAATAGTTAAACACTTCCAAATTGAGAATTAATTTTCAAAGCTAAGAATTTTTTGGAAAGTATATAAAGTTTAGTTTTGAAAATTTTAAAATAAAGGTATATAGAAGTTAGACAAGTTTTAAAATGTTAAATATTTTGGTAAGTAAAATAAATATGATTCTTTTGTACTATACAAAGAGGAAATTGGTTTTGGACAACTTTAAATGAAATTGAGTTTTAGGAAATGCTTTGGACTTCATAAATACTTATAAAACCTTATTTATTTGCAAAATGATTTTGAAGGAAAATTTATTTATGTATATTCAGGAAATCTAATTTTGAAAAGTTTTATAATGAATTTGTTTGAGAAATGTTTATGAAAAAGATATAATAATAATTTATAATAATAATAATAAAATAAAATAAAAATTTATAAGATCAGTTATGTATAAAGGATTTTGTAAAGTATTTAATTTTGAAAAGAAATTGTTGTTCTAAAACTTAGTTACTTGTAAAGTGATTTAGAAAAAATGTTGATATTATATAGATATGACTTTATGTAAATATGAAACTGAAGTAAATTTTGACAACTAATGATTGGAATTTTAAAATATATGAATATTGAATAATATTTGATGTGAAAAATGATTGTTGAAATCATATATGAATCTGAAGCTGAACCAATATTTGAAAGTGATTGATTACGAGATCCTTTGACTTTATATAAAAATGTTTATTTGGAAGTTTTCGAACTTATATAAAATGAATTGTATAAGTATGAAGTTATTTCGAATACTATTGATTTTGAAAGGTATTCGATTTGAAAAGCGATGATCTTATTGATAACAGAATTATATAAGAATGATATATTCAAAATTGATGATTTTAAAAGGTTTTATGTATAGTATGATATACATTTTGAAATTGAAGATATAGGAAGTACCTTCTCCTTGATTATCCACTTTGTGGCCACATTATGGATACATTCTATTGATTCTATTGATTGATTTAGGTCGTACGGACACAAACTCATGAGTTCCTTCGAATTCCATAGCGTAACCTATGGTCTTATGATGCGGCTGCATAGCGAACTTCGTAGGGCTGTGAAGGCTTACGGTTATGGATGTTTCCTGGAGGACTCAGGCGAAACCATTGTTTAACTGCAATCTATGGTCGTTTTCGGCGTAGTCCGCCTGGGTAGAGCGATTGCCCTGAGGTACGGATGTTTCCTGGGGGAACTAGGCGAAACTATTGTGTATCTGCAGTCCACATGGCATAATTCGAGGGGCAGACAATTGCCTTGAGTCTATGGGTGATAGCGACGTAACCACCAGTGTTACTATTAAGTAGACCACGATCCATGCGAGTGTTTGGCATAGCGAAATTCATAGAGTAGTGATTGCTCACAGGTACGGATGTTACCTGGGGGATCCAAGCGAAACCATTGTGTATCTACGATCTATGGTTGTTTTGGATGTCATGGCGTAAGACGTGGGGCAGTGGTTGCCTAAAGTCACCAGAGGCCGCGTCGCTCTGTCCTCTCGACTTAACGAGAGAGCGACCTTAAGGACTACATTCCATGACGATCCCGTTCGTTTGATTTTGATGATTGGATTGTACTTTCCATATCTGTTTTAAAAGTTTTCCAAGTATTTCACTGGGTGTTGAAACAGGTCTACTAAGTACTTACAGATTTCTAGTCTTGCGCCTGATCAACGTATTACTAGATTCTGTAAGAACAATAATAAACTTGTGGAAACATCGAGTTGTCAAAAGTATTTTTGATATAAAAATATTTCGTTATAAAAGAATTTTTAACAAGGAATTTTTGTAACGGCCCGTAATTTCGATAATTAAAAATAGTTAATTTAATAAGGTTTGGTGATTTAATGTTGGAAGAAATAAAAATTGGTGATTTAATAATAAGAATATAACCGGAATGAAATGTAATAGTATTAATTTAAGGAAATTGATAACTGCTTTAAATGTAATTCCAATTAATTGAAATGATTTAAAAAGTTATAATTGGTTATAGATTGTAAATTAATTGTGATAATGTGTGTATTAATTGATAATTGGATTAAAATGGTAATTGATAATTTAAATGTTGTGTTAATTTATGAAATAATGTGTAATAAATTGTAACCGGATAGAATTAATATTGTGTAAGTTGTTATAACATTTGTTTGTAAATAATAAACTTATAAATGTGATTAAATATAGAAATGGCGACAATTGTTATTTGTTACCAATTTATTTAATCAATTATAATTAAATGAAATTAAATGTTACGTAAAATGAGTTAAGACAATAACTATAAAAGGTGAATGCAATAAAATGTACATAAATTTCAATTATATTCATGAGGCAATAATTGGTTTAAATAAAAGATTGAAACCAAGATAAGTTAATTTATTGGGATTTAATTTTTTAATAGAATTGACAAAAATTTAATGAAATTGAAATATTGCTACTAATATGGTAAAAAAAGATAATTGTAGAATATTGGTGTAATAAGATATTAACAAATGTTAACTATGTCTATAGAGTAATAATTGATTGAATAAAAAAAAGATTGAAATCAAATTAAATCAATTTATTGTAATTAAATTTTAATTAATTGGATTTTATTTACCATTGAAACTGAACAATGTAACTAGTGAAATATTTAACACTGAATTTGATATGTAAATTTGTTTTAAATTATGGTAGATGTCTATGTAATCAAAAAATGATAAAATGGTTAGTTATTTAATTTGAATATAAGAAGTGATAAATTTAATTTAATAATAATTTATTTAATTAACGTGAAATGGCTATTTTGGCCACTGTCTCAGATTTCGGCGGAACTAGTTTCATCGGATCCATAACGGTGAATTGTTGTAGGATTTCAAGTTTCGCAGCGATTGGACTTGTCGTTTGATCGTATGGGCTCGAAACGCGTAGAAATCAATTTAATTAAATTTAGTTGAAATCAATTTGAAATAAGCTTATTTTAAAGCCAACTTCTTCATTTAGGAATTGAAATCTATTCCATTAGATTTCAAAATATCGAAAACATCTATTTTGATATATGGGATGACCCACTTTCGTTTTGGAAGCGAAATGGGCTTTTCGGGTCGCTATTGTCATTCGTACCAATTCGGTATGTGTTTATTTTCTTATTGGGTTTCGTGAATATAAATAGTTATGTCAACCTTAGCAGCCTTTTTATTCCTCGTTACAGTATGTACAATTTTCTCTAGCTTCGCTTTCTCAATGGCAGAAACTCCATTTTTTTCTAGATTCAAATTTCAAATCAAGTCTAATCGAAAAATTAAAATTCCTCAAACCCTATCATATTATATATCGATTCGAAGCTCTCAATGAGCGTAATTCAAATCTACAATTAGGTTTTTGATTTGGGTTTCTGTGTGGCCACAAATTGGTGATTAAATCTCGGCTGTTCATCTTGTCGTGATCAACTTTGTCGGATCGTTGAACGGAGGGTATTGTCATGTGGAGGGGGACGAGTGGAAGGCATCTGGGCCGTTCATTTGGTCAACTACTGGTTGGATCGGCTTACAAAATTCAACTAGGGTTTAGTGGTCTAACCGGCAGTTGTGGCTTCGAGAGGCGACGACGAGCATCTGGGAGGCGGCGGAGTCACTACCGGTGGCCAGAGAGATCGCTTGGACGAGGCGATGCATGGGGTAGATCGCGACCTAGTATGACGAAGAGGGTTTCTTTGCGGCATGTTCGAACAAGGCTGGACATCACGTTTCATGACTAGGGTTACGTTCTGAGAAGATAGGTGACGTGGCAATTTATTTATATTTGTTTTATTTATTTGTAATATAATCGTTTAACGTTCTAATATGCATAACTTTTGCGTACGATGTCGGATTCACGCGCGGTTTGTTCCGCTGGGATCCTTTCGAAATTCCGGACATTATAGAATAGGTTTGGACGAATTTTGAGATTGTTCAAATTTGGGCCTTATTTTGGATTTCATATCGATTTGAAATCTAAGGTGAGTGTTTTGACCCACTCACAACTTCTAGATTATCTTATGTTAGTTAAATTAAATCTATGATGTAATTAGAAATTGATTAGTTGATGTTTGGTATATTTAAATTGTCATTCCAGTTAAATACGACTTTTATTGGTTGATGTTTGGTATATTTAAATTGTCATTCCAGTTATATATGACTTTTATTGTATTTAATCGTCATTTAATTGTCAATTGAATACCTGCTAAAGATAATCATTTATCTATTAATGTTTATTGCTTGATTTGGATGATGATGTGATGTATGTTTGATTTGCTGATATTGGATGACTGGATGTTATATTTTATATTGTTATAACACTGCAAGTTCCCTATGGGTTGAAATGATACATACCCGAAAGATCATATAGAATAGGGGAAAATCATTATGGGTTGAGACGATAAACCCAAGCGATTTTCATTGAAATAAATTTGGGATTGCGGGTTGAAATGATATATACCTGTAAATTTAAATATTTGCAGATTGAAATGATAAATATCTGTATCACTTGACCATAGGGTACAAAAATTATATACGGACACCGAGTTGGTTAACCTTGAACCCAATTAAATGATGTTTGAAATAGAATTTGATTTATAAAAATTGAATTGCTTAAGAAATTATTTAAAGGATTTACATTGAAATCCCAAAGTTGATTTTGAAGTATAAATGAAATTATCGAAATCGATTTATTGAAACATTGAAATTTTGTAACTTTGAAATCCATTGAAATTGGAATAGCTAAATTGATATTTCAAGACGTAAAATTGGGTTTTGATTGAAATTTGGATACGGTCCAGATTTGGTTGAAATGGAAGAAATGGTTAAATTTGATGTTAATTTCAAATTTATTTTCTTAATATAAACTGTAAAATGTTCTTTAAAATTCTAAATTATTAAGGTTTTAACTTTATAACTAAATTTATCTATTTTAATTATTTTAAACCATTTTAAATCTATTTAAAGTATTTTAATCTATTTTGAATCTATTTAAAGTATTTTAACCTATTTTAATCTATTTTAAAACTATTTAATCTATTTTAAATCTATTTAATCTATTTAAACTATATTAATCCATTTTAACCTATTTTCAACTATATTAATCTGTTTTAATCTATTTTAAATTATCTTAAACTATTTTTAATCTAATTTAAACTATCTAAACTATTTGCTGAATTTCAGGTTTGTAAAGTGGAAGTTTATATTTAAATCCTTGATTTTTAAGTAGAATACGACTAAATGGTGTAATAACCTAAGTTGGGATTTAATAACATATTTTGACTAAATATGATGATTTGAAATGAGGGTTTAACCTAATTTGAAATATGATTTCGAAAGTGAATATGATTCCGAAAGTGATATGGTTTGAATTGAATATGATATTTTGATATCAATATGAATTGACTTTTGAAATGTAAAAATTAAATTCGTTTATTAAGTTATATAAGAATTAAATAAGCTGATAAAAATTAACTATGTTGATAATAATAATAATAATAATAATTTAACTAATGTTTATGAAAATTAACTAAGTTTATACTAATAATACTAACAACAACAACAATCATAATAACAATAAATAAACTAAGTTTTATAAAAATTAACTAAGTTTAAAATAATAATAATAATAATAATAATAATAATACTTATAATAAGTTATATCCCTTTCTCTTATCTTAGGTAAACCAAACCTTGTGTTTTGTTTTGTTGTTTGTTTTTTAATTATTCTTAGTGAAATGGATGAAGATCTTCAAAAAGCAATATGGGAGTAATTGGAAGAGAGGGGTGTGAACGATGAACTTGCACTTTTCTTGCACGATTACATGGAGGTAAAGCATAAACATGATGGCTAAAGAATATGGAGTCTTGCGTAAAGAAATAGGATAAGGTCAGTAGTGATTTTCGTTTTTGTTCTATTTTATTTTGTTGCTTGAGTTTTTCAAATTCATTGCATATATGAACAAATATTCATATTCAAATTTTTCTTTGCCTTGTACCAATTGAAATGATTTAACTTTGCATCTTTTATAGTATCTACAAATCCACCTAACATTTGTACTTCTATACATATGATCATTGATATTGCTCAATAATTGGTGATGCCTAACTATTTAGGTCATGCGGATGAAATTTTGAAAGGTTCAAAATTTTATTTTAGGCTTGGAATTATTTTGGCAACTTCTTTAACTAAAGTGAAGTAGCATAGATTAACATTACTTAATTCGTGGTATTTACTTTCTTTTTCGTTCTTTACTTTCTGTGTAGACAAACACTTCTTACTGTATCACTATAATGAATTGCAATAGTCTTTGAACCCAAAAGTAGCCTACAAATAGAAATCTTGTATGTGGAATGAGGATTTGAGAATCTGGAGATAAATTAAAACAAATAGAAATCAACATCTAAAGACAGATTTTATCATTATGAATTAGTGATGAACAACAATTGTTTGTAGTTAACTACTGCCACCAATGTTAGAAGTTCAAGTACTTACAATTTTTAGAGTCATATTTCAACTACTGCCACCAATTGTTTCACCTTCAATGCTCCTAAATATTTCCTTGTGCTATTGGATGTAGGATTCAAGCATGATAGGAAGTTTCGACACTATTTTCTTGTGTTACTATGCATGTGTCTTTTTAGTTAGTCTGTTTATGTTGAATTTTTCTTCCCTTGATTTTGGTTTTGTTATTGTCACTTCATTTCAAATTCTTTAAGATTGCTTTGATTTTCTGTGGCTTGGATGTATTTTGCAGTCAAGTTAAAAAAGGCCTTAGTTTTAACTTATCAGCTCTTTATGCACACATACTGCACTGTGTTGTCTAAAAATCAAATTTCATTAGTGTTTTATTCATACTCGTTCCTAATGTAGATATTTGTCTTATTTGCAGGTGTGTGAAAGAAGAAGGATGTGAAAGTTGTGGTCTTCCATTTAATGCAAACAACCAAATATGTACTTTTTTTTTGTTAAACTCTGCTACTATTTTTTGGGGTGTGCTTAAAACATTTGTTGCTACGTTTTGATTTATGTGGTTTAAGCTATAAGATATTATGTGTATGAATATTTGATATGTTTAATGTAATGTGTTACATCTTTATATTTATTATCTTTTATGATTCTTGCATTATTTTAATGATTTTATGTTTAAAATGATTATTATTGTGCATTTTGATATTGGTATTTAATATTGTAGTTTATGAATATGATGTAGAAAATATTTGAATTGAGAAACTAAACCATGGCACTTGAAAACTGCTACAAATATTTAATACGTCGAATGACCGCTATTAAATCTGTCGGTATTACAGATGCATAACAGAAAAAGCGCTATGGTATTATAAAAAGCGCTATAAAAGAACATATCATAACAGAGTATAAGCGCTATTGTAGCTAAATCTTTATAGCGGTATATTGGTGTTGTGACAAGTCAGCATCTACAATAACGTGTCCATATACAGCGCTTATAATCCGCTATTAATATATTTTATAGCGAATTATTAGTGGTATCTTAGAAAAAACGAAAAGTATTTTGTGGCTATCATAGCGGACAAATAGCGCTATTATAGTAATCAATAACACATAATTTGCCGCTATAAAAATGTTTAAAATAGCGGATTATTTGCGCTATTATATTAATACTTTTTATTGCACTTTTTATGTGCTATAAATTGGTCGTTGTTTTTAATAGCATGTCGTTATACAACATTTATTAAACCGCTATTATAGGATTTAATAGCGTTTTTTTGGCGCTATCGTAAGGTCTTTTTGTTGTAGTGGTGGATCGTTGAACGGAGGGTATAGTCGTGTGGAGGGGGACGAGTTGAAGGCATCTGGGCCGTTCGTTTGGTTAACTACTAGTTGGAACGGTCTATAAAATTCAACTAGGTAGTGGTCTAACCGATGACCGTGGCTTCGAGAGGTGGCGGCTAGCATCTGGGAGGCGGCGGAGTCACTACTGCTGGCCAGAGAGATCGGATGGACGAGGCGATGCGTGGGGCAGGTCGTGGCCTGGTGTGATGAAGAGGGGTTCATGGCGGCGTGTTCGAATGAGGTTGGACATCGCATTTCATGGCTAGGGTTACGTGCTGAGAAGATATGTGACGTGGCAATTTATTTATATTTGTTTTATTTATTTGTAATATAATCGTTTAACGTTCTAATATGCATAACTTTTGCGTATGAGGTCGGATTCACGCACGGTTTTTTCCGCTGGGATCGTATCGAAATTCCGAACATTATGGAATTTGTTTGGACGAATTCCGAGACTGTTCAAATTTGGGCCTTATTTTGGATTTCAAATCGATTTGAAGTCAAAGGTGAGCGTTTTGACCCACTCACAACATCTAGATTACCTTATGTTAGTTAAATTAAATCTATGATGTAATTAGAAATTGATTGGTTGATGTTTGATATATTTAAATTGTCATTCCAGTTAAATGCGGCTTTTATTGTATTTAATCGTCATTTAATTTATTATCGAAGTTAAATGTCAATTGAATACCTGCTAATGATAATCATTTATCTATTAATGTTTATTGGTTGATTTGGAAGATGATGTGATGTATGTTTGATTTGCTAATATTGGATGACCGGATGTTATATTTTATATTGTTATAACACTGCAAGTTCCCTATGGGTTGAAATGATACATACCCGAACGATTAAATATAGAATAGGGGAAAATCGTTATGGGTTGAAATGTTAAACCCAAGCGATTTTCATTGAAATAAATTTGGGATTGCGGGTTGAAATGATATATACCCGTAAATTTAAATATTTGCGGATTAAAATGATAAATATCCATATCACTTGACCATAGGGTGGAAAAATTATATACGGACACCGGGTTGGTTAAATTAAATGATTTTAAATCTATAACCTTGAACCCAGTTAAATGATGTTTGAAATAGAATTTGATTCATAAAAATTGAATTGCTTAAGAAATTATTTAAAGGATTTACATTGAAATCCTAAAGTTGATTTTGAAGTATAAATGAAATTATCGAAATTGATTTATTGAAACATTGAAATTTTGTAACTTTGAAATCCGTTGAAATTGGAATAGCTAAAATTGATATTTCAAGACGTAAAATTGGGTTTTGATTGAAATTTGGATATGGTCCAGATTTGGTTGAAATGGAAGAAATGGTTAAATTTGATGTTAATTTCAAATTTATTTTCTTAATATAAACTATAAAATGTTCTTTAAAATTCTAAATTATTATGATTTTCAAGTTTTAACTAAATTTATCTATTTTAATTATTTTAAACCATTTTAAATCTATTTAAAGTATTTTAATTTATTTTAGTCTATTTAAAGTATTTTAAAGTATTTTAACCTATTTTAATCTATTTAATCTATTTTAAAACTATTTAATCTATTTGATCTATTTTAATCTATTTAAACTATATTAATCCATTTTAACCTATTTTAAACTATACTAATCTGTTTTAATTTATTTTAAACTATCGTAAACTATTTTTAAACTAATTTAAACTATCTAAACTATTTGCTGAATTTCAGGTTTGTAAAGTGGAAGTTTATATTTAAATCCTTGATTTTTAAGTAGGATACGACTAAATGGTGTAATAACCTAAGTTGGGATTTAATAACATATTTTGAGTAAATATGATGATTTGAAATGAGGGTTTAACCTAATTTGAAATATGATTTAGAAAGTGAATATGATTCCGAAAGTGATATGGTTTGAATTGAATATGATATTTTGATATCAATATGAATTAACTTTTGAAATGTTAAAGAACCATCCGGTGTGAAATAAGTGTTTGGTTGTTAAAGAGACCAGGATCAGATATTTCATACTCTCTGCCAATACTGAAACCACTTTAACAACTGTGTACGTGGTGGAGATTACAGAAATGAAGTAGGATGGTTTGGCGAATGATTCTGTATGAGATATACCAAATGTAACGACCCGGAATTTTCGACCCCGGAAATTCGACATTAATACATTCACTATAGAAATGCCGAGAAATCGAACGCTGGAAATTCCAGATTGTTAGGGTAAAGAAAAGAGGTAGAAGAAGAAACATAAAACAAAACACAGAATCTCACATTCGCAGTGGATCAAAATATAATATCAAATAATAGCATTTATACAAAGAAAAGCTGTATCTGCTAATTTACAATCAATACATCAAAGTTACAACCACACACAATAAACTGGACAATTATAATTAACTTGTCCCAGATAATCAACAATATATCACAGCGGAATACACTCCATATGTTCCTGCCATCCAGCTCGCCTCCTGAGCTCCAGAACATCCTAACCTGAAAATCTATAATACTTGGTCGTGACCCTGACTCCCGTGAGTCAGCTTAGATGTGACTAAAACCGGAGCCACGCCGGCCCAAGTGAGGTCATTCCTCCTATGAGACATGCTTCTTCGATACCATATTATGACTTTGTGATGATTTGGTGGTCACCCCTTGATTTTGATTATGGGAGTGTGTTCCGAGGTGGGCGGTAGTAGCTGTTATGCGTTACCACTAATCCGGATCTGCAAACAGTATATCTACCATGGCATTGCGTCGAGTGCCATGTTCACATGCCCTATCGTGCCTTCTACGAGTTTGTTTTGTACCATACCTATGGAGTGCCCTCTGAGTAAACCTCACGGAGGAGCTTACGGTACTGTATAGACTATGGGATAAGGGGAATATGAGTAACGCATTAACGCTATTTTAATACTTTACTATAGACACTGTTATAATAGCCTATTGTACTACATAGTAGATAGTTTAACGGATCCTTAGGAGATGGTAATCCCAAACATCTCTTAAGTTATTGTACTCACGTTGACACTGGATATGAGATGTCAAACCCCATAAACATCCCCGATGCATTACACTCATATTTATTTACGGTTGATTTAACTTACATAAGATCTTTTAGTTCTGATTCGAGTGTTTTATCTTTTCAATTCGCCTGGGTCAGTCTGAGCTTTTCAATTTATTGAAGACTGCTTTCTGGAGGATGAAGACGAAGATTTTGTACTATTATTATGTATTATATTTATTCGACTGCATCATATTGTTTCGCTGCATTTATTTATTCTTGTTGTATGTAACTCTGATCTGTATTTTAAAATTTTAATCAATGTTATTTGTAAACAACTTCATGAACTGTTTATTTGATTATTATATTTTGTCATTCCGTTGCGAGATTCTGTATTTGTTTTCTTTCTTTCTCTGCTTTTTCTTATTTACCTCATAACAATCTGCCCCTTTGAATGGTTTGAGTCTGACGTGTGTGGTTTATCGTCGATTTAAACTGTCCAAAAAGGCAGGTCATTACAATTTTTTTCAAACATTTAAAATTTGAATATAAAAAACCACTCGAATTAGCTATTGGTGTAATTAAGAAACCAATAGAATAAATATGTAAATTGTATATAGACCATTCTAATTGCACCTGCGGTTTTGATTCAGATTTGAAAACACAATTTTAAGGTAATTCATACCCGTTCGATTTAGTATTGTTCACTCGATTCTCGACGACGAACACTGATATGGATTTTTGATACGAATTTGAAGTTCTCTATCATAGTTTATTACTAGGGGCATTTCACTAGAAGGACAAACTTTGCAGTCCAATTAGTTTCTAGGACACACATCCATAGAAATTAATTTCAAGGCCAAAATCAGTAGAATAATTACTTTTAAGGACAAAGTCAGCAGTCCAATTACTTTTAAGGACATAATTTCATAGGTTTTTAGGCCTTAGAAACTAATTATTTTGCATTTTGTCCTTAAAAGTATTTATTTCAGTTGTGTGTCCTATAAACTAATTGCACTTGCTAAAGAGGCCCTTGTGGCTAATTTCCACTTATTACTATGTAAGGAGGATGGAAGTTTCTAATCAAGAAGTCGGATTAAGTCCGCACTAGAGTAGTCGGGTTAAAAATACTAGTTCGGAAAATAAAATTGTGTATTCAAATAAGGAATCAAAATTGTTATACGTACGAATGGTGTGTGTGTGTGTGTATCGTACGAATTCTAATAAAATGATTATATGCTATAGTTGTTAGCTATGACTGTTCTTGCTTAGGATTGCTATGCTATTTGGTTGCATATAGTTTGACATCATCCCTATTAGTTGCATTACATTTATGAGTTGCATATAGTTGTATTATTGATTCTTACATTTTATAAGTTGATTATTTTGAATAAAATCTATCGTATGTTAAATTTCTTACTTCGTTCCTTTTCGAGGATGAAAAGTTTTGAGTGGGGGAGATTGTAACGACCCGTGATTTTGACTATATTAAATTATTAAATCTAATATAATTTTTAAATTAAAATGGTTAGAAATAAAATTTAATGATTTATTACTGTAATTTATTGGATATGAACTTGGATAAAATCTTAAATAACAAAATTTGATATGAGAAGAAAAATATGATTAACTAATTTTAAATATTAAAATACTAATTTTTATCAGTCGAATAATAAATTTCTGATATATGAAATATCTGTATATATACATATTCTAGAGGCTTTGTTTTAAAAGTTTAAAATATAATTTCTGAAAAGAATTAAATAAACTTCACATTTCAAATATAGGATAAAATATATATGTATGTATGTATATACAAAGGTATGATATAAAGTAAAAATAAAATATTAATAATAAAGAGATAAATTCTTGTAAGTAGTTAAATATATGTGTACATGTTAAATATAATGTTTATGTACAAACTTTAGAATGTTAGATATAGTGTATAGGTAAAAGCATTTACATATGGTCTAAAGGGTTATAGGAAATCTATTTATATATTTACATGAATGTATATATGTTTATACATAAGGGAACACCATGATGATAAATATCTAGTCAAGCATAAAATAAATCAAATCAGTCAATATTCAAATCAACAAGGAAATCAGGTCACACAATTTATCAAATCAAGTCACAAATTTCAAATCAAATTAAAGAAAAAATAAAGAAAAGAAAAAAAGAAATACCTATATATGAAAGAAGGCTTCAGCCTTCTTATGTCCAACCTCTCCTCTCTATATACACACACCACTGTATTGTTGTATTCATATTTAACATCCTAGCATTAAAAAAAAGAAACTGCCATTAAAACCTTGTAGAAAACAAAGTGTTCAAGCTCCATGAAGGATAAAAAAGTAGCAGTGTCACTTTTTTCAAGCAGCAGTTCATTCATTTGCGAACTATGAATACAACACTTAATATTTCAACTGGTTAATAACTATAAACATACAACTGTGCTTTGATTTAATTATTGATCTGGGCTAAATGCTTATATTTTTGCTGTGTATATATGTTTATGTATAAGAGATAGATGTGAAGAAATTTCACTTGCACATATTATCTTTCAGGAAATAAATAAGCTATGTTCATTGTTTTGTTTAAAAGAAAAAGCTAATCCTTCACTTTAAAAATCATTATCTCATTTTCCATTTGGTTTTAAGGCCTGATTTCAAAATAAAAGTTGGTTTTTTTAAGTAAAATTTATTTCATCGAATTCTATCAAGTATAGAGAGAGGAAACCAGTTTTTATAGCAAGTAATCAAAATATAGCCGAGAATCGACTATTGTAATTTTAAAAATGAACACACAATTATGATCGTTAGTGAAAATCATGATTTTTAAGAGTGGTATGGTGATTCTAGTTGTGCGTGGTAGGAAATAGGTTGAGTTGAACAGTTTTGGGTGAAATGACAAATTCCAGCGGCGTGCTCGATTTCGTGACTTGGGGCTTGGTGTGGGAAAGGCTTGGATGATGGGGGACGCACGAAAAATAGCGCGACATTTTTTTGGGACTTGTGGGGGTGGGTCGATGTAGCTTTAGGGTTTAAGGGGGTTGTTCTTTGGGCTTTGGTTTAATGCAAATGGTGACGCGGAGGAGGCGAAGTAGAGGTGCGGTCCAAGGGGGAAAGGAGGAGGAGGTCGTGGCGATATTTTTGCCATAATTTGGTGGTGAATGGTTGCATATGGTGGAAAGGCAAGGTGGAGGAATGGGGATATGTGCGTTCCAGTTTTTTGTCAAAGGTTCGAATTTTCGAACCAGGCGTTTTCGTGTTTTCTCTTGTTCGTGATCAAGGCGAGAGGGCAGTGAGTGACGTGGGAAGATGGTCGGCGGCGTGGTGGGTCGACCAGGGGTCGTGTGCAGGTGTACGTGCATGGTTGTGTGCACAAACGTATGGGTCAAGAAAAAGAAAAGAGAAAAGAAAGAGTAGCAGGAGGAAGAAGAAGGAAAAGAAAAGGGGGTGTTAAGGCATGTTGTCTCGTGGGTCGTGTGGGCTGGTTCTTTGTTTTTGAAAAAAGAAAAAAAATTGAATAAGTTTTTATATTAATAATCTTTCAAACTTTAAAAACTTTTTTCTCATTCATCTAAAATCCAATCGACGTGAGAATTTTTGCATTGTGATCCTATCACCTAGTTTTATAATCTTAATTAATTTTGTTAATTTTCTGTAATATAAAATTTAATTATTTATAATAATTGAAGTGGATAAATAATTAAATTCTTAATTGATTAAATCTTATGTAAATTAGTTATAAAATAGATTGTTTAATTTTTAATTAACTAATAATAAATCGTTTTTATAACTTCTTTAATTTATAAGTTATTTGGATTAATAATATAAATGGATTCAGTTAATTTAAACTAATTAAATCCTGATTTGTGAATTGTTTTAATATCAATTATTAATCGTTAATTTAGTTAATGATCTATGCTTTGGTCATGATAAAGTAAACATATGGAATGAATGTTCATATGTATATATTAACACCCTGATTGTAGAATTGTTTATTTTAAACAACTTGGCCTTTTCAAATTTACCGTTTTGAGTTCGAAGAGACCGGGATCAGATATCAGCATTATTCGAAACCACTTCGACCCAATAACCACCACGAACCTTAACGGTTTGATTGTAGAGCCTAGTATACTGGGTTTTAATTAAGGTAACAATTTAGGTTATCTTAATAAGTATTTATACTTAAACACTATTATAATATCACTGGATTTTCTATAAAAATGTTTTGGTTATCGTAAGGGAAAAACCCATCGTGTTTATGTGTGACGTGGTCTTACGAGATGCCTTTGTCTTTGAAGGATTTTGATAACTTAAGTAATTAAAATTAAGTATGTTTACTCATGCCGGTTTCCAGCCAGACTTGGGTGTTACTTTATTGTAATGCTCGGGTCAGACCGAGTATTGCAGATTCAGGTTATGATGCTTTGGAGCTCAGGAGATGAGTTGTAAGTAGACCTGTCAAAACCGACCCTAACCCATTTACCCAACCCAATAACCCTAGTATTATAAGGGTTGGATCCGATCCTTTTATTTTTTGTTTCAGTTTTTACCCAACCCGTTTGCAAAATAACAAAAAACATAAGCAGCCAAACCCAACCCGTCTAACTTCTAACCCTAATTCTTATTTTTCAATTTTCTCGATCGGGCTTCAAATCTGTAAAAGGGAAAAAGGCGATTCCTTCTGATCTTCGATTTACAGTGTGGAAATCGCCTGAATTTGAGACGGCAACGGCAGTCTGATCTTTCGTTGTTTGAGACGACGACGACGCCCTAATTCTTTCGTTGTTTGAGAAGACGAAGGCTTACCTTCCTGCGGATCTTCCTGGTATTGATGTCTGCAAGTGCGAGCTAACCCTAAGTTGTTAGTTTTAATCTAGTAAGCACTAACCCTAAGTTAATTTATGAGTTTATTTCATCTGCATCTTGCAATAGGAGTAAGAATACTATGAGTTTTGCCTTTCCCTAAACAATTAGAACACATAAAATGAATTTTATTAATGTTGCCAGTGCATATTTGACAAAACTGCATCCAATATAATAATTGGACATACAACTGTTTTGATTAAATCAATTCTCCCACTTATATTGAGTAGTCTTAGTCTATGCTGCCAACAATTAAATTTAGACTGTATTTTGTCCTAGAGTGGTCCAAAAATCTGCTGCCTTCTACTTGTTTGAGGAAAGTGGAATGTCTAGTAAGTTATAGGCAGTTCACCTTGCTGTACATTATGAATTTGCATTACTCGCCTCTAAATTTTGCTCCCTTGCTGAAGAAAATTGTTAATCTACTTTCATTTTAACTCCAGATCAACGTATTCTTTAATACTTTTGCATCACATGGCTTATTGCTTTAGAACTCAATATCTGATTTAGATACCACAACGATATCATCATCTACATAAAGTAAATGTGTTATTTTTGGAAGCTTTTGAGCAATCATGCTGTGATGTGAAAATATGATGCTTTTTATGCATGCTTATTACAGTTATAGTATTATTGGTTCCCTTTTGTTTCACATCATTGTTGTTGGTACACTATTAGTTTTATTATCAGGTTCTAAACATTAGACTGTGGACCGTAACCTTTTTTTGGCGGTTTAACATCGACTGATTTGGTAAAATTGTATTTCATACAGATTTGACTATAATATTTTCAACCAAACATATACTTATTAACTACTGCACCAAATGTGGCTTATTTCCCTTTCGGCGTTTTGGTGCTAGAATATATTTTACACTTATAATAAATTGTTATCTTATATTTTTATGGAGGGAACAAACATATTTTCTTTAATTCTCCCTTGAAACACTCTTGTAGTAGTGCCCCTTACTCAAAATGTTTTTTCATGGTTTAGCTATCCACCTTTTTTGGTTTCAGTTTATAATGTTTTTCCAACTAGCATTGAGTTTTTTTATTTTAGCAAAGCAATACATCTCTCTATTGAAAACAACAATTACATTTTTGAGTTCGTGGTGCTTGCTGCTGTTAAATTTCTTCTTTTATTTCTTCAGTTGCAGTATTCAAATTTCAACTGAAATATATTTGTATTTAACAGTATAATCCAACATATATATAGAATAATGAATATGTAATACTAGACTTTGGGGGTGCTTACTTCAAAAGTTTGATAGCTTACTTAAACCCTCAAAGTCAAATGTTTCTATGAGGAATTTCTCAATTGTGTATTTATCGGAAAAATAATAAGCTACATGTGATTATTATCAAATACGAGACATTATCAAATATGAGACATTATCAAATGAGATCATTTCCATGGATACTGACTGGTATATTTGTAATTTTGTATTGTTCACAGGCAAACATTAACAGTGCACATATTTCTATATTTTAAAGTAATTTCAAAGTTTATACATTTTCATTTTACTTTTCAATATTTTCGTAAAGTTCCAAAATTTTACTAGGCTGTAGGGGCATAACCTTCTAGTTTAATTCTCTATCCTAGAATTTATTTTTGATAAAGTTGAAAAAATATGATTGGGTTATTGAATAGCAAAAGAATAATACATCACATTCCATTTCTCAATTTACTAGCAGCAGCAATATACTATCTGTGCTAAAACTTTGGAAAAAGTTGGATACTAAACACGGAAAGAAGATTTTTTTTAGTTTTGTTTGCACATCATCTTTACTGTCAATGGAATGGACAAATTCTATTCAAGTGCTATTTTTGTCTCTGAAGTTATTTAACTCTAGTTTGTTGTAGATATGGTTACACATTGAAAATATAATCTACAACTGAAGTTATATTGATCAACTGCAATTTCTAGAACAAATCATTGATAAACTGTTTTTTGCTCAAGGTTTACACTGTTTGTGTGAATTTACAGTTCCTGTGAGTCAAAATAAAAGTAATTTCTTTGACTGTAAATTTACAATGCTTGTAATTTATAATTTACAGTGCTTGTTATTTGTTTTGGACCTGCTAGATATCGATATAAATTTTTAAGGTCAAATTCTTTTAGCATTTGTTTGCACACATGCATGAGGAGTCAATGTAACCCCTTTTTTTTACACAGCTGTTTTGTTACTTGGTTGTTACAGTGTTATTATCTTTGTTATGCTTCTGCATATATCTCGTTGTGTACTCGCTTATGGATACTTATTTTTATGGTAGTCTATGGTGCATTTGTTGAAACAGTTGAATTGAATGTGAATCAGGAAACAAGTATGAAACTAGCATACTATTCTTTTCTGTTCTTTTTTATTCTTCTGATTGATGTCCATGGTTTAAGTCGAAGTTCAATGGTCAATACCAACTTGTTTCTTCCATTGTGTTTTGCATATGCATTGTAGTTTATTCTTTTTGATTTGGCTATCTGTCCTTTATACCGAAAATAAATATACCTCAACTCAACCTTCAGTTTGGTTCTTTTGAGAATCAGCGGTCAATATGTCTGGTAACCACAATTAACAAAATATGTATGGTCATATAACACTTAACAAAATCACAATTAGCCAAAACCTGATCAAATATATCATATACAACAGTTTCAAACAACATAAAGTCTAAATTCGTCAAATTTAAAATGGATACCACAAAATAATATCAATTACGGCCATAACATTCAAAAATGTCTTTCAATTACAATAATTTCAACAGACATATTAGCTTGCATTTCAGATTGAGCATGAATTTGCAGTTGCGTCCGCTCATTATGCAGTTGATCCTCAAACTAAGCTCGTAGACGCTCTTCTCTCTCTGTTTGTTCATGCCTAAGCCGTTCAATTTCCTCTTGCCCAGATCTAAGTTGCTCTGCAGCTTCGACTTTGCCTAATTTATCAGAAACACTGATGCTCAGTTTATCATCAGAGCTACCTATTGTAGTAGAGTACAAGATTGCAGACATGCGATACACAAGTAGTTCAATCTTGCTGCTCAGGTGATTTCAGCACATCAGCATTTCAGCACTTTAGGCTTTGCTTCAGTTTTAGGCTGTCTTATGGTGTCATTTGAATGTCATGTATGATGTAGAACTGTTTATGTATGACATGTATGGTGTAGAACTGCTTCAGTATTTGGTTATTTGATTCAGTCTGTGACATGTTGCAGTTTTAGGTTGTCCTTTGTATGTTATTTTCAAATATGTTGCAGTTTTAGGCTACGCTTCAGTTTTTTGATAATATGATGCAGTTTTTTATTTTCTGGTGGTGTAGTTTTTGGTTACAAAACGGTATTGATAATATAATGGTGTAATGTTTCATTTTCTATGCATGTTTTGCTGTTTACAGAGCAATTCTTATTAAATGGGTCGGGTCGGGTTGACCCTTTTATTAAACGGGTCGGGTCGGGTTGACCCATTTATTAAATGGGTCAAACGGGTCGGGTTTGTTTATGTTCTGAATAGATCAGGGCAAATTCTACCCGACTCATTTACGACCCGACCCGACCCGTTTGACGGGCCTAGTTGTAAGGCAGAGACATATTACACGTACTTGATTATATTCTGCTGTATATTGTAGGCTGTATATTCAACATTTGTGAGGACAAGTTATATAACTGTCCAGATTTCTATGTTAATGGTTGTACAATGATAATTTGTATGTATATTAACACTTACAATTTTCTTGTATAAAAAAACCTGTTATTATATATATATTATATTTTGTTCCGCTGCGATTGTAAGATTCTATGTTGTTGTTATTTCTATTACTTCTTCTGTCTCTTTTCTTCTTTAACCTAATGATCTGGTATTTTCGGCACTCGACTGCTCGGCATTCGATACAGTGAACTTATTAATGTCGATTTTTGAGGGTCAAAATTCCCGGTCGTTACATGTGGTATCAGAGCTGAAGGTTAAGCGAGAACTTTGGCTTTGGTGGGGATTACTCATTAGAGATGGGGTCAGTATTACCCTAGAATGAGTCTGAGTGTATGTGCGTATAAGAGAGAGCGTATTTGTTAGTGATATAAAAATATTTTGATATTAATAAATGAAATGATTTTAACTTGGATTTTATATAGAATATAAAAGAGTGAACCCTGTAAATCGATAAAATCATTCATGACTATTGATGATGATTGGATGTTATCCCTTTTTTGATTGATTGTTTGATATGGATGTGCATATTATCGCTTATTGATTGATGAGTCGTGCTCGGCCAGTTTATGAGCATCGACTATTGACTGTTGATTTGAGCATTTGGCTATGGTTGGAAAATTTTGGGTTTTTGAAAAATATTTAATCAATTGAGAAACTGCATGTTTAACATGGATTTTGAAGTGAATACATATTTGAATTTCCCCCTGTATCATTTTAAAGAGTAATGGATACCGTTTGAAAGTGGTATATGAAATATGGTTTATCTAGGCATGGTTAATAAATAAACAAAAATAAATCCAAACTGAAAATTTTAGAATCTGAATTCTGGATACTTGAAATTGATTTTGGATTTTGAAAAATAATATATTATATACTATTTGAAAGGTATTTTTTCGAATAAGAAATGTTTACAAAACGATTTCAAAAAAATAAAACTTTAGTAGCTTTGCTACTCGATTGTTTAATGAAATTGATTTGATTCAAATCCCCGAAGAATGATTTGATATTCGAAAGATATACGTGTATATCTATTTGAAATAAACCCGGTGATCAATTCCCGAGTTTTCGGATTGAATGATATTATGAACGCTTGTACCCTATGCATTAGGATTGATTGATTGTGCATCTTGTTGAGATGATTGATTGCCGATTCCAATTTTGAAATGGTATAGTATTTTTCCAACTATTCTGAATAGTTAAACACTTCCAAATTGAGAATTAATTTTCAAAGCTAAGAATTTTTTGGAAAGTATATAAAGTTTAGTTTGGAAAATTTTAAAATAAAGGTAAATAGAAGTTAGACAGTTTTAAAATGTTAAATATTTTGGTAACTAAAATAAATATGATTCTTTTGTACTATACAAAGAGGAAATTGGTTTTGGACCGCTTTAAATGAAATTGAGTTTTTGGAAATGCTTTGGACTTCATAAATACTTATAAAACCTTATTTATTTGCAAAATGATTTTGAAGGCAAATTTAATTATGTATAATCATGAAATCTAGTTTTGAAAAGTTTTATAATGAATTTGTTTGAGAATTGTTTATGAAAAAATATAATAATAATTTATAATAATAATAATAAAAGAAAATAAAAATTTATAATAATAATAATAAAATAAAATAAAAATTTATAAGATCAGTTATGTATAAAGGATTTTGTAAAGTATTTGATTTTGAAAAGAAATTGTTTTTCTAAAACTTAGTTACTTATAAAGTGATTTAGAAAAAATGTTGATTTTATATAGATATGACTTTATGTAAATATGAAACTGAAGTAAATTTTGACAACTGATGATTGGAATTTTGAAATATATGAATATTGAATAATATTCGATGTGAAAAATGATTGTTGAAATCATATATGAATTTGAAGCTGAACCGATATTTGAAAGTGATTGATTACGAGTACCTTTGACTTTATATAAAAATGTTGATTTGGAAGTTTTTGAACTTATATAAAATGAATTGTATAAGTATGAAGTTATTTCAAATACTATTGATTTTGAAAGGTACTCGATTTGAAAAGCGATGATCTTATAGATAACAGAATTATATAAGAATGATATATTCGAAATTGATGATTTTAAAAGGTTTTATGTATAGTATGATATACATTTTGAAATTGAAGATATGGGAAGTACCTTCTGCTTGATTATCCGCTTTGTGGCCACATCATGGATACATTCTATTGATTCTATTGATTGATTTAGGTCGTACAGACACAAACTCATGAGTTCCTTCGAATTCCATAGCGTAACCTATGGTCTTATGATGCGGCTGCATAGCAAAATTCGTAGGGCTGTGAAGGCTTACGGTTACAGATGTTTCCTAGGGGACCCAGGCGAAACCATTGTGTAACTGCGATCTATGGTCGTTTTCGGCGTAGTCCGCCTGGGTAGAGCGATTGCCCCGAGGTATGGATGTTTCCTGGGGGAACCAGACGAAACCATTGTGTATCTGAAGTCCACATGGCGTAATTCGAGGGGTAGATGATTGCCTTGAGTCTATGGGTGATAGTGACGTAACCACCAGTGTTACTATTAAGTACACTACGATCCATGCGAGTGTTTGGCATAGCGAAATTCATAGAGTAGTAATTGCTCATGGGTACGGATGTTACCTGGGGGATCCAAGCGAAACCATTGTGTATCTGCGATCTATGGTTGTTTTGGATGTCATGGCGTAAGACGTGGGGCAGTGGCTGCCTAACGTCACCAGAGGCCGCGTCGCTCTGTCCTCTCGACTTAATGAGAGAGCGACCTTAGGGACTGCATTCCATGACGATCCCGTTCGTTTGATTTCGATGATTGGATTGTACTTTCCATATCTGTTTTAAAAGTTTTCCAAGTATTTTCACTAGGTGTTGAAACGGGTCTACTAAGTACATACAGATTTCTAGTCTTGCGCCTGATCAACGTATTACTAGATTCTGTAAGAACGATAATAAACTTGTGGAAACATCGAGTTGTCAAAAGTATTTTTGATATAAAAATATTTCGTTATAAAAGAATTTTTAACTAGGAATTTTTGTAACGGCCCGTAATTTTCGATAATTAAAAATAGTTAATTTAATAAGGTTTGGTGATTTAATGTTGGAAGAAATAAAAATTGGTGATTTAATAATAAGAATATAACCGGAATGAAATGTAATAGTATTAATTTAAGGAAATTGATAACTGCTTTAAATGTAATTCCAATTAATTGAAATGATTTAAAAAGTTATAATTGGTTATAGATTGTAAATTAATTGTGATAATGTGTGTATTAATTGATAATTGGATTAAAATGGTAATTGATAATTTAAATGTTGTGTTAATTTATGAAATAATGTGTAATAAATTGTAACCGGATAGAATTAATATTGTGTAAGTTGTTATAACATTTGTTTGTAAATAATAAACTTATAAATGTGATTAAATATAGAAATGGCGACAATTGTTATTTGTTACCAATTTATTTAATCAATTATAATTAAATGAAATTAAATGTTATGTAAAATGAGTTAAGACGATAACTATAAAAGGTGAATGCAATAAAATGTACAGAAATTTCAGTTATATTCATGAGGCAATAATTGATTTAAGTAAAAGATTGAAACCAAGATAAGTTAATTTATTGGGATTTAAAATTTTAATAGAATTGACAAAAATTTAATGAAATTGAAATATTGCTACTAATATGGTAAAAGAAGATAATTTAAGAATATTAGTGTAATAAGATATAAACAAATGTTAACTATGTCTATAGAGTAATAATTGATTGAATAAAAAAAAAGATTGAAATCAAATTAAATCAATTTATTGGAATTAAATTTTAATTAATTGGATTTTATTTACCATTGAAACTGAACACTGTAACTAGTGAAATATTTAACATTGAAATTGATATGTAAATTTATTTTAAATTATGGTAGATGTCTATGTAATCAAAATATGATAAAAATGGTTAATTATTTAATTTGAATATAAGAAGTGATAAATTTAATTTAATAATAATTTATTTAATTAACGTGAAAAAAGCCATTTTGGCCACTGTCTCAGATTTCGGCGCAACCAGTTTCATCGGATCCGTAACGGTGAATTTGTCAAGTCTAAATATAGTGTTTATGTACAAAGTTTAGCATGTTAGATAAAGTGTATAGGCAAAAGCATTTACATATGGTCTAAAGGGTTATAGGAAATATATATATATATATATATATTTACATGAATGTATATATGGTTATACATAAGGGAACACCGTGATGATAAATATCTAGTCAAGCATAAAACAAATCACTCAATATTCAAATCAACAAGGAAATCAGGTCACACAATTTATCAAGTCACAAATTTCAAATCAAATTAAAGAAAAAAAAGAAAAGAAAAAATGAAAGACCTGTATATGAAAGAAGGCTTTAGCCTTCTTATGTCCAACCTCTCCTCTCTATACACACACACACCACTGTATTGTTGTATTCACGTTTAACATCCTAGCATTAAAAAGAAGAAGAAGAAACTGCCATTAAAACCTTGTAGAAAACAAAGTGTTCAAGCTCCAGGAAGGATCAAAAAGTAGCAGTGTCACTTTTTTCAAGCAGTAGTTCATTCATTTGCAAACTATGAGTACAACACTTAATGTTTCAACTGGTTAATATCTATGAACATACAACTATGCTTTGATTTAATTATTGATCTGGGCTAAATGCTTATATTTTTGCTGTGTACATATGTTTATGTATAAGAGTTAGACGTGAAGAAGTTTTACCTACACATATCTTCTTCCAGGAAAGAAATAAGCTTTGTTCATTGTTTTGTTTAAAAGAAAAAGCTAATCCTTCACTTTAAAAATCATTATCTCATTTTCCATTTGGTTTTAAGGCCTAATTTCAAAACAAAAGTTGGTTGTTTTTTAGTATTTAACATTTTAAAATTTATTTCATTGAATTCTATCAAGTATAGGGAGAGGAAACCAGATTTTATAGTAAGTAATCAAAATATAGTCGAGAATCGACTATCATAATTTTACAAATGAACCATACAGTGGTGATCGTTAGTGAAAATCATGATTTTTAAGAGTGGTATTGTGATTTCTAGTTGTGTGTGATATGAGATAGGTTGAGTTGAACGGTTTTGGGTGAAATGACAAATTCCGATGGTGTGCTTGATTTCCTTACTTGGGGCTTGGCGTGGGAAAGGCTTGGATGATGGGGGATGCACGAAAAATGGCGCGGCATTTTTTGGGCTTGTGGAGGTGGGTCGAGGCGACTTTAGGGTTTAAGGGGGTTGTTCTTTGGGCTTCGGTTCGATGCAAATGGTGACATGGAGGAGGCAAAGTAGAGATGCGGTCCAGGGGGAAAGGAGGAGGAGGTCGTGGCGATGTTTTTGCCATTATTTGGTGGTGAACGGTTGTGTATGGTGGCGAGGCAAGGTAGAGGAGTGGGGATATGTGCGTTCCAGTTTTTGGTCAGAGGTTCGAATTTTCGAACCAGGCGTTTTTGTGTTTTCTCTTGTTCATGATCAAGGCGAGAGGGTAGTGAGTGACGTGGGAAGATGGTTGGCGGCGTGGTGGGTCGACCAGGGGTCGTGTGCAGGTGTACGTGCACGGTTGTGTGCACAAACGTATGGGTCAAGGAAAAAGAAAAGAGAAAAGATAGAGTAGCAGGAGGAAGAAGGGAAAGAAAAAGGGGAGTTGAGGCCTGTTGTCTCGTGGGCCGTGTGGGCTGGGTCTTTGTTTTTTAAAAAAGAAAAAAAATGAATAAGTTTTTATGTTAATAATCTTTCAAACTTTAAAAACTTATTTCTCATTCATCTAAAATCCAATCGACATGAGAATTTTTGCATTCTGATCCTATCACCTAGTTTTATAATCTTAATTAATTTTGTTAACTGTAATATAAAATTTAATTATTTATAATAATTGAAGTGGATAAATAATTAAATTCTTAATTGATTAAATCTTATGTTAATTAATAAATTAGTTATAAAATAGATTGTTTAATTTTTAATTAACTAATAATAAATCGTTTTTATAACTTCTTTAATTTATAAGTTATTTGGATTAATAATATAAATGGATTCAGTTAATTTAAACTAATTAAATCCTGATTTGTGAATTGTTTTAATATCAATTATTAATCGTTAATTTAGTTAATGATCTATGCTTTGGTCATGATAAAGTAAACATATGGAATGAATGTTCATATGTAAATATTAACACCCTGATTGTAGAATTGTTTATTTTAAACAACTTTGCCTTTTTAAATTTAATGTTTTGAGTTCGAAGAGATCGGGATCGGATATCTGCATTATCCGGAACCACTTCGACCCAATAACCACCACGATCCTTAACGGTTTGATTGTAGAGCCTAGTATACTGGGTTTTAATTAAGGTAACAATTTCGGTTATCCTAATAAGTTTTTATAGTTAGACACTATTATAATATCACTGGATTTTCTATAAAAATGTTTTGGTTATCGTAAGGGATAAACCCGTCGTGTTTATGTGTGACGCGGTCTTATGAGATACCTTTATCTTTGAAGAATTTTGATAACTTAAGTAATTTAAATTAAGTATGTTTACCCATGCTGGTTTCCAGCCTAACTCGGGTGTTACTTTATTGTAATGCTCGGGTCAGACCGAGTATTACAGATTCAGTTAGGATGCTTTAGAGCTCAGGAGACGAGCTGGATGGAAGAGGCGTATTACACGTACTTGATTATATTCCGCTGTATATTGTAGGCTGTATATTCAGCATTTGTGAGGACAGGTTATTATAACTATCCAGATTTCTATGTTAATGGTTGTACTCTGATAATTTGTATGTATATTAACAGTTACAGTTTTCTTGTATAAAAAAACCTGTTATTATATATAGTATATTTTGTTCCACTATGATTGTGAGATTCTGTGTTGTTGTTATTTCTATTTCTTCTTCTATATCTTTTCTTCTTTAACTAAATGATCTTGTATTTCCAGCACTCGACTGCTCAGCATTTTATACAGTGAACTTATTAATGTCGATTTTCGAGGGTAAAAAATTCTCGGTCGTTACACTATGTGAAAACCCCCACACCTCTTAATATACCCAAAAGGACATATTAAAAGACGTGGTGCGTTGTAGGTATAAATAAAACTAACAAAGACTAAGATTCACCAGACAAAAATAGATAAAAACAGCGAAAACTAAAATAATAACTTATTTAAAATAAAACTTTCATAATTGCTTCATAAATAAGTCAAATACCAAATACAACCTCCAATCTCAAAACCCATCATGTCTTATGAAATTAAAATTCATAGTCTCAAAAATCAGAGTACATAATATCCCTCATAATAAGCCAGTACATAGAAAGAACAAAAGCTGAAAGAAAACAAATACATGGTAGTGAACTCCTCCAAGAAATCTCCAAGCAACTGCAATCTACTAACTTCTTCCTTGATTGCCTATGGGGGGGAAGGGGAAAATAGAGGAGTGGGTCAGACTAAAAGTCCGGTGAATGATAGTAATTACTAAAGTCTTTAAGCAAGATAAAAGTAATAGACTCTACAACAATTCTAGCATAAAGAAGGATAATAAAGGAAATAGGAAAGAGATAACTGGAAATAAATATGATTAAATATTGCTCAAGATAGGTTAACTTTGATTGCTTGCACTTGTTCTGATTTAATTAGGCTGAATTCTTAATCCTGTAATTAGGATATGACCCTAATTCTACCCTTTTTGATCGGCCTGCTACTCTATATACCTTACCGCGGACCAGCCGCTATATAACTCCCTACACAGCAGCCAATGGTATCTACGGAAGATGCATAGAGCAACTACTGTGGATTCAGACGACATATATTGCTCCCTACATAGAAGGCAATAGTGTCTACTAAAGACACTCATACTAATCACTTGGAACTCATAGCTATTACTAAGCACCCGAATGGAAGTCGCACACGTAACTGCCACCATGCCATGCTACCTTTTGCTCCACCTATTGGGTCTTCTTATTACCTCCAACGTCCAGCGTAGCGTGCCCTTCATCTCACTTCAGGCTAATGCGAGATGTAACGCCCCACCTCTATACTCACACTAGCCAAGGACACTACGGAGTAATGCCATCAACTAGCGCGTAAAATAAGGCTGTTGAGCAGCGACCATCCGTGTAATTACTTTGTGCGAGTACCGATATGTCAGATAGTATAACGTGCATTTCATTTCAAGAGGAAATCCGACATACCGATACAAACTCAAAGCGACTTCACAGTGGCTAAGTGGACCTCGGAAACAAATATAGAAATACACATAACATAAATCAGTCACAGACATTCATATCACAAAGGCGGAAACAGATATGAATATAACACATAAAAGTGTACATCAGAGTGGTGGTCACAAAAGATCCACAATATCACAAAAGAATAGATACAAGTGCTAGACAAAAGAATAAGTATACATCATGGAGTCTATATCACGAATGTATAACAACAAAAACTACAAATGTAATGTAGTTAGACAAAAGTCAGAAGATGATCCCAGATAAGGAGTCAAGTAGAAGCACCTGCAACATCTCAATCTGACCCGAGTATTATTTAATAAGAAAATAATAAACGGATCAGTCTAGCTATAAATATCAGGTAAAGGAATGAGATATAAGCAGAGATATAATAAGAACGTATGATAACAATAATGTCATACTAGAACAAATATTATTTAAACAACATCAAAATCATACAATATCTCAAAAATCTCAAAGCACCAAAAAGAATATCATATTCTTTATTTTATTCACCAAACTACAATTATTGACAAACATATCGTTGCCAATCACATAAAGAGGTGAAACACAAATTCTAGAAATCATTAATTAGAAATCCAGAAATCACAAAGGGGGAGGCCTATCACAAACGGGAGCATGAAAACTCACCAACACGTGTATCACAAATGGAACGCTATTCCATTGTCGCTAACCATAAATATTGAGCCAAAGCTCCACAAACGGTCCGGAGACCACGGGTCGCTACCCCGCCAAATTGAACCGAAGTTCCACAGAAACGGGGTTTAGTCTCCCTCGCAGACAAATAGACATCGCACATCGCTAGTCTAAATCACAAAATGATCATCATTGATCAATAAAAAGTGTTGATTACACTAAGCTAGTAAATATATGAGTTTAGCTTCATGTCCCATAACCACTAGCTTAACCTAAATATTTACGAACAAATTGTAGATTTCCACTCGAAAATTGTCACAAGAATTTCAATCGAACAAGTCCAAAAATTAACCGACGAGGTAAATGCAAGCGTTTCATACCACTTTTTTTGCTAAGCCGTTTAATTATATTTTCTCATACGAATGAGGTAAAGGTTTGTATATACTAATAAATTAGAAAACGGTTTTATAAACGAGCTTTGTATTAAAAATAGAGTTGAAATCATCTTTGTAAAAGAGTTTTAATATTTACTACTAGTATAGAAACCTTTGTATTTAGAAGTGACAAATCACAAAATGATTGTAGAAACAATCAATCACAAAATCCACATTCGAAGATGTGAATCAAACCATGGAAATCGATATCAAATCGAGCAAATAGAAGCACCAAAAATCCAGAAAAGAAATCATCAAAGTTGATATTAATTGACAATAACTATATGGATAATCAAAAATTGATAAATCGGATATTCACACAAAAATAGGCTAATTTCCAGAAACCTGAAGCCACAGATGTCTGTGGTTAATCCACAGACGTCTGTCACCTGTTTCGGGAAATAATTTTCCTGAAGCCACAGACGTCTGTGGATAATCCATAGACGTCTGTCACCTATTTCAGGAAACATTTTTGCGGAAGCCACAGACGTCTGTGGATAATCCACAAACGTCTGTCGCCTATAGCAGGACAGAATTTACAAAGCCCTTAAAGGGGAAAACCTACACAATTTCTCGGGTTCGGAGCGATTGAATGAGCAACAGCGACAAAGGATTTATGCCAAGGGACAACCCAGCCCTATAAGCTCTCCGAAACACCACCAAAAGCATGTTCATAAATCAAAGCTAGGATTTTCAAAGTTTTAACTTCCAAAACACCAAAAATTGAAATGTTCACCGAATCAATCCAAACCAAAATCAAATGAACATGAAAGGGTGTTAGGAATCCATACCAAGCAATCAAGGATAGTTATAGATATAGATGTGAGATAAAAATCTCACCTTTTTACACAAAACAAGGAAGAAGAAGCTATAGAGCAATGGCAAGGACAATCACTCTTCAATTCCAACTCAACAAGCTTGAATCTAAGCTTAAAAGAGAAACATTTCCTAAGTTAGGTTTAGGAATTTCTGAGATTGGAAAGAGAACGAGTTGGAGAAGATGAAGAGAAGGCTTACCAAAGCTTCTTTTGTGAATTTGGAGCTAGAACTTGATTTGCAAATGGAACTAGGGCTTAGGAATTCTAATTCTTTTTCTCCTCCACCATTTTTATCTAAAGCTTGAAAGTGTTAGGAAAATGAAGTGAATGAAGATAAATGGGGGTGGAACTAAGGGCTTGAGTTAGGATATAGGGCTGAAACCCAAGCCAAAGCCCAAAGTGAAAAAGTAGCAAAATTCCACTAACTCCAAACATATCAATGTTTTACTCAAAAAGGTCGCAAACGTCATTTTGAACTCAATAGGGGTGGTCTCGAGTCCTAATTTGACTGTTTGCAAAAAGTAGCTTTTTGGACTTTAATCCGATTAACAATTATATTTAAATAAAATATTTAAATATTCAATACTTTAAAATATGCGGGTTGTTACAGACTCCCCTCCTTAAAGAAATTGCGTCCTCGCAATCTTTAAGAAATAAATAAGAAGTAACAACAACAAAAGCATATCAACACAAAAAGGAGAAATTTGAAATAAGAAGTTCACCTCAAGGAGCACGAGAGAGCAAGTCAGGATGTGTTCGCTCGATGAATTCTCTGGATTCCCAAGAGCAATCCTTAGGATTTGAGGACCATTGGACTTTCACTAGAGGTACATCTTTATTTCGAAGGCGTTTAACCTCCGAAGCAATGATACGAATAGGATGTTGCTCATAAGTCAAATTAGGAGAAACTTCAATTTCTTCAACAACACCGGGCTCAAGAATAGAATCGGAATCTCGAATGCATTTCCGTAATTGAGGGACGTGGAATACGTCATGAATAGCAAAAAATTGAGCCGGTAATAAAAGGCGATAAGCCACGGAACCAATGCGTTCGGTGATGGGAAATGGGCCAATATATCGAGGTGCTAATTTTCCCGATCGACTGAAACGCACAACACCTTTCATAGGTGAAACACGAATAAACACAAAATCTCCCACAGAAAATTCTTATATCCTTCTTGGGTTGTCGGCATAGGATTTTTGTCGACTTTGAGCTTTTTTCATCCTATGCTGAATAAGGTCGATATTTTCTATGGCATCACGAATAAAATCTGGACCTAAAACCAGCTTCTCACCGTCTTCAAGCCAACGCGAAGGAGATCGGCATGGCCTTCCGTACAGTGCCTCGAAAGGTGCCATACTAATACTAGATTGGAAGCTATTATTATAAGAAAATTCAACAAGAGAAATGTGATCTTCCCAACTTCCACCAAAATCAAGAACACATGCATGAAGAAGATCTTCAAGAGTTTGATTCACACGCTCGGTTTGTCCATCGGACCGAGGATGATAAGCGGTGCTAAAATTAAGCTTCGTTCCCAAAGCTTTTTGAAGACCTTTCCAGAATCCACTAGTAAACAATGGATCACGATCACTAACAATAGAAGTAGGAACTCCATGTAATTTAACAATTTCCTTGACAAAAAGTTTGGCCAAAATAGGTACGGTCCGATTGGACCGAACATGAATAAAATGGGCGGATTTTGTATGTCTATCTACTATCACCCATAGGCTAACATGGCCCGAACGAGAACGGGGAAGACCGTCAATAAAATCCATGGAAATTTGATCCCAATTCCATATTGGAATTTCCAAAGGTTGCAATAACCCACCGGGCCTTTGGTGCTCGGCCTTTACAAGTTGGCAAGTCATGCAACGTTTAACAAAGTTAGCAATATCGGATTTCATTCCCTCCCAATAATAAAGTCGCTTCATATATGCGTACATTTTACTACTACCGGGATGAATGGAAAATTTAAAACGATGAGAATCTTCCAAAATATCTTTACGAAGATCACAAATATTTGGCACGATAAGTCTACCAAATTTTTGAATACCGACACGAGCATCAATATCAAAGTCTTTCAAACCTTCAATAACAATTTTATACCTACGACTTTGGCTAAGAAGAACCAATTCGGGATCATGCTTTTGAGCTTCAAGAATGCAGTCTAAAAGAGAAGGATGAGCCTCGAGGCTACATAAAACAAGAGATGAGCATAAATCGGATTCACGATCTCGAATCTCACAAGTGGACAAAGTCTTGAGATCATTCCACTCGGATATCATCATAGAAACAATCGCTTGTTGCTTTCGACTAAGGGCATCGGCAACACGGTTTCCTTTTTCGGGAGTATAAAGAATATCAAGATCATACGATGCAAGGAACTCGAGCCAACGTTGTTGACGCAAATTAAGTTCCTTTTGAGAAAATAAATATTTCAAAGATTTGTGATCGGTGTAGAGAACAAATTTCTCACCCAAAAGATAATGACGCCAAATTCTAAGGGCGAAAACGATAGCCGCAAGCTCTAAATCATGAGTGGCATATCTAGTCTCGGCAGGCTTTAATTGCCTAGAAGCATAAGCGATAACACGTTCCCTTTGCATGAGAACGGCCCCCAGACCAACGCGACTAGCATCGGTATAAACAATAAAATCTTGGTTCCCATCAGGAATCACAAGAATAGGAGCATCGGAAAGGAGTCCTTTTAATTTTTGAAATGAAGCTTCACATTTGTCTGACCAAATGTATTTAATTCCCTTCTTTGTCAAATTAGTAAGAGGCACGGAAATTTTAGAAAAGTCTTTTATGAACCGACGGTAATAACCCACCAATCCAAGGAAGCTACGAATTTCTGTCACACTCTCTGGTCTCTTCCAATTTTGAATCGCTTCAATCTTTGAAGGATCCACGGAAATTCCGGATTCAGAAATGATATGTCCCAAAAATTTCACACGAGATTGCCAAAAGTGGCATTTAGAAATTTTTGCTTTTAATTGGTTGCTCCTAAGAGTTTCCAATACAATCCGAAGATGATTTTCATGCTCTTCCTCGGTTTTAGAATAAATAAGAATATCATCGATAAAGATGAGAACAAATCGATCGAGGAAGTCTTTAAAAACTCGATTCATAAGGTCGACGAAATAAGCTGGAGCGTTCGTCAAACCAAATGGCATAACAAGCCATTCGTAAGATCCATAACGTGTACGGAACGATGTCAAAGGAATGCTATCGTCTGCAATACGGAGCCGATGAAAACCAGTTGCTAAGTCTAACTGCGAAAAGACTTTAGCACCACTAAGCTGATCGAATAAATCATCAATCCGAGGCAAGGGATATTTATTCTTGATGGTGAGATCATTAAGCTTGCGGTAGTCAACGCAAAGCCTAAGTGTACCATCAGATTTCTTCACAAAAATAGCTGAAGCTCGCCATGGAGAGGAACTAGATTGAATAAAGTGCTTCGCTTCCAATTCGGATAATTGTTTGCGCATCTCCTCACTTTCTTTATTGGACATACGATACGGAGGATGAGTAATAGGTAGAGCTCCAGGGATTAGATTAATTCTGAACTCAATTGCTCGCTTAGGTGGTAATCTTAGAACGGGCTCAAATATATCGGGAAATTCATAAACAATGTGAATGAGAGTAATAACATCTTCCTCATCATCATTATCGTCGTCATGAGGATTGAGAGAATATAAGGACGCTTTCGAATTGGAATCCGAATCTTTCAGAACAAGCGAAATCTGCTTAACAGATTGAGGATGTCGAAGATATATAGTCCGCTCAGGACACAGGATATGGGCTTCATAACGGTTAAGTCAATCCATTCCCAAAATCATTCCGAAACCAACGTAACGCATAACATGCAAATTGGCATGGAAAGAGTAATCACACAAAATAATTTCGACATCTTTACATAATAAACTGAGTGTTGCGGATCCACCAACCGGATTCACAATTCTCAAAGAAGTCATCAAGCCAATAACATTCAAAGACAAAGCATCAACAAGTTCTTTTGATGTAAAAGAGTGAGATGCACCCGTATCAAAAAGAACTCGAATAGGAAATTCACGAAATATAATAATGCCATTGTTAACCCGCCTTTTGGCAAGGCCGCGGACAGACGGGTTTAACTTAATCAACTACATGTTCGTCTGGCATTCACTATTCACGTTCGAATAGCATTCAAGAATACTCGGCATGCACAGAGCGTTCGGCATCCAGGAGCGCTCGGCATTTAGAGGGATCGTTCGGCACTGAGCGAGTGCTTGGCATTAGAAGGATCGTTCGGCATAGAAGAATGTTCGACACTGGACGAGCGTTCGATATAGAGAGATCGACGTTCGGCATTGGATGGAGTGTTCGGCATAAACCTTGTTCGGCACTGGACGAGTGTTCGGCATAGAGAGTTCGTCGTTCGGCATTGGATGGAACGCTCGGCATTAACCAACGTTCGGCACCTGGAAACGTTCGGCATTGGATGGAGCGCTCGGCATTAACCAACGTTCGGCACCTGGAAACGTTCGGCATTGGATGGAGCGCTCGGCATTAACCAACGTTCGACATCTGGAGATGTTCGGCATTGGATGGATCGTTCGGCATACCTCACCTCGCTCGACATTGCACCTCGCACCTCCATACCTCGCACCTCCATACCTCGCACCTCCATATCTCGCACCTCCATACCTCGCACCTCCATACCTCGCACCTCCACACCTCGCACCTCCATACCTTGGTACCTCGCACCTCCGCACCTCCATACCTCGCACCTCCGTACCTCAATACCTCAGTACCTCGCACCTCCCAACGTTCGGCATGAGGAGATCGTTCGGCATTCACACCTTGTTCGGCATCTATGGTTCGGCATATGGAGACCACACCACTTGGGCTGAGGTACTCGGCTACCAGGCCCACCAGGGAAGTCCAACCCATCTTTGTCTATAAATAGAGAGGCAGGGGCACAGTAAAGGGGATCTTCTTTCTGCTCTCTTACTTTCTCTTTTCTAAGGCTAAGGCAACCCTGCCATTTTGTAACTGTAATCGATTATTACAGCAATAAAAAGCAAACTTCTGGAGTGGACGTAGGCCGAAGTTAGCCGAACCACTATAAAATCTGTTGTTCTTTACTGCTTTCATTTCAGTTTTAACTGTTCTTCACATTATTACTCTCTACATACATTCTATCTCTGAGCTGTGATTGGTATTTGGTGCTTTCATCCGGATTTTGGGGTTAGTGACCAATTTTGGCGCTAACACTTTGGTGCTTTCACCGAGAATTGAACTCAGGAATTTTGGAGTTAGGAACTTGGATCTTAGAAAGCAATGGCAAGACCACCAACGAAGAGGCAAGCAGTGGAAAGGAGCAATCAGGAAGGAAGTCAAGCGGCATCTTCTGGAGCTGGAGAGGGTATGCATCCATCTACATAACTCGGGACGAGATGCAAGTGATGATGAATTCTATGCAAGAGCAGATGATGAAACGGCAAGAGGAGATGATGCAGGCTCTTCTTAGGCAATTTGGACAACCAGGAGCTGCAGGTGCTCAAGATCATGGAGCTGGACCAGAGGAACTCAACCAACGGACAGATGGAGTGAATCAGCAGGGGGCAGCTCCCAATCAACAAACAGTTAACAATCTAGATGGACCTAGACTCGGAGGCACGCCACCGGGAGTACGTGATGAAGAATATGTGCCAGAATTTCCTCGAGGACTTGGGGGGCAGTCTGGATTAGTTGGAAACACTAGATTGGCTGACATTATCAGGCGGATTATTCGCGGAGGTCTGACAAATAGGGATTCAGAGGGAGTTAACAAAAGTCCGTTTACCCGGAACATCAGGACAGCTAGGAATCTGTCCGATTTCAAACTACCCACTCTGGAAGTATACAACGGGAAGACGGATCCCACCGACCACTTGATGAGATACACTAGGCATATGGAAGTGCTGGGGGCAACGGAGGAGGTGATGGCCCGATGTTTCCCCCTGTACTGACTGAAATTGCTGCTATGTGGTTCAGACAGCTGGAGGATGGATCCATTGGAACATGGACAGAACTGGTGGACAAGTTCTTAAGTCAATTTCGAGTTCACATAAAAAGGCCAAAGAACGTGATGACACTAACATCAGTCAAACATGGGGTAGATGAATCGCTCAGGACATTCTTAACTCGATTTAATGCGGCAGTTGCTTCGGTGGATCGGCCAGATCCATCAATGGTTCTGATGGCTGCGGTATCAGGAGTCAGAGATAATTCGGAGTTCAAAGTATCATTGGTACGGGACCCACCGTTGGATATTGGGGAGTTCTTTCATGAAGCTGAAAGATTTCTTCGACAAGAGGATGCATGTTTGGACATGAGGTCACAGGAAGTAAACATGACCAAGGATGGAAGATTACTCGGCGAAAGCTCAGGTGGGGACAATGATAAAAGGAAAAGGAAGCGCTAGGGAGAACCAAAGTTCTCCACTTACACAGGATTGAACGCAACGTTGGAGCGGATTTTCTTAGATACTCGAGATCGTCTTCCCTATCGAAGGCCATCAAGGAGGGAACCCACAGAACGTGAAAGGGCATTAGGAAGGCACTGTCTCTTTCATGACCTGGACGGGCATGATACTAACAGCTGCCGACATCTAAAGGATATAATCGAGGAGCATATAAGGAATGGTCAGTTGCGACAGTATGTCGGAACTCGGAATGCGGCGGTGGAACATGAACAGCCTCCGCCTACCTTGAACGACGAGGGCACAAGGCCCAGGAATGGTGACTGATTGGTCATCAACTAATCTTGATGGTTCGGAATAAGTAACAAACTCCGGGCAAACGGTTAAATCACTTACTCATGTAAGGGGTCGGAGATAACCCTCAGGCATGCTCTGAGATGATGGCTTACCGAAACGCCCGGGTTTGTGAAATCTGTTTTTTTCCTTTGACTCAGACATTTGCTTTTTCTGGTTTGGTTTTGGAGTTTGGTTTGAACTCCCTGTTTTTCTCGTTTTTCTGGTTTGAATTCTGGTTTGAATGTTTGTTTTTCGGATTGGATTCTGATCGGATTTTCTCTGGATTTTGGCTTAAAGGTCGTCGAGTATGGACTATGCTCGGCAAGGGTCCGGAGCGACCAGGATTCGGCTTAGGACTTAAGCCACGGCATTACTTGCGTCCAGGGACACTGGACCACGGTCGTCAAGTGTGGATTGCGCTTGGCAAGAACCCGGAGAGGTTAGCTCAACGTCCAGGGACACTGGGCCACGGTCGTCAAGTGTGGATTGCGCTTGGCAAGAACCCGGAGAGGTTATCTCAACGTCCAGGGACACTGGACCACGGTCCTCAAGTGTGGATTGCGCTTGGCAAGAGCCCGGAGAGGTTATGGATTTGGATATCGACCCGAAGAGGTCCTAAAGTCCCCTATTGGTTATTGGATATGGATGAAACATGGACTTTGGATACTGGACTTGAGGCTATTCAAAACACACCTTTCAAAGCAAGGCATGTTTTAGGGGGCAAGTGTTAACCCGCCTTTTGGCAAGGCCGCGGACAGACGGGTTTAACTTAATCAACTACATGTTCGTCTGGCATTCACTATTCACGTTCGAATAGCATTCAAGAATACTCGGCATGCACAGAGCGTTCGGCATCCAGGAGCGCTCGACATTTAGAGGGATCGTTCGGCACTGAGCGAGTGCTCGGCATTAGAAGGATCGTTCGGCATAGAAGAATGTTCGACACTGGACGAGCGTTCGATATAGAGAGATCGACGTTCGGCATTGGATGGAGTGTTCGGCATAAATCTTGTTCGGCACTGGACGAGTGTTCGGCATAGAGAGTTCGTCGTTCGGCATTGGATGGAGCGCTCGGCATTAACCAACGTTCGGCACCTGGAAACGTTCGGCATTGGATGGAGCGCTCGGCATTAACCAACGTTCGGCACCTGGAAACGTTCGGCATTGGATGGAGCGCTCGGCATTAACCAACGTTCGGCATCTGGAGACGTTCGGCATTGGATGGATCGTTCGGCATACCTCACCTCGCTCGACATTGCACCTCGCACCTCCATATCTCGCACCTCCATACCTCGCACCTCCATACCTCGCACCTCCACACCTCGCACCTCCATACCTTGGTACCTCGCACCTCCGCACCTCCATACCTCGCACCTCCGTACCTCAATACCTCAGTACCTCGCACCTCCCAACGTTCGGCATGAGGAGATCATTCGGCATTCACACCTTGTTCGGCATCTATGGTTCGGCATATGGAGACCACACCACTTGGGCTGAGGTACTCGGCTACCAGGCCCACCAGGGAAGTCCAACCCATCTTTGTCTATAAATAGAGAGGCAGGGGCACAGTAAAGGGGATCTTCTTTCTGCTCTCTTACTTTCTCTTTTCTAAGGCTAAGGCAACCCTGCCATTTTGTAACTGTAATCGATTATTACAGCAATAAAAAGCAAACTTCTAGAGTGGACGTAGGCCGGAGTTAGCCGAACCACTATAAAATCTGTTGTTCTTTACTGCTTTCATTTCAGTTTTAACTGTTCTTCACATTATTACTCTCTACATACATTCTATCTCTGAACTGTGATTGGTATTTGGTGCTTTCATCCGGATTTTGGGGTTAGTGACCAATTTTGGCGCTAACAGCCATCAAGGATAGAATGAGAAATACCTTGACCACGAGAAGTGTTAGAAGGGACTTGTACAACATTTAGCTTGCTCTCCTTCTTGCCTTGAAGTTTGGGACACCAAGATAAAGTATGGCCCGAACTCTTGCAATAGCGGTAGAAAAGAGGCTTCGGACACTTGTTTGCATAATGGTCCTTAGAACCACAATTGTAACATTCTCCACGACGAGTGCTAGGAGTATTTGCTACTGGTGTTGCTTGCTTTCCCTTTTTGTTAGGATTAGGCTTGAATTTGAAAGGTCTCTTCTTGTTGATGTTTGGTTTGACCTCAGCATCGCTAACTTTATCAGCCTCTTCGAGTCGAAGAGCAATATCAACAAGTTGATCAAAAGAAACTTCCAATTTCAGAAGTAATGGCTTTTTGAGGCTCTTGTTCAAGCCATACACAAATCTCTGATTTTTCTTCAATGGGGTATTAATGTACTCAACCCCATATTTAGAGAGGGATTCAAAAGAACCAACGTAGTCCGTCACAGAAGATTCACCATGAACAAGGTCTATGAAGCGTCGGGCCAAAGATACTTTTTCAGCTCCCGGCACGAATTTCACCTCGAACCTTTCCCGGAATTGCTCCCAAGTAAGGTCCGCTTCAATAATTTCGAAGATCAGAAGCTCGTACCAGTCTAATGCTCTTTCTTGAAGCATACTAGAAGCCACTTGGACTCGATGAAGATTAATAAGATTCATGCGAGAAAAGATACGGTCGCATGTTCGAAGCCAAGCTTGGACTTTTATAACGCTCTCGGAACCTTTGAATGGCTTTCCACCCAAATTACTGTAGTCACTGCACAAGCATGCAAACCTAGATTTAGGATGTGTGGGTTCAGGAATAGGTCCGACAGCTTGAGCATTTCTTACAAGATTAAGAAGTTGCTGAACAAACATAAATACTCCATCCTGGGGAGTAGCACTAGATTGACCGACGCTGGGACGGCCAGGCCTAACCATTTCTCTTCTTTAAGAAGGAAAGAAAAGAGGAAAAAGGTTAATCTCAGAATGAATATCAAACAAACTTGATTGATAAAACAAGGCATCATAAAAAGAAATAGGATAGAACGGTATGAAGACCCGAATTAAATCCTATGGCACGATTCCTAAGAAAGACTTAGGACAATGATCCTTGCTAGATTATTCTATATTGTTCCGAAGTTTGGCTCTGATACCAAGCTATAACTCCCCACCTCTATACTCATGCTAGCCAAGGACACTATAGAGTAATGCCATCAACTAGCGCAAAGAATAAAACTGTTGAGGAGCGACCATCCGTGTAATTACTTTGTGCGAGTACCGACATGTCAGATAGTATAACGTGCATTTCATTTCAAGAGGAAATCCGACATACCGATACAAACTCAAAGCGACTTCACAGTGGCTAAGTGGACCTCGGAAACAAATATAGAAATACACATAACATAAATAAGTCACATACATTCATATCACAAAGGCGGAAACAGATATGATTATAACACATAAAAGTGTACATCAGAGTGGTGGTCACAAAAGATCCACAATATCACAAAAGAATAGATACAAGTGCTAGACAAAAGAATAAGTATACATCATGGAGTCTATATCACGAATGTATAACAACAAAAACTACAAATGTAATGTAGTTAGACAAGTCAGAAGATGATCCCAGATAAGGAGTCAAGTAGAAGCACCTGCAACATCTCGGTCTGACCCGAGTATTATTTAATAAGAAAATAATAAACGGATCAGTCTAGCTATAAATATCAGGTAAAGGAATGAGATATAAGCAGAGATATAATAAGAACGTATGATAACAATAATGTCATACTAGAACAAATATGATTTAAACAACATCAAAATCATACAATATCTCAAAAATCTCAAAGCACCAAAAAGAATATCATATTCTTTATTTTATTCACCAAACTACAATTATTGACAAACATATCGTTGCCAATCACATAAAGAGGTGAAACACAAATTCTAGAAATCATTAATTAGAAATCCAGAAATCACAAAGGGGGAGGCCTATCACAAACGGGAGCATGAAAACTCACCAACACGTGTATCACAAATGGAACGCTATTCCATGGTCGCTAACCATAAATATTGAGCCAAAGCTCCACAAACGGTCCGGAGACCACGAGTCGCTACCCCGCCAAATTGAACCGAAGTTCCATAGAAACGGGGTTTAGTCTCCCTCGCAGACAAATAGACATCGCACATCGCTAGTCTAAATCACAAAATGATCATCATTGATCAATAAAAAGTGTCGATTACACTAAGCTAGTAAATATATGAGTTTAGCTTCATGTCCCATAACCACTAGCTTAACTTAAATATTTACGAACAAATTGTAGATTTCCACTCGAAAATTGTCACAAGAATTTCAATCGAACAAGTCCAAAAATTAACCGACGAGGTAAACGCAAGCGTTTCATACCACTTGTTTTGCTAAGCCGTTTAATTATATTTTCTCATACGAATGAGGTAAATGTTTGTATATACTAATAGATTAGAAAACGGTTTTATAAACGAGCTTTGTATTAAAAATAGAGTTGAAATCATCTTTGTAAAAGAGTTTTAATATTTACTACTAGTATAGAAACCTTTGTATTTAGAAGTGACAAATCACAAAATGATTGTAGAAACAATCAATGACAAAATCCACATTCGAAGATGTGAATCAAACCATGGAAATCGATATCAAATCGATCAAATAGAAACACCAAAAATCCAGAAAAGAAATCATCAAAGTTGATATTAATTGACAATAACTATATGGATAATCAAAAATCGATAAATCGGATATTCACATAAAAATAGGCTAATTTCCAAAAACCTGAAGCCACAGACGTCTGTGGATAATCCACAGACGTCTGTCACCTGTTTCGGGAAATAATTTTCCTGAAGCCACAGACGTCTGTGAATAATCCACAGACGTCTGTCACCTGTTTCAAGAAACATTTTTCCTGAAGCCACAGACATCTGTGGATAATCCACAGACGTCTGTCCCCTGTTTCAAGAAACATTTTTCCTGAAGCCACAGACGCCTGTGGATAATCCACAGACGTCTGTCGCCTGTAGCAGGACAGAATTTACAAAGCCCTTAAAGGGGCAAACCTACACAACTTCTCGGATTCAGAGCGATTGAATGAGCAACGGTGACAAAGGATTTATGCCAAGGGACAACCCAGCCCTATAAGCTCTCCGAAACACCACCAAAAGCATGTTCATAAATCAAAGCTAGGATTTTCAAAGTTTTAACTTCCAAAACACCAAAAATTGAAATGTTCACCGAATCAATCCAAACCAAAATCAAATGAACATGAAAGGGTGTTAGGAATCCATAGCAAGCAATCAAGGATAGTTATAGACATAGATGTGAGATAAAAATCTCACCTTTTTACACAAAACAAGGAAGAAGAAGCTATAGAGCAATGGCAAGAACAATCACTCTTCAATTCCAACTCAACAAGCTTGAATCTAAGCTTAAAAGAGAAACATTTCCTAAGTTAGGTTTAGGAATTTCTGAGATTGGAAAGAGAACAAGTTGGAGAAGATGAAGAGAAGGCTTACCAAAGCTTCTTCTTTGAATTTGGAGCTAGAACTTGATTTGCAAATGGAACTAGGGCTTAGGAATTCTAATTCTTTTTCTCCTCCACCATTTTTATCTAGAGCTTGAAAGTGTTAGGAAAATGAAGTGAATGAAGATAAGTGGGGGTGGAGCTAAGGGCTTGAGTTAGGATATAGTGCTGAAACCCAAGCCAAAGACCAAAGTGAAAAAGTCGCAAAATTCCACTAACTCCAAACATATCAATGTTTATACTCAAAAAGGTCGTAAACGTCATTTTGAACTCAATGGGGGTGGTCTCGAGTTCTAATTTGACTGTTTGCAAAAAGTAGCTTTTTGGACTTTAATCCGATTAACAATTATATTTAAATAAAATATTTAAATATTCAAAACTTTAAAATATGCGAGTTGTTACAGACTCCCCTCCTTAAAGAAATTGCATCCTCGCAATCTTTAAGAAATAAATAAGAAGTAACAACAACAAAAGCATATCAACATAAAAAGAAGAAATTTTGAAATAAGAAGTTCACCTCAAGGAGCACGAGAGAGCAAGTCAGGATGTGTTCGCTCGATGAATTCTCTGGATTCCCAAGAGCAATCCTTTGGATTTGAGGACCATTGGACTTTCACTAGAGGTACATCTTTATTTCGAAGGCGTTTAACCTCCGAAGCAATGATACGAATAGGATGTTGCTCATAAGTCAAATTAGGTGAAACTTCAATTTCTTCAACAACACCGGGCTCGAGAATAGAATCGGAATCTCGAAAGCATTTCTGTAATTGAGAGACGTGGAATACGTCGTAAATAGCAGAAAATTGAGCCGGTAATAAAAGGTGATAAGCCACGGAACCAATGCGTTCGGTGATGGGAAATGGGCCAATATATCGAGGTGCTAATTTTCCCGATCAACTGAAACGCACAACACCTTTCATAGGTGAAACACGAATAAACACAAAATCTCCCACAGAAAATTCTAATTTCCTTCTTCGGTTGTCGGCATAGGATTTTTGTCGACTTTGAGCTTCTTTCATCCTATGCCGAATAAGGTCGATCTTTTCTGTGGCATCACGAATAAAATCTGGACCTAAAACCAGCTTCTCACCGGCTTCAAGCCAACACGAAGGAGATCGACATGGCCTTCCGTACAATGCCTCGAAAGGTGCCATACCAATACTAGATTGGAAGCTATTATTATAGGAAAATTCAACAAGAGAAATGTGATCTTCCCAACTTCCACCAAAATCAAGAACACATGCACGAAGAAGATCTTCAAGAGTTTGTATCACACGCTCGGTTTGTCCATCGGACTAAGGATGATAAGCGGTGCTAAAATTAAGCTTCGTTCCCAAAGCTTTTTGAAGACCTTTCCAGAATCCACTAGTAAACAATGGATCACGATCACTAACAATAGAAGTAGGAACTCCATGTAATTTAACAATTTCCTTGACAAAAAGTTTGGCCAAAATAGGTACGGTCCGATTGGACCGAACAGGAATAAAATGGGTGGATTTTGTAAGTCAAGTCTATCTACTATCACCCATAGGCTATCATGGCCCGAACGAGAACGGGGAAGACCGTCAATAAAATCTATGGAAATTTGATCCCACTTCAACAAGGCATCATAAAAAGAAATAGGATGGAACGGTATGATGACCCGAATTGAATCCTATGGCACGATTCCTAAGAAAGACTTAGGACAATGATCCTTGCTAGATTATTCTATATTGTTCCGAAGTTTGGCTCTGATACCAAGCTGTAACGCCCCACCTCTATACTCACGCTAGCCAAGGACACTATGGATTAATGCCGACAAGAGCGAAGAATAAGGCTGTTGAGCAGCGACCATCCGTTCAATTACTTTGTGTGAGTACCGATATGTTCGATAGTATAACGTGCATTTCATTTCAAGAGGAAATCCAACATACCGATACAAACTCAAAGCGACTTCACAGTGGCTAAGTGGACCTCGGAAACAAATATAGAAATACACATAACATAAATCAGTCACAGACATTCATATCACAAAGGCGAAAATAGATATGAATATAACACATAAAAGTGTACATCAGAGTGGTGGTCACAAAAGATCCACAATATCACAAAAGAATAGATACAAGTGCTAGACAAAAGAATAAGTATACATCATGGAGTCTATATCACGAATGTATAACAACAAAAACTACAAATGTAATGTAGTTAGACAAAAGTCAGAAGATGATCCCAGATAAGGAGTCAAGTAGAAGCACCTGCAACATCTCGGTCTGACCCGAGTATTATTTAATAAGAAAATAATAAACGGATCAGTCTAGCTATAAATATCAGGTAAAGGAATGAGATATAAGCAGAGATATAATAAGAACGTATGATAACAATAATGTCATACTAGAACAAATATGATTTAAACAACATCAAAATCATACAATATCTCAAAAATCTCAAAGCACCAAAAAGAATATCATATTCTTTATTTTATTTACCAAACTACAATTATTGACAACCATATCGTTGCCAATCACATAAAGAGGTGAAACACAAATTCTAGAAATCATCAATTAGAAATCCAGAAATCACAAAGGGGGAGGCCTATCACAAACAGGAGCATGAAAACTCACCAACACGTGTATCACAAATGGAACGCTATTCCATGGTCGCTAACCATAAATATTGAGCCAAAGCTCCACAAACGGTCCGGAGACCACAGGTCGCTACCCCACCAAATTGAACCGAAGTTCCACAGAAACGGGGTTTAGTCTCCCTCGCAAACAAATAGACATTGCACATCGCTAGTCTAAATCACAAAATGATCATCATTGATCAATAAAAAGTGTCGATTACACTAAGCTAGTAAATATATGAGTTTAGCTTCATGTCCCATAACCACTAGGTTAACTTAAATATTTACGAACAAATTGTAGATTTCCACTCGAAAATTGTCATAAGAATTTCAATCGAACAAGTCCAAAAATTAACCGACGAGGTAAACGCAAGCGTTTCATACCACTTGTTTTGCTAAGCCGTTTAATTATATTTTCTCATACGAATGAGGTAAAGGTTTGTATATACTAATAGATTAGATAACGGTTTTATAACGAGCTTTGTATTAAAAATAGAGTTGAAATCATCTTTGTAAAAGAGTTTTAATATTTACTACTAGTATAGAAACCTTTGTATTTAGAAGTGACAAATCACAAAATGATTGTAGAAACAATCAATCACAAAATCCACATTCGAAGATGTGAATCAAACCATGGAAATCGATATCAAATAGAAACGCAAAAAATCCAGAAAAGAAATCATTAAAGTTGATATTAATTGACAATAACTATATGGATAATCAAAAATCGATAAATCGGATATTCACATAAAAATAGGCTAATTTCCAGAAATCTGAAGCCATAGACGTCTGTCACCTGTTTCGAGAAATAATTTTCCTGAAGCCACAAACGTCTGTGGATAATCCACAGACGTCTGTCACCTGTTTCAGGAAACATTTTTCCTGAAGCCACAAACGTCTGTCACCTGTTTCAGGAAACATTTTTCCTGAAGCCACAAACGTCTGTCACCTGTTTCAGGAAACATTTTTCCTAAAGCCACAGACGTCTGTGGATAATCCACAGACGTTTGTCGCCTGTAGCAGGACAGAATTTACAAAGCCCTTAAAGGGGCAAACCTACACAACTTCTCGGATTCAGAGCGATTGAATGAGCAACGGTGACAAAGGATTTATGCCAAGGGACAACCCAGCCCTATAAGCTCTCCGAAACACCACCAAAAGCATGTTCATAAATCAAAGCTAGGATTTTCAAAGTTTTAACTTCCAAAACACCAAAAATAGAAATGTTCACCGAATCAATCCAAACCAAAATCAAATGAACATGAAAGGGTGTTAGGAATCCATAGCAAGCAATCAAGGATAGTTATAGACATAGATGTGAGATAAAAATCTCACCTTTTTACACAAAACAAGGAAGAAGAAGCTATAGAGCAATGGCAAGAACAATCACTCTTCAATTCCAACTCAACAAGCTTGAATCTAAGCTTAAAAGAGAAACATTTCCTAAGTTAGGTTTAGAAATTTCTGAGATTGGAAAGAGAACAAGTTGGAGAAGATGAAGAGAAGGCTTACCAAAGCTTCTTCTTTGAATTTGGAGCTAGAACTTGATTTGCAAATGGAACTAGGGCTTAGGAATTCTAATTCTTTTTCTCCTCCACCATTTTTATCTAGAGCTTGAAAGTGTTAGGAAAATGAAGTGAATGAAGATAACTGGGGGTGGAGCTAAGGGCTTGAGTTAGGATATAGGGCTAAAACCCAGGCCAAAGCCCAAAGTGAAAAAGTAGCAAAATTCCACTAACTCCAAACATATCAATGTTTATACTCAAAAAGGTCGCAAACGTCATTTTGAACTCAATGGGGGTGGTCTCGAGTTCTAATTTGACTGTTTGCAAAAAGTAGCTTTTTGGACTTTAATCCGATTAACAATTATATTTAAATAAAATATTTAAATATTCAAAACTTTAAAATATGCGGGTTGTTACACGAGATCACCGTGTGTCCATAGAAAAATAGGGGAAATGCTGTTGGTACTGGCCCTTCATCCGAACAATGTCTAGTTGCGCCCTTTATACAATTCCCCGTGATTTGGACTTCTATTTGGCTAATTACTACCATTCTTAGCATAAGCGTGCCCTTGGGAATGCTATTTGGTACAGGTCCTACTTTCATCTTTGCTTATTAACTTAGATAAATTATTCAAATAAGCCTTTATTATCATTTTTACTTTCTATGCTTATTAATTTATCCCAAGCCTTAAAAAAGCCTCATTCTGTTCTTTTTCTTATTATAACCTACGTTATAATCATGCTTATTACTTAACCCAAGGTCTAAGTGTGAAAATAAGCTTCTTTCATCTTTTAATCTATTTAGTTATAATTCTAAGTTATAACTATGTCAATTATCTTTAATTAGTCCAATTCTAATTATAATTAGGCGTAATTTCTGTCCAATTCCATTATTTATTACAGTCCAATTCCATTATTTATTACAGTCTTTATAATTTACATCTTATTTTCTTCATCAATATTCTTACTTATAAAATCCATATTCGCGTTTAATTTATTCTAATCCATACGCGCAGAAAAGGAGGATGAAGAGAATGGACACTTGCATAAAATCCAAAACGTCGAAAAAGATGTAAATAAGAAATAAATATCAGTTAATAAACTTAAATACTGTAAATAGATTGTAAATCAATAAAAAGCTATGCTTAACAGTAATAAATTATAATTAACTAAAATTACTGAAAAGAATAGCTGAAAGGAAATAGACTAAAAATAATTCTAAAAACTATAAATAACTACTAAAAAGGCTATTCCAAAAATCGTAGTAAAACTACAACTATTGGAAACCCTATTATTTTAAATTACTTAAAGAAATGTTAAAATAATTACAATCACCCACATCTGGTCCTAAGCTTTTCCTTTGGTCTTCTCGGTTCTACTTGGAGTTATAAAATAATTTAATTTATAACGATTTTCTCCTTTGGAAAATTATTCCGTTTATGGTCCTTCCTAGAAAGGCAAACCCAATTGGAGAAAACCTAGAATGAGAAAAAGCGTTAGGTGTAAGGGTCTATTTATAGGTGTAGAAGTGGATCTTGGACCTTTGGATTTGGAGATTGAATAGGATGCAACCACGTCATAGCTGAATAGGGGTCATCAGATGCAGAAACGGAGGGACCAGATCGAAATAAAGGATGCAAATGACGTGTTCGATGGCCGCTAATTCGTTCGAACGAATTAACATTCGTTCGCCTGCCCAAATGCAAGGCGGGTCGACCGGGCGGTCGACCGCCTTCTTGCCCAGGTCGATCGGCCGATTGACCTAACCATTTTTTTTCGTTTTGTTTCTGCTTATTTTGTTTATTTTATAACTTTGTCATATTTGCTCGGTTGCTGACGTTCTATATATGGAAATTGACTAGAAAATTACCATGGACACAATGGTGCAACTTCCGTTGCTTAATTCTGATAATTTCGCAAAGTTATTTTATTATTTAATTAATTAACAAATTAATTATTACAGGTTAAATTTCGGGTTGTTACATTCTCCCTTCCTTAAGGGATTTCATCCCCGAAATCTCTAAGGATAAAAGAATGTACAAAATGTTTTCATCCAATTCTACAACCAACTACTCAATCATCAACCATTCATCCATTGTTCTTAAGTTTTTCTAATGCATTTAATGATACTTAAGCAATTAGTGTAGTGTAAATGTCCCTAACTAATACAAAAGAATTGGCGGTGCACTGATTCAGTTGACCTCCTTTTTATGCAATCATGTCCGTGCAATGTATCCAAATGAATGCAAAAATTTCCTAATTATAACTGATAGTTCTATATGCGCGCTATAAACATCATCCAAATGCAACAATCATGTGATAATCATCCATTTATAGCAATCATGGAAATAAAATAAAAATGTGCACACAACCATATGCATATGCTCTAGTGTCCTAGTTAGGTCGATCCCTAAGGAATAATAGTGCGTAGTGTACGTATATGCGTCCATAGCATCCACTAGCAAACAGTTGCAACCACTAGCATACATAATTCATAACATGTTCTATTAACATGTTTACATCAAATCCTACCATCCATAGGTTAAATCCTAAGTTCTACCCTCCCAAAGGATAATAAAGGAAAGAACCTATTCAAAACTAAAAATGGAAATAGGAAATTCTAAAACTTACTATCAAAGAAATGCGGATATGAGATACATATTTTCTCCTAATCAAACCAATTTTCTCCGAAGTCTCCTTAACTATGTCGGAACCAAGGCAATCCCTCTGTAGACTCTATCCAATGCGAAGGCAACTTGCATGGTCTTCCATAAAGAGGTTCGAAAGGTGCCACTCCAATGCTAGCTTGAAAACTACTTTCATATGAGAATACCACTAAAGAAAGATGTTTTTACCAAGTTCCTCCAAAATCAAGAATACTCATTCTCAACCGTGTGTGTCTTACTATCTTATTAATTTCACTTTACTGTTCTCCTTTAGTCTGCTCAACATTCCTAGGTTCTTATTGGTGTTCTATACATTCCTCGAAAACTTCTATTGTTACTTCTAAAAGTAATCCTTGATGTCTCCGTCATAGTCTTGCACTTTATACCTAGGAAATGATTCCTATCTATTCTACATAAGCTTGGTTTGGTATTTACCATTTCAAAAACTAAGGCTATTAAATTTTTAAAACATCAAATCCCAAAATCTTTGTTTTTAAAAAGTGTTATTTTTAAGTTTCTATTAAATTTCAAAAATACTTGACTACTCAATATTTTATTTTTCTGAACTTGCATCCTTATAGATCTTTGAATTTAGATTAATTCCCAAACCTAGAGGGGAAACCTTTTAAATCCAAAACTTATTCCTCATTTTCTTTTAAAGATCTTTACAATTTTATATAAAAAATTGGGATTTTTAAATTCAACTGCTACTAAGCTTTTTGCTTTCAAAAACTTATTTACTTTTTCATCAAACCATTTTTCTTTTAAAATATCCTTTTTCAAATCATCTTCTTATTATACCTAATAGACTCATACCTTAAGGTATTGGAACTACTTTCTCTAATGAGAAATTCTTAATGCTAAAATCTTCTATGAACATTTTAAAAGAGGACTTCATGTTTATAAGGAGTAACAAAGAATTTATTCTATATTTTTGAAATAGGCTATACAAAATATAGTGCTTCCCGTACCTTGTACATCTCTTCCATATATTCCTTGTGACTTGCACAAAACATTTTTATTGCTTTTATAGAAAATTACACCATTATTCTTTTCATTCCAATAGATTAAAGCATGTTTAATTTATACTTTCATATGATAAACATTTTCTTATACTTACTTAAATAATAGGTGTATTCACAAATTACTTTGTTTCTATTCTTAGAAATTACCTTTTTAAAATACGTCTTTATTTGGATTAAAACGGATGTTGTGTAAAGCACCATTACTATAACCCAAAAATACTAGTGTATGAATTTAATTAAAAATAAATACTTATAAACCTCACATATTATGTAAAAACATTCTTCTTGGGAGTCATCTACTATAACAATAGTGTTATAGTCTATGCTCCTTTTATTTTTCATGAAAACATCTATTACAACAATAAATGTTGTAACCTACGTTTTCGATACTTAATACACTTTATGTTTTTATATTTAAAATCTTTGTTTACTTACAAAGAAGCTAGTGAGCTATATACGCTCTATAATTCTTCAAAAAGAATTTCACCTTTTCAACAAAATATATATCATATAAAATCCAATTTTAAATTTCATGCCATTTTTCAAAAAGACCGAATATTTACTTTAAAAACATTGACAGTTATACTTTTCAACTTTTCTAATTCTAACAATTTTATTGGGCTAGATGTAAAGTAGGTTTTCTTCTCATTACCCTAGGAGTATCCTTCCTAAATTTTGGTAATCCCATTTCCTTACCAAAGTCTTTTACTCCAATTCCTCTTTGATGCTTATATTTTTACTCTAAGGCGCTACCATTAAATCTACTTATATGAAACAATTTTAATTTCTGCAATTATCTACACATGGGCTTTCTTCATTCCTTATCAACTAAATCTATTGTACATCTCCAACCTTTTTCTACCTCTCTTTGGATTTCCATAATCCAAACCTAAAAAAATAAAACCATTTCTTATACTCCTACCATGTGTAGACCTTCTCTATGCCCCGAGAAAAGCACCTCTTTAAAGACGTCTGGGAAATTTCTGAAGACTGGAACTGAATCTAACTCTGCTGATGATGAATCGAGGGGATAAAAGAAGCTCAACATGACTGACTCCTATAGGTCGCAAGAAACCTCGAGAGTCCTACTGCTGCATGTCTCTTGTCTAACGACTCTCCTCTCACAATCTAATATCGTTCCATAAGTGGATACCCAATCCATTCCCAAAATCATCCCATACCCCAAAAATCCCAATCCATAGCGTCGCAGTCAAACTCTACGCTTAGGATAAAAATTTTCAAACCCCTATAAATCATAGATAAGTGTGTCGATCCTCCTATGGGGTTTGAAACAACAATGGGGTCTACTACTAAAGAGACGTCTGAGTGCAAACAATCAAACAAAGAACTCAAAATGAAAGGGTGTGATGCTCCAGAATCGAAAAAAGTCCGAATGGGAAAATCAAAAATAGAAATCAAAACTTTCCATGGTGACTTTCCTACCTCTATCTGGTCCACTACTTGAAGGTGCTGCATTCAAAGCTTATACTTGCGCTGTAGGTGCGCCTGCTCTCTGCCCCTTCATGTGGGGACAATTCCTACTCATGTGACCAGGTTTTCCGCAATTATAGCACTTTCCCTTCATCTTGCAGTCTTTTGCGTAATAACCAATCACCCCGCAACTATGGCACTTCACTCCTTGCTTAATTTGCTTCCGAGGGCCTTCCCTTTTCCTCTAATCCTTATACCTCTTCCACCATGGCTTCTTAGATCTTTTTGACTTAGGAACCTCTTTATGCTCTCCCTTCGGTTGCGAAGATACAGGCTGAACTCTCTATTGGTCTTCCAAGTCTAACAGCCTAAACTTTTGCTCTATATCTTCCAATCTAGTTCGTGTCTCCTCGAAATCCTCCATGCCAGAAAATGTTCTGCCCCCTATACTAGCGAAGTCCTTGCATAGCTTAGAAAAATCAGCTAGTGTAGGTGGATTAAAGGGATTTCCACCTACCGGTGTTGTATCGGGCATTTTCCCTTGCACCTCTGGTACCGTAACTTTACGGAACATGTCGGCCATACTATGCAAAGAAAAGGAAACTTAGGCTTGAAATATTCTAAAGAAGGTTGAACTAGACTTTGAGGGGATTTTTATAAAAACTCTTTTGTACTTGAAAGCTATTTCTAAGAGTTCCTTGGAAAATACTTTTAAAACAAGTTATTTTTGGAGAAATACTTTACTTTTAAAATAAAAATTTTAGGAATCCTGTAACCTTAGGCTCTGATACCAAATGAAACACCCCACACCCCCTTAATATACCCAAAAGGACACATTAAAAGGCTTGGTGCGTTGTAGGTATAAATAAAACTAACATAGACTAAGATTCACAAGAGAAAAATAGATAAAAACAGCGGAAACTAAAATAATAACTTATTTAAAATAAAACTTTTATAATTGCTTCATAAATAAGTCAAATACCAAATACAACCTCCATATCTCAAAACTCATCATGTCTTATGAAATAAAATTTTCATAGTCTCAAAAATCAAAGTACATAATACCCCTCATAATAAGCCAGTACATAGAAAGAACAAAAGCTGAAAGAAAACAAATACATGGTAGAAAACTCCTCCAAGAAATCTCCAGGAAACTGCAATCTACCGACTTCTCCCTTGATTGCCTATGGAGGGGAAATAGAGGAGTGGGTCCGACTAAAAGTTTGGTGAATGATAGTAATTACTAGAGTCTTTAAGCAAGATAAAAGTAATAGACTCTACAACAGTTCTAGCATAAAGAAGGATAATAAAGGAAATAGAAAAGAGATAAATTGGAAATAAATATGATTAAATATTGCTCAAGATAGGTTAACTTTGATTGCTTGCACTTGTTCTGATTTAATTAAGCTGAATTCCTAATCCTATAATTAGGATGTGACCCTAATTCTATCTTTTTTGATCGGCCTGCTACTCCATAGACCTTACTGCGGGCCAGCCGCTATATAACTCCCTATACAACAGCCAATGGTATCTACGGAAGATGCATCGAGCAACTACTGTGGATCCGGATGACATATATAACTCCCTACACAGAAGGCAATGGTGTCTACTAAAGACACTCATACTAAGCGCTTGGAACTCATAGCTATTACTGAGCACCCAAATGGAAGTCGCACGCATAACTACCACCATGCCTGTGACGACCGCCCATGGCCCCTGCACCGAATCTAGAGATAGAGCGCTGTAAAGTGTGCCAGGCGACCATGGACGATTGTCAAGGTAAGATTTAAAACAACAGAATCTATCGTATTACTCACAGCGCATGGACAAAATACAATAGAACATATGTATAGTGAAGCTTTACAGAACAAAATGACATCATATAAAACTCCATAATAGTTGAATACAAGCATCCACATAGTCAATACATCCAGCCTCACTACATATCTCTCAGAGAATACAAAACAGCGGAATATCCAGTACATATAAGAAGATAATATGCAACCCTCTAGCTTGTCTTCGATATCAGCATCGTGAGAAGAGAACAACACCTGTCACCTGCTACCTAGTCTGCCCGTCCCAAAATGGACGAACAGCCCAAGGCAATAAGAATTAAAACATAAAGCCTTGAGTCAGACAACAGTCTTAGTGAGCAGTAAATTAACTAACAACATACCAAAAGAGCATAAAGGAAAAGGAATAGGAATACAACCCTCCCACTCCAACCTCATTCTACAGTGATAGCCCCCAGACACACACTAAGCAGAAGCAAACATAGCAGAGCATACAATTTTAAAGTAAAGCTACTATCACTCGAGTCAAGGGCGATGTTTTCCAAGTACCAAGGCCTAAATCAGATAAGCACCCAGGAAATACCGCTCTTGAGTCTGAAATGACGTTACAACCAAACATCCATGACTCTGGCTATCACTGTTATCATTGCTTCGATATCACCGTTAATTGAATGACCGGCACATTCTTTCAGCCGTCCGTCAAGGGCTAATGGAAACCCCGGTTCTAGACATAACTCCCGCACGTCGTCGCAGCCCGTGCCTAGGACTATCGAATCTGCCCAGAGTACTCGACCATCAACAGTTGGCCGTTGGGACTATCGAATCTGCCCAAACGTACTCTTGCTTAGAGCATGCTAGAACCTTCAACAACGATGCTATCCAAGCCTCCTAGTCATCCTCCTTGACGACTATTCTCATATCCATTCATTATCCTCAACTCGAATCATATCACCGAGTTATCAACATGCTTGGAATGATCCCGTCTGGATTAGACCAAGTCTTCATCACATGATTGCCTCGCTTCATTACATCCTCGCAAGGCCTCATCTCATCATCACATCATCAAATCTATGCACAAGAGCTTCATCATCCCGCTACATATACCACGAGCAGCTTTCCCAATTCAAGAGCCTTTCCCTTAGCTTTTGAATCGTCTTCGGTCTAAATCTAATCATCAATCATCTAGTTCATAACAATCAATCAAATCAAACATCAATCCAACAATCAAGCATTCAAATATGATCTAAGTAGACAATTATAACAATAATGGCATTTTCGTAATTAAAGAGTTGAAAGCCCAATAAGCATGAAAACATGGATTATATCTCTACAAACTTGAAGAATGAACTTGCATAGGTTAACATATGATAAAATGGATGTAACATCATCATGAACAATGGATCTATATGGATCTATACATAGGATGAAGAAAATGCATGGAAATCTCTATTTTAACACCAAATCGAGCCAACAATCCGATATACTCCTTTGGATCCGTGTGAGAGATAATCACCACTCACCAAATCACCTAAATAACCTCAAATCAACACTCTTCAGATCTGGACAGTGAAGGATGAAGCTTGATCTATCACGGATCCGCTTCAAACGAAGAAATCTCTCTTGAAAAGATGAAGATCTTCAATCTAAGCTCTTGAATCTTCAATCTTGATCTTCGATTTGGATGGATGGAAGCACTAGATTAGAGTGGAGAAAAGAAGTGAAGAAGTGTAGAAGTCGAGCTCTCAAAATGGCAGCACTTCGTCGCTTCAAAATCCGGATCCCAAAAATGAAGCCAACCCCCTTCTATTTATAGGCAGAAAATTCGCTAAGTCGTAACTCGGCTAACTCCATAAGTCGTCTCCGACTTATCCCTATTCTCGACTCAACACTCAGCCGACATACGACTTAACAGATCCAAGTCCTTACGACTTAAGACAACGCAATCTCCTTAACTCGGCCACGACTCAACCAGGTTACGACCTAACTGGGTCTCCGACCTACGACTTACGAAGGAGAACGACTTACGACTTAACTCTTTAAGTCATCTTCGACCTAACACTTTGGCCTAACCCAGCGACCTAACAAACTTACGACTTAACACGTAACTGGGTTACGACTTACCCCATACGACTTAAACAACTGCCGACTCAAAAACTCACTTGTCTAACTTCTAACTCGGTCACAACTTAACACAGCAGCCTTGCCGATCTATCAGGATAAGACTCAACTCCTAAGTCGTCCAGGTCTTAAGTCGACCACTACCGTAACTCGTCAGCCGACTTAACACTTAACTCAAAACCTTAAGTCGTCTACAATAACTTAAGTCGGTCACTTCCTTAGGTTGTCTATCCCTTAACTCGGCAACGACTTACAACCTACGACTAATACTTGCCGAGTTAACTTCGACCTACTAACTTAGCCCAGCTACGACTCATCTCCTTAGGTCGTCGCCGACTCACCCCTTAAGTCCTTAACTCGCCCAGACTCATCACTAACTCGTCCAGAACTCATAAGTCGGCTACGACTTAGGACTTAACCAAAATTCTTCCCAAAATCTGAAACAACCTAAAATGTTGAAAATTCCAGATTTGAATGAACTTTTCGATCCGTAAAAATACGGGTCGTTACATTCTCTCCCCCTTAGGAATTTCGCCCCCGAAATTCCAAGCAATCAAAAACTATTCTGTACGCCTACCATCCATAGCAATCAACAGACCATGCATCCAATTCTAACTTAGCGTACAGAATTCTAAAATTAGGACAAGTTACAATATCGCGAGATGACACGACACCTTAGGGCCATACCTTGAAGAGTTCAGGATGAGCTGCCTTCATCCTCTCTTCCACCTCCCACGTACAGTCGTTATCATCGTCACTCCATTGAATCTTGAGCAACTTAACTATCTTCCTCCTAAGCTGTTTCGTGTCGGTTTCAACAACACGAAGCGGCTTACGAGGTCTTCTATCAACTGGATCAACTTCGAAATCTTCACAGCTATCAGCAGAAATCACTGTATTCGAGTCATGCACATACTTCCGTAGATACGATACGTGAAAAACATTGTGCACACTCAACATCTTCTCCGGTAACTCCAGTCTATAGGCGAGCTTTCCAATTCGCTCGATGATCGGGAATGGTCCAACAAATCTCGGAGTCAATTTTCCTTTCTTCCCGAATCGAATAACATTCTTCAGAGGAGAAATCTTCACAAAAACCATATCACCAACGTCGAATTCCAAATCCTTTCGACGCTTATCGGCATAACTTTTCTGACGGTCTTGGGCTGCCTTCATTCGTTGCCGAATGATCTCTATGCAATCTGAAGTCTGTCGAATCATCTCTGGCCCAAGTATCAACTTTTCTCCAGTTTCTAACCAACATGTCGGAGAGTTACACGGTCTTCCATACAATGCCTCATACGGTGCCATACCAATGCTTGACTGGTAACTGTTGTTGTACGCAAACTCCACCAAATGAAGGTGATCTTCCCATGATCCTCCGAAGTCCAAAACACATGCTCTAAGAAGATCTTCCAAAACTCGGTTGACTCTCTCGGTCTGACCATCTGTCTGAGGGTGATAAGCTGTACTCAAACACAACTCAGTTCCCAAAACTTCCTGGAAGCTCTTCCAAAATCCACTAGTGAACAACGGATCCCGATCGCTCACTATACTCTTCGGAATACCATGGAATCGAACTATCCACTTAACATACAACTCAGCCAACTTTGATGCAGTCCTAGTCGATCGAACAGGAATGAACCTTGCACTCTTGGCAGACGATCCACAATGACCCAAATTCCTTCATTTCCCGTTCTGGTTCTAGGTAATCCATCAATAAAATCCATCGACACTTGCTCCCACTTCCATGTAGGAACTTCTAATGGCTGAAGCAATCCACTTGGCTTCTTCTGTTCGGCTTTGACCAATTGGCAGTTCATACACTTGGAAATAAAATTTCCAACATCCTTCTTCATACCTTCCCAGTAGTAGGTTCTCTTCATATCCCGATACATCTTATTTCCACCTGGATGAATTGTCAACTTCGAGTGATGACTTTCCTTCAGAACCTCACTCCTCAATTCGTCTATATCGGGAACAACTAGTCGTCCTTGCTTCCGAAGCCAACCCTCTCGATCGACCTCGAATCCTTTATCCTTTTCTGGATCCAATCCAGATTCCAATTCACGGATAATCTTGACAAGCTTATCATCTCGCTTTTGGCCCTCGCCAATCCTTTCCACAAGAGTGGGTCTTATCGATAAGTTTGCCAACATCTCAGGTTCCAATTCACATCTAGGCCTGAAGTCAAATCCAGCTAAATACTCGAGACTCTTCCATTCTGAAAACATGGCTCCCAATCCTGCATGTCTTCGACTTAACGCATCTGCCACTACGTTACCTTTTCCCGGAGTATAAGCTATACCAAAATCATATGATGCCAAAAACTCTAGCCAACGTTGCTGCCGAAGATTCAAATCCTTTTGGGAGAAAAGATACTTCAACGACTTGTGATCCGTAAACAACTCGAATCGAACTCCCAACAGATAATGCCTCCATATCTTTAGAGCAAATACAATCGCCGCTAATTCCAAATCATGAGTTGGGTAATTCCTTTCATGCGGCTTCAGTTGTCGACTGGCATACGCAACAACTTTATCCTTCTACATCAGCACTGCTCCAAGTCCAGTACCACATGCGTCGGTGTAAACCACCATCTCATCATTCCCACTAGGAATAGTCAAAACAGGAGCACTCGTCAATCGCTCTTTCAGGACTCCGAAAGCTTGCTCACACTTAGCATCCCAACTGAACACTTGGTTCTTCTTCGTCAATCCTGTTAACGGTGCAGCTATCTTGGAGAAGTCTTTGATAAACCGTCGATAATATCCTGCTAATCCAAGAAAACTTCTCACATCAGATGCATTCTTAGGTCTAACCCAATCCTGGATTGCTGCCACCTTAGCGGGATCAACCGCTATTCCATTTCCAGAAATCACATGGCCTAAGAACCTCACTTCACTCTTCCAGAAGTGACACTTCGAAAACTTAGCCTTCAGCTGATGTTTCCGTAAGATTTCCAAAACAATACGCAAGTGCGTCTTGTGCTCTTCTTCAGTTCTGGAATAAATTAGAATATCATCCACGAACACAAGTACGAACTTGTTCAACTGATCTCTGAACACTCTATTCATAAGATCCACAAAATATGCTGGCGCGTTAGTCAATCCAAACGGCATTACCAACCACTCAAAGAAACCAGATGGTGTCCGAAAAGCAGTCTTCGGCACACTATCCTTAGCCACTCTCAACTGGTGAAATCCCGTTGCCAAATCCATCTGAGAAAACACCTTAGCCTCGTGAAGCTGATCAAACAAGTCATCTATTCTCGGCAATGGATACTTGTTCTTCTTTGTCACCTTATTCAGCTCACGATAATCGACGCACAATCTCAACGACCCATCTGCCTTGGTTGCAAACACAACTGGTGCACCCCACTCGGACACACTACGTCGAATGAATCCTTTCTGTAAAAGGTCATCAACTTGCACCCTCAACTCCTGCTGTTCCCTAGGCGCCATCCGCCTAAGAGGCATCACAACAGGTCTGGCTCCTTCAACTAGATCTATTCGAAACTCGATCTCTCTAAGCGGCGGCAACCCTTTGACTTCGTCAAAGACATCCTCGAATCCATTTGCGATTGGCACTAAAGACAGTCCATCCCGTGGAACAACTAGCGAATACATGAAGCTCATGAAGACGCCTTCCTCATGCTTACATCGTATCACAATCTTTCGCCCTTCCACATTCTCGACTGTCACTTCCAGCTTTTCGCAATCAACCTTTGCCGCATACTTCCTAAGCCAGTCCATACCCAAAATAATTCCGAACCCCGCAAAGTTCAGAACAAAGCAATCACAAACAAAAGAGCAACCATGACTCGATACAACTAGACCACGGCATAACATACACAAACAAGACGAACCCCCAACTGGATTAGTCACAACCAATGGCCTATCAACAATATCCGGCTTCAAATCTAACCGGCCTACTAGTTCATTACAAACAAACGAATGTGACGCTCCCGTATCAAACAAAACTCTAACTGGAACACCACATAGGAAAAGAGTACCTTGAACAACCACACTCTTTCCTTTCTCTTCAGTAGTAGGAGCTTTCGAAGACGACGGAACAGCTCCTAAAGCATAGGCTTGCACAATCTGCCTGTGCTTCCTTGGTTCTGGACAATTCTTCCTGAAATGCCCCGGCTTGTCACAGTTGTGACACTTCATCGGTGCCTTCGGATTCTTACAATCCTTAGAAAAATGGCCCTTCTGCTGACAATTGTAGCAAGTCACCTCGCCTTTCGGCTTCTTCTGGCCATCCTTACCCTTCTGCTGCTGCTGCTTCCTCTTCTGGTTTCCACCCTGCTGTGGTTTAAATTCTCCCTTGGTAACAGCAACAACAGGTCCTTCCTTAGGAAACAGACTCTCATGCCTAAGAGCTTTCTCCACAAGCTTCTCAAATGAACCGTCCAAATGATTCACCAACTGCCTCCCAAGATAACTATCCAAGCCGGTCACAAACTTCTCGTTCTTCTGATAAGCAGATTCAATATATGACCGGGCATACTTGGACAAAGCTTCAAACTCAGAAACATACTCAAGAACAGATCTCCCACCCTGCTTGAGCTCCACGAACTTCTTGAACAGAACAGACTTCTGAGCTGTAGAAATGAACTTAGCTTCAAATCTGACTTGGAATTGCTCCCAAGTAATCTCTTCTTCCGGAGTAGTGATGGTAATGGAGTTCCACCAATCAGAGGCCCTCCCTTGAAGCTGCCTTGATGCCAACTTTCTCTTAGTTGCATCATCAATTCCCAAATCACCAAAGATCCTTCTACAAGCATCTATCCATCTCTGGACTTCAATAGTTGATTCTGTTCCCAAGAAAACCTTTCCTCCAAGAGCAGTATAATCCTTGCACAGCTTAGCAAAATCCACTGGTTTCGGAGTTTGGACTTGAACTCCAACATCTACTGCTGCCCCCGGAACTGGTATCCTTCTCATGATCGAAGTCATCATAGCTTCGAACATGGCTGCATAATCAGCAGTCTCTTCAGTAGCACGGCCTTCCCTAGCAGCTGGTCTCCCTCTTCGACTCATTCTCAATATCTATAAAAAGGAATGATTAGAACATCTAGAGAAACAACTGCATAAAGGACTCAACTCTACTAAGCTACTATATTATATATAGTATTCATCCATCAAAATACAATTACGTCTCTCATACGTGGTTACTTCAGCGAGCGTTGGGTAAAATCGATTAACCAATGCTCTGATACCAAATGTGACGACCGCCCATGGCCCCTGCACCGAATCTAGAGATAGAGCGCTGTAAAGTGTGCCAGGCGACCATGGACGATTGTCAAGGTAAGATTTAAAACAACAGAATCTATCGTATTACTCACAGCGCATGGACAAAATACAATAGAACATATGTATAGTGAAGCTTTACAGAACAAAATGACATCATATAAAACTCCATAATAGTTGAATACAAGCATCCACATAGTCAATACATCCAGCCTCACTACATATCTCTCAGAGAATACAAAACAGCAGAATATCCAGTACATATAAGAAGATAATATGCAACCCTCTAGCTCGTCTTCGATATCAGCATCGTGAGAAGAGAACAGCACCTGTCACCTGCTACCTAGTCTGCCCGTCCCAAAATGGACGAACAGCCCAAGGCAATAAGAATTAAAACATAAAGCCTTGAGTCAGACAACAGTCTTAGTGAGCAGTAAATTAACTAACAACATACCAAAAGAGCATAAAGGAAAAGGAATAGGAATACAACCCTCCCACTCCAACCTCATTCTACAGTGATAGCCCCCAGACACACACTAAGCAGAAGCAAACATAGCAGAGCATACAATTTTAAAGTAAAGCTACTATCACTCGAGTCAAGGGCGATGTTTTCCAAGTACCAAGGCCTAAATCAGATAAGCACCCAGGTAATACCGCTCTTGAGTCCGAAATGACGTTACAACCAAACATCCATGACTCTGGCTATCACTGTTATCATTGCTTCGATATCACCGTTAATTGAATGACCGGCACATTCTTTCAGCCGTCCGTCAAGGGCTAATGGAAACCCCGGTTCTAGACATAACTCCCGCACGTCGTCGCAGCCCGTGCCTAGGACTATCGAATCTGCCCAGAGTACTCGACCATCAACAGTTGGCCGTTGGGACTATCGAATCTGCCCAAACGTACCCTTGCTTAGAGCATGCTAGAACCTTCAACAACGATGCTATCCAAGCCTCCTAGTCATCCTCCTTGACGACTATTCTCATATCCATTCATTATCCTCAACTCGAATTATATCACCGAGTTATCAACATGCTTGGAATGATCCCGTCTGGATTAGACCAAGTCTTCATCACATGATTGCCTCGCTTCATTACATCCTCGCAAGGCCTCATCTCATCATCACATCATCAAATCTATGCACAAGAGCTTCATCATCCCGCTACATATACCACGAGCAGCTTTCCCAATTCAAGAGCCTTTCCCTTAGCTTTTGAATCGTCTTCGGTCTAAATCTAATCATCAATCATCTAGTTCATAACAATCAATCAAATCAAACATCAATCCAACAATCAAGCATTCAAATATGATCTAAGTAGACAATTATAACAATAATGGCATTTTCGTAATTAAAGAGTTGAAAGCCCAATAAGCATGAAAACATGGATTATATCTCTACAAACTTGAAGAATGAACTTGCATAGGTTAACATATGATAAAATGGATGTAACATCATCATGAACAATGGATCTATATGGATCTATACATAGGATGAAGAAAATGCATGGAAATCTCTATTTTAACACCAAATCGAGCCAACAATCCGATATACTCCTTTGGATCCGTGTGAGAGATAATCACCACTCACCAAATCACCTAAACAACCTCAAATCAACACACTTCAGATCTGGACAGCGAAGGATGAAGCTTGATCTATCACGGATCCGCTTCAAACGAAGAAATCTCTCTTGAAAAGATGAAGATCTTCAATCTAAGCTCTTGAATCTTCAATCTTGATCTTCGATTTGGATGGATGGAAGCACTAGATTAGAGTGGAGAAAAGAAGTGAAGAAGTGTAGAAGTCGAGCTCTCAAAATGGCAGCACTTCGTCGCTTCAAAATCCGGATCCCAAAAATGAAGCCAACCCCCTTCTATTTATAGGCAGAAAATTCGCTAAGTCGTAACTCGGCTAACTCCATAAGTCGTCTCCGACTTATCCCTATTCTCGACTCAACACTCAGCCGACATACGACTTAACAGATCCAAGTCCCTACGACTTAAGACAACGCAATCTCCTTAACTCGGCCACGACTCAACCAGGTTACGACCTAACTGGGTCTCCGACCTACGACTTACGAAGGAGAACGACTTACGACTTAACTCTTTAAGTCATCTTCGACCTAACACTTTGGCCTAACCCAGCGACCTAACAAACTTACGACTTAACACGTAACTGGGTTACGACTTACCCCATACGACTTAAACAACTGCCGACTCAAAAACTCACTTGTCTAACTTCTAACTCGGTCACAACTTAACACAGCAGCCTTGCCGATCTATCAGGATAAGACTCAACTCCTAAGTCGTCCAGGTCTTAAGTCGACCACTACCTTAACTCGTCAGCCGACTTAACACTTAACTCAAAACCTTAAGTCGTCTACAATAACTTAAGTCGGTCACTTCCTTAGGTTGTCTATCCCTTAACTCGGCAACGACTTACAACCTACGACTAATACTTGCCGAGTTAACTTCGACCTACTAACTTAGCCCAGCTACGACTCATCTCCTTAGGTCGTCGCCGACTCACCCCTTAAGTCCTTAACTCGCCCAGACTCATCACTAACTCGTCCAGAACTCATAAGTCGGCTACGACTTAGGACTTAACCAAAATTCTTCCCAAAATCTGAAACAACCTAAAATGTTGAAAATTCCAGATTTGAACGAACTTTTCGATCCGTAAAAATACGGGTCGTTACATTCTCTCCCCCTTAGGAATTTCGCCCCCGAAATTCCAAGCAATCAAAAACTATTCTGTACGCCTACCATCCATAGCAATCAACAGACCATGCATCCAATTCTAACTTAGCGTACAGAATTCTAAAATTAGGACAAGTTACAATATCGCGAGATGACACGACACCTTAGGGCCATACCTTGAAGAGTTCAGGATGAGCTGCCTTCATCCTCTCTTCCACCTCCCACGTACAGTCGTTATCATCGTCACTCCATTGAATCTTGAGCAACTTAACTATCTTCCTCCTAAGCTGTTTCGTGTCGGTTTCAACAACACGAAGCGGCTTACGAGGTCTTCTATCAACTGGATCAACTTCGAAATCTTCACAGCTATCAGCAGAAATCACTGTATTCGAGTCATGCACATACTTCCGTAGATACGATACGTGAAAAACATTGTGCACACTCAACATCTTCTCCGGTAACTCCAGTCTATAGGCGAGCTTTCCAATTCGCTCGATGATCGGGAATGGTCCAACAAATCTCGGAGTCAATTTTCCTTTCTTCCCGAATCGAATAACATTCTTCAGAGGAGAAATCTTCACAAAAACCATATCACCAACGTCGAATTCCAAATCCTTTCGACGCTTATCGGCATAACTTTTCTGACGGTCTTGGGCTGCCTTCATTCGTTGCCGAATGATCTCTATGCAATCTGAAGTCTGTCGAATCATCTCTGGCCCAAGTATCAACTTTTCTCCAGTTTCTAACCAACATGTCGGAGAGTTACACGGTCTTCCATACAATGCCTCATACGGTGCCATACCAATGCTTGACTGGTAACTGTTGTTGTACGCAAACTCCACCAAATGAAGGTGATCTTCCCATGATCCTCCGAAGTCCAAAACACATGCTCTAAGAAGATCTTCCAAAACTCGGTTGACTCTCTCGGTCTGACCATCTGTCTGAGGGTGATAAGCTGTACTCAAACACAACTCAGTTCCCAAAACTTCCTGGAAGCTCTTCCAAAATCCACTAGTGAACAACGGATCCCGATCGCTCACTATACTCTTCGGAATACCATGGAATCGAACTATCCACTTAACATACAACTCAGCCAACTTTGATGCAGTCCTAGTCGATCGAACAGGAATGAACCTTGCACTCTTGGCAGACGATCCACAATGACCCAAATTCCTTCATTTCCCATTCTGGTTCTAGGTAATCCATCAATAAAATCCATCGACACTTGCTCCCACTTCCATGTAGGAACTTCTAATGGCTGAAGCAATCCACTTGGCTTATTCTGTTCGGCTTTGACCAACTGGCAGTTCATACACTTGGAAATAAAATTTCCAACATCCTTCTTCATACCTTCCCAGTAGTAGGTTCTCTTCATATCCCGATACATCTTATTTCCACCTGGATGAATTGTCAACTTCGAGTGATGACTTTCCTTCAGAACCTCACTCCTCAATTCGTCTATATCGGGAACAACTAGTCGTTCTTGCTTCCGAAGCCAACCCTCTCGATCGACCTCGAATCCTTTATCCTTTTCTGGATCCAATCCAGATTCCAATTCACGGATAATCTTGACAAGCTTATCATCTCGCTTTTGGCCCTCGCCAATCCTTTCCACAAGAGTGGGTCTTATCGATAAGTTTGCCAACATCTCAGGTTCCAATTCACATCTAGGCCTGAAGTCAAATCCAGCTAAATACTCGAGACTCTTCCATTCTGAAAACATGGCTCCCAATCCTGCATGTCTTCGACTTAACGCATCTGCCACTACGTTACCTTTTCCCGGAGTATAAGCTATACCAAAATCATATGATGCCAAAAACTCTAGCCAACGTTGCTGCCGAAGATTCAAATCCTTTTGGGAGAAAAGATACTTCAACGACTTGTGATCCGTAAACAACTCGAATCGAACTCCCAACAGATAATGCCTCCATATCTTTAGAGCAAATACAATCGCCGCTAATTCCAAATCATGAGTTGGGTAATTCCTTTCATGCGGCTTCAGTTGTCGACTGGCATACGCAACAACTTTATCCTTCTACATCAGCACTGCTCCAAGTCCAGTACCACATGCGTCGGTGTAAACCACCATCTCATCATTCCCACTAGGAATAGTCAAAACAGGAGCACTCGTCAATCGCTCTTTCAGGACTCCGAAAGCTTGCTCACACTTAGCATCCCAACTGAACACTTGGTTCTTCTTCGTCAATCCTGTTAACGGTGCAGCTATCTTGGAGAAGTCTTTGATAAACCGTCGATAATATCCTGCTAATCCAAGAAAACTTCTCACATCAGATGCATTCTTAGGTCTAACCCAATCCTGGATTGCTGCCACCTTAGCGGGATCAACCGCTATTCCATTTCCAGAAATCACATGGCCTAAGAACCTCACTTCACTCTTCCAGAAGTGACACTTCGAAAACTTAGCCTTCAGCTGATGTTTCCGTAAGATTTCCAAAACAATACGCAAGTGCGTCTTGTGCTCTTCTTCAGTTCTGGAATAAATTAGAATATCATCCACGAACACAAGTACGAACTTGTTCAACTGATCTCTGAACACTCTATTCATAAGATCCACAAAATATGCTGGCGCGTTAGTCAATCCAAACGGCATTACCAACCACTCAAAGAAACCAGATGGTGTCCGAAAAGCAGTCTTCGGCACACTATCCTTAGCCACTCTCAACTGGTGAAATCCCGTTGCCAAATCCATCTGAGAAAACACCTTAGCCTCGTGAAGCTGATCAAACAAGTCATCTATTCTCGGCAATGGATACTTGTTCTTCTTTGTCACCTTATTCAGCTCACGATAATCGACGCACAATCTCAACGACCCATCTGCCTTGGTTGCAAACACAACTGGTGCACCCCACTCGGACACACTACGTCGAATGAATCCTTTCTGTAAAAGGTCATCAACTTGCACCCTCAACTCCTGCTGTTCCCTAGGCGCCATCCGCCTAAGAGGCATCACAACAGGTCTGGCTCCTTCAACTAGATCTATTCGAAACTCGATCTCTCTAAGCGGCGGCAACCCTTTGACTTCGTCAAAGACATCCTCGAATCCATTTGCGATTGGCACTAAAGACAGTCCATCCCGTGGAACAACTAGCGAATACATGAAGCTCATGAAGACGCCTTCCTCATGCTTACATCGTATCACAATCTTTCGCCCTTCCACATTCTCGACTGTCACTTCCAGCTTTTCGCAATCAACCTTTGCCGCATACTTCCTAAGCCAGTCCATACCCAAAATAATTCCGAACCCCGCAAAGTTCAGAACAAAGCAATCACAAACAAAAGAGCAACCATGACTCGATACAACTAGACCACGGCATAACATACACAAACAAGACGAACCCCCAACTGGATTAGTCACAACCAATGGCCTATCAACAATATCCGGCTTCAAATCTAACCGGCCTACTAGTTCATTACAAACAAACGAATGTGACGCTCCCGTATCAAACAAAACTCTAACTGGAACACCACATAGGAAAAGAGTACCTTGAACAACCACACTCTTTCCTTTCTCTTCAGTAGTAGGAGCTTTCGAAGACGACGGAACAGCTCCTAAAGCATAGGCTTGCACAATCTGCCTGTGCTTCCTTGGTTCTGGACAATTCTTCCTGAAATGCCCCGGCTTGTCACAGTTGTGACACTTCATCGGTGCCTTCGGATTCTTACAATCCTTAGAAAAATGGCCCTTCTGCTGACAATTGTAGCAAGTCACCTCGCCTTTCGGCTTCTTCTGGCCATCCTTACCCTTCTGCTGCTGCTGCTTCCTCTTCTGGTTTCCACCCTGCTGTGGTTTAAATTCTCCCTTGGTAACAGCAACAACAGGTCCTTCCTTAGGAAACAGACTCTCATGCCTAAGAGCTTTCTCCACAAGCTTCTCAAATGAATCGTCCAAATGATTCACCAACTGCCTCCCAAGATAACTATCCAAGCCGGTCACAAACTTCTCGTTCTTCTGATAAGCAGATTCAATATATGACCGGGCATACTTGGACAAAGCTTCAAACTCAGAAACATACTCAAGAACAGATCTCCCACCCTGCTTGAGCTCCACGAACTTCTTGAACAGAACAGACTTCTGAGCTGTAGAAATGAACTTAGCTTCAAATCTGACTTGGAATTGCTCCCAAGTAATCTCTTCTTCCGGAGTAGTGATGGTAATGGAGTTCCACCAATCAGAGGCCCTCCCTTGAAGCTGCCTTGATGCCAACTTTCTCTTAGTTGCATCATCAATTCCCAAATCACCAAAGATCCTTCTACAAGCATCTATCCATCTCTGGACTTCAATAGTTGATTCTGTTCCCAAGAAAACCTTTCCTCCAAGAGCAGTATAATCCTTGCACAGCTTAGCAAAATCCACTGGTTTCGGAGTTTGGACTTGAACTCCAACATCTACTGCTGCCCCTGGAACTGGTATCCTTCTCATGATCGAAGTCATCATAGCTTCGAACATGGCTGCATAATCAGCAGTCTCTTCAGTAGCACGGCCTTCCCTAGCAGCTGGTCTCCCTCTTCGACTCATTCTCAATATCTATAAAAAGGAATGATTAGAACATCTAGAGAAACAACTGCATAAAGGACTCAACTCTACTAAGCTACTATATTATATATAGTATTCATCCATCAAAATACAATTACGTCTCTCATACGTGGTTACTTCAGCGAGCGTTGGGTAAAATCGATTAACCAATGCTCTGATACCAAATGTGACGACCGCCCATGGCCCCTGCACCGAATCTAGAGATAGAGCGCTGTAAAGTGTGCCAGGCGACCATGGACGATTGTCAAGGTAAGATTTAAAACAACAGAATCTATCGTATTACTCACAGCGCATGGACAAAATACAATAGAACATATGTATAGTGAAGCTTTACAGAACAAAATGACATCATATAAAACTCCATAATAGTTGAATACAAGCATCCACATAGTCAATACATCCAGCCTCACTACATATCTCTCAGAGAATACAAAACAGCAGAATATCCAGTACATATAAGAAGATAATATGCAACCCTCTAGCTCGTCTTCGATATCAGCATCGTGAGAAGAGAACAGCACCTGTCACCTGCTACCTAGTCTGCCCGTCCCAAAATGGACGAACAGCCCAAGGCAATAAGAATTAAAACATAAAGCCTTGAGTCAGACAACAGTCTTAGTGAGCAGTAAATTAACTAACAACATACCAAAAGAGCATAAAGGAAAAGGAATAGGAATACAACCCTCCCACTCCAACCTCATTCTACAGTGATAGCCCCCAGACACACACTAAGCAGAAGCAAACATAGCAGAGCATACAATTTTAAAGTAAAGCTACTATCACTCGAGTCAAGGGCGATGTTTTCCAAGTACCAAGGCCTAAATCAGATAAGCACCCAGGTAATACCGCTCTTGAGTCCGAAATGACGTTACAACCAAACATCCATGACTCTGGCTATCACTGTTATCATTGCTTCGATATCACCGTTAATTGAATGACCGGAACATTCTTTCAGCCGTCCGTCAAGGGCTAATGGAAACCCCGGTTCTAGACATAACTCCCGCACGTCGTCGCAGCCCGTGCCTAGGACTATCGAATCTGCCCAGAGTACTCGACCATCAACAGTTGGCCGTTGGGACTATCGAATCTGCCCAAACGTACTCTTGCTTAGAGCATGCTAGAACCTTCAACAACGATGCTATCCAAGCCTCCTAGTCATCCTCCTTGACGACTATTCTCATATCCATTCATTATCCTCAACTCGAATCATATCACCGAGTTATCAACATGCTTGGAATGATCCCGTCTGGATTAGACCAAGTCTTCATCACATGATTGCCTCGCTTCATTACATCCTCGCAAGGCCTCATCTCATCATCACATCATCAAATCTATGCACAAGAGCTTCATCATCCCGCTACATATACCACGAGCAGCTTTCCCAATTCAAGAGCCTTTCCCTTAGCTTTTGAATCGTCTTCGGTCTAAATCTAATCATCAATCATCTAGTTCATAACAATCAATCAAATCAAACATCAATCCAACAATCAAGCATTCAAATATGATCTAAGTAGACAATTATAACAATAATGGCATTTTCGTAATTAAAGAGTTGAAAGCCCAATAAGCATGAAAACATGGATTATATCTCTACAAACTTGAAGAATGAACTTGCATAGGTTAACATATGATAAAATGGATGTAACATCATCATGAACAATGGATCTATATGGATCTATACATAGGATGAAGAAAATGCATGGAAATCTCTATTTTAACACCAAATCGAGCCAACAATCCGATATACTCCTTTGGATCCGTGTGAGAGATAATCACCACTCACCAAATCACCTAAACAACCTCAAATCAACACACTTCAGATCTGGACAGCGAAGGATGAAGCTTGATCTATCACGGATCCGCTTCAAACGAAGAAATCTCTCTTGAAAAGATGAAGATCTTCAATCTAAGCTCTTGAATCTTCAATCTTGATCTTCGATTTGGATGGATGGAAGCACTAGATTAGAGTGGAGAAAAGAAGTGAAGAAGTGTAGAAGTCGAGCTCTCAAAATGGCAGCACTTCGTCGCTTCAAAATCCGGATCCCAAAAATGAAGCCAACCCCCTTCTATTTATAGGCAGAAAATTCGCTAAGTCGTAACTCGGCTAACTCCATAAGTCGTCTCCGACTTATCCCTATTCTCGACTCAACACTCAGCCGACATACGACTTAACAGATCCAAGTCCCTACGACTTAAGACAACGCAATCTCCTTAACTCGGCCACGACTCAACCAGGTTACGACCTAACTGGGTCTCCGACCTACGACTTACGAAGGAGAACGACTTACGACTTAACTCTTTAAGTCATCTTCGACCTAACACTTTGGCCTAACCCAGCGACCTAACAAACTTACGACTTAACACGTAACTGGGTTACGACTTACCCCATACGACTTAAACAACTGCCGACTCAAAAACTCACTTGTCTAACTTCTAACTCGGTCACAACTTAACACAGCAGCCTTGCCGATCTATCAGGATAAGACTCAACTCCTAAGTCGTCCAGGTCTTAAGTCGACCACTACCTTAACTCGTCAGCCGACTTAACACTTAACTCAAAACCTTAAGTCGTCTACAATAACTTAAGTCGGTCACTTCCTTAGGTTGTCTATCCCTTAACTCGGCAACGACTTACAACCTACGACTAATACTTGCCGAGTTAACTTCGACCTACTAACTTAGCCCAGCTACGACTCATCTCCTTAGGTCGTCGCCGACTCACCCCTTAAGTCCTTAACTCGCCCAGACTCATCACTAACTCGTCCAGAACTCATAAGTCGGCTACGACTTAGGACTTAACCAAAATTCTTCCCAAAATCTGAAACAACCTAAAATGTTGAAAATTCCAGATTTGAACGAACTTTTCGATCCGTAAAAATACGGGTCGTTACAATGCCCATGCTACCTTTTGCTCCACCTACTGGGTCTTCTTATTACCTCCAACGTCCAACATAGCGTGCCCCTTATCTCACTTCAGGCTAATGCGAGATCACCGTGTGTCCATAGAAAAATAAGGGAAATGCTGTTGGTTCTGGCCCTTCATCCAAACAAAATCTAGTTGTGCCTCTTAACCAAATCCCCGTGATTTGGACTTCTATTTGACCAATTACTACCATTCTTAGCATAAGCGTACCCTAGGGAATGCTATTTGGTACAGGCCCTAGTTTATGATTTTTGTTTGATGATAATAAACATATATATATATATATATATTTAGATGTATTTGTTATTGTACTATTTTATTTTGTCACATAATTAAATAAATATTTGTTGAATAAAATAAACAACTTAGAATTCTTATTTAAACAAATATTTTATTCCAACAAATATTTTATTACAAATTCGAATAGTACAAATTTAAGCTCTCACTATACATTTACACATTTTCAATCACTATACAATTACAACACAAATTTCACTTTACAATTTTCACCTCACTACATAATTCACTCAACACTCATACCTTGATTTTCAACTTTTTTCCAGCTTGTATTCAACATCTGAGCTATCTGCAAAATAAACACTAACACAGTAAAATTGAAAAAGAAATATTTTGCAGTTCAAAATGAAATGCGTGTTTTGAAAATGTTATTTGCCTCAGTTATTTGGGTTGTTCGTCATTTATTTTCTTTTGAATTCATCTTACACGAACAACTTGTGACATGCATAGTGTATCACTATACATGCCTCAAGGCTGTGCACACCGATATACACTTTCTTAAAACTGCAGGGATAGGTAAGCACAAGGTCAAACCCAACCAAATGGTGGATTCAACTCAGGTGCAAACAAATGTACACATGCAACCCAATCGGACTCCAAGTGGAACAAGAACAACAAACATGGTCTGGTGCAAAGACACATAACCAAAACAACAACAAGGCAACCCAGGTTTAACAAATGCAAAGCACTTGAATAAAAAGTGCATATGCAAAAATATATCAGACCAGAACAGAAACATGAAGACATGTACAAGCTCACATGAAGAATAAAATTGAACTATGTTGAATAAAGTCACAGAGCAATTCATAGTGAACCAGAGGTGAATACAACATGAAATGATCAAGTGATAGTGTGTGACAGCAAGTATGATTCAAAGTAAAGCAACCACACTCCAAGAAGCACTAATATACATGCATACAGACCAGAGAGCACCATACATATACACATGAAGCTACGAACTGACCAGACCTCATGGAAACCACAATCACTAGAACCAGTTAATATCAATTTAACTCAAAACAAGTTCAAGTGTTCGGGCTAGTGGCATGGCACGAAGGCAACCCAGATCAATGAAGAAAGGAAACCACACAGACACACATGAATGCATACATGTGACAGCCAGTATATATGCATTCAACATACATACAGTTCAAGTCTCGATCATAATAAGCTACAACATACATATATACATGTATGTTCACAAATGAGATAACTTCAGTGCACATGTACATGAGTGGAAAGCAGCTAAACCAGATAAGTGAAACAAGACCAGACCCGCACATACAACATTTCAAAAATGCACAGTAAAATGTTCACTAACCAAAGTATATATGGTACCAGACCAGAATCAAGTACAAGATAAATGCAGACTTTAACCACCACCAAAGTGAACCCAAAAATGAAGAAATGAATGAGCAATATGAACCGGACCATTTCTACATATGCAATAGTCACTACATTCAGACAAAAGGTTCAGAAACAAACTAAGATAATAGTGATTGGAAAAGTCTTCAATGGTTTCAGAGTCAATTGCAACAGAGATCAGGCATCAAGTTTAAAACTTTAAGTAAAAACCAGAAACCAGACCCCATCAGGCTACAGCATGGCATGTACCACATTTCAACCCAACATGATAATATGAATGCAAATGGAATGCAAAACATGAATCCGAGGAAACATTAAATGCAAGTACGAGCAAGCAGTTCAACGTGGACTGATATAAGTGCACTCGTCACAGCAATATGTAGTGACAACTAGTACAATGCAAACCAGAATGAAGTGCAACCAAGACATATCAAGCATAGTGACATGAACATGTGAAATGTAATGAACAAATACAACATGACAACAGGTACAAGCAATATAGGGCTAACAAGACCAGATGAGTCGAAGCAACTATCATTTGAGTATGAAGCAATTTACAGTTCTACAAAACAGTGAAGTACAAGTTCGAACTTAACTAGTCAAGGTTCAAAGTCTAGAGTATCTCAAATATTTAAATGCCGAAGTCAATTTTTATCTCGTAGTAGATAAGTCAAGTTTGTCTCAAAATTCACGATGCCAAAGTCATAGCAGAAAACTACGGAACCAAAATTCAAATACATCAGAGAAAATAATGGAACCGACTCAAGAAATTCAAATTCATCAATTATGGAACAAGTCAGCAAATAACACCATCGTTCGATTAAAAAATCACAGCCAAGTAAATTCATGAAGAATTCAAATTAGAAATATACGAATGTAATTTTAAAGATTCTATCCCTATATAACCACATTATATCATCGGCAGAAAAGGCATTCGAGTTCAAGACAAAATCAGAGAGCATACTTAGAACGAATCACGGAAAACAATCCAGAACTTGAATCGAAGTAGAGTATAATCAAAATCGAAAAGGGGAAATATCGCGTACCATTTTTTTATCATTCATTCAAACTCGCCAATTGAAGTAGCCGAAGGCGAATAAAGCAGCAATCGATTGACAAAGCAATCCAAAGTAAACGCATACTTCAATCGAAGCAAAAGATCAAGCGGCGGCTTCAACACAGCAAAGCCCTAAATTTCAAAAAGGAACGAACGAAGAACGGCCGAAAATACTACAAAAGAAAAGGGAGCATTCTTCTTTGTTATTGAGTTGGGCCGGTCTTCAATTTTCTATTGGGCTACAATTTATTAAATAGGGTTTTGTTTAATTTTGTATTTATTTTGTAATTTCTATTTTTAAATTGTGTAAATTCTAGTCGTGTGACTAGGGACGTACTACGGTGGTGTAGTTCGAGAATTCGCAACTCAGTGGCTGAGTTATGGCAGGGTTTTGAGCGTAGAGATAGGTTAGTCATTAGTAGGTGTTGCAAGTTACGTGTGTAAGAGTCTGACTACTTAATTTCTAGTAGAAACCTTGGGGGCAGCACGTAGGCAGGGTTTCGCCGAAGCTGGATAAATTTATATGTGATCTCTTCTGCATTATTATCTGAGTGTTTTTTTATTTCCACATTAATTTTTATTATTATTAGTATCATCCTATTCACCCTCCCTCTAGGGTGAAAACGATCATACAAGTGGTATCAGAGCAAGGTTAATAACAAGGATGTCTAACCATAGTTGCAAATCTAGCGAGAGTCAGTCTAGTATTATTCCCCCTATTTTTGATGGAACGGATTTTTTTAAATTGGAAATTAAAAATGGAATTTTATTTAAAATCTGTTAATTTTAAATGTTGAGATATTTTTAAAAATGGGTGTGATTTAGTAGACAAGAAAAATACTTCGATTAATGCTCTTGCTATGCATATACTATATTATCATATTAATCAAGATGATTTTAACTTTATCTCTCATTGTGAAAGTGCATAGGAATTCTGGAATATTTTTGATTCAATATATGGTGCAAAAGTCAACAACGATGAGAAATCCTTCACAATCGACTCAGTTGAAGAAACGTGCTTGATAGGATTTGCAAAACACAGCAGTGATGAAGATTCAATAGCCAATGAGATAAGTGATCTTTCATTCAATGATTTAGCTCTCTTGTGCCGAAAATTAAATGAAAATAATGAAGCTCTTGAGATGAAAAATAATAAGTTGAAAAGGAACAATCTAAACTGCGTTAGAAAAATAATGATTTGGAAAATGAGCTTAAAAATATTAAAAAAATAAAAATTCTAATTGCAAAAGGTGTTTGGACTATGAAAAAGAATTTGCCTGTTTTCATGAAAACTTTCAAAAGTTAGAAAACGAAATTTTAATTCGGGAGAAAAACAAAACCGAGTTGATTTGTAAAAATAGTATTTTGCAAAAAGAGTTGGATAGTTTTAAGAGGTCGGAAAGTTCTAAAAGTGTGATTTTTGAAAAGAAATTAAATGAGGTCAACGAAAATTTCAAAACTCTTGAAAAAGAAAACGTGATTTTGAGCAAATCTGAAATTATTCAATTAAATCTTGAGTTTGAAAAGGAGATTGAAAAAATTAAGGATTTTGAAAAAATTGAATTTAAAAAACTCCAACACTTTGAAACTAAGATGCTAGAAATTGAGACTAAAATTAGAGAGCTTCAAAATGAGAATATGGGATTGAAAATGAATAATTTTGGAAAAAGAGATAGTACCATTAGTTGTTGTTCGAAGATAATGAATGAAAATAAAATTTTAAAATCCAAAGTTAATAAACTTGAGTTGATCACTCGGAAATTTTTCACTAGAGAAAAATCTTTTAATATGCTCTTCGAAAATCAACTCTTCGAGAATAAAAGGAAAGGAATTGGATTTGCAAAAGTGTCAAAATATGAACAATCGACTAATAACACTGTTAAGGGGAAAAGTGTGATACCCAAATGCGTACACAAAACCGTTAAACACAAAACCGTTAAACAAATATGGATTCCAAAAGGTACGAATATAAATGGTTTGAAATTTAAACAAATTTGGACTTCCAAGGGTACAATTGTAAATGTTAACGGTTTGTTATATAGACAAATTTGGGTACCAAAGATTTCAATAGATAATAATAGTGGTCCTACATCCTTAGTTAGACCACTTGCCTTCTCCAAAATTTAGACACACAAGTGGACTAAGGAACAAATTTAATGGAGATAGACTTCGAGTTGTTCTAGGTGATTGATAAACTAAAATTTAAATGTTCCTTAGCCTATAAAGATTAGATGGAGATCATTGCATTTCAGATATCACAACATCAAAGGAAAGTGAGGTATGATCTCTCAACTCAATTTTGTTTACATATTGTTAATTATGTTTTCATCGACATTGTTGTAGTATCTCTGCCATATCTTGAACATCTCAACTTTGATTTTTGAAACTTGAAGTTCTGGAAAGCTAACCGATAATGCTACAACTTTTCTGTTTTTAGTTTTTATCGATTCACTTTGGAATGTCATGAAAAACAGCTTTGATGAATTTTTTGAATGTGTGTTTTTGCTCAATATAGATTATTTTACTTGTGCTTGATATAAATGGATGTGCTGAAAATTTCAATTCAAGTGTTGAGGAGTACATGTTTTTTTTCTTATATACCACTATATATCACCAAGAATACCTCAAATACAAGTGGTATCTGATATCATCTCATGTTGAAATAATTTTTGTAATTATTTAATTATTTATATCGATTTTCAACTAGAAGTCATTTTCACAAAACCCCCTTACAGAAAATTAATTTTCACTTATGTTAATATTTGAAACTTGGGTTTTCATCATGATAAAAATAATCTAGTTTATTTCCGTAAGAGATTTACTCTAGAAAAGATAATCATTGACTAATCGAATCTTTTGGAACTTATCAAAATTATTATAGTGCTTAAAAAGTGATGGATAGTGATTAAAATATATTTCATAACAAGAGGTAGTATAATTTTATAATTTCATGAAAATTAAAAAAAAATTATAATATTTTAGATTTATACTTATTCCACAATCATTTCTATCACTTTCACCTCTCTGTCAATCCATACATCATAATATAGTGTACAGAATTTGGTATTTCAAAATAAGGAAATATTTATTTTGTAAAATAATTATATCCTAAAGTATTCACTCTCATTTAAAAGTCCTCGCGGTTATGCATGGGTGAATTACTTGAACTTCTATATATGGGCTTCCATTCTCATTTAAAAGTCCTCGGGGTTATGCATGGATGAGACACATATAAGAAGGGATAAATATCAAGTATATTCTAATCTCATTTAAAAGTCCTCACGGTTATGCATGGTTAGAAAATACTTGACATATTTTTTTTTTAAAAGGGTACCTACTAACCTCATTTAAAAGTCCTAACGGTTATGCATGGTTAGTAAGTGCTTCACATTTTTTTGTATAATATTTGAAAAGAGAAAATACACAAATTATTCCTTTACTGAAAATATCAAACTCTTGTCACTATATAAAATTTTCCATAATCCTACCATTTCTCTAAAGTGGAGTTTGTTTCTAATTAATAAAATATTATGATTTTTGTTTGATGAATTGGAATTTGAAATTAATATTTCCCTCTTGATTTAATTTTATATTTTTAATCAAAATCGTAGCTATTTCAATTACTATTATTATTTTTGATGATAACAAAAGGGGGAGAGAGGTTAAGATTTTGATTTTTGGGTGATGTCCTTACTAATATTCGAGAGTGTTTTTATTCAAAGTTATTTTTAATTAATTTTTAAGTTTTAACTACACGCATCTATGTAGGGGAGCTTTGTTGTAGGGGGAGCATTCAAATAGAGAGAGATAATAGAATTTATCAAAACCAAATACATTTAATAGAGTCAAAATCATAATATATGTTTATTATCATCAAATGGGGGAGATTGTAGAATATACCAATGTATGATTTTTGTTTGATGATAATAAAATATATATTTAAGTTTAAAACTTCAAGTAAAAACCAGAAATCAGACTCCATCAAGCTACAGCATGGCATGTACAACATTTCATCCCAACATGATAATATGCATGCAAATGGAATGCAAAACATGAATCTGAGGAAACATGAAATGCAAGTATGAGCAAGCAGTTCAACGTGGACTGATAGAAGTGCAGTCATCACAGCAATATGCAGTGACAACCAGTACAATGCAAACTAGAATGAAGTGCAACCAAGACATATCAAGCACAGTGACATGAACAGGTGAAAAGTAATGAACAAATACAACATGACAACAGGTACAAGCACTATAGGGCTAACTAGACCAGATGAGTCGAAGCAACTATCATTTGAGTATGAAGCAGTTTACAGTTCTACAAAATAGTGAAGTACAAGTTCGAACTTAACAAGTCAAGATTCAAATTCCACAGTATCTCAAATATTTAAATGCTGAAGTCAATTTTTATCTCGCAGTAGATAATATGATGAACATGAATTAATCAAGTCAAGTTTATCTCAAAATTCACGATGCCAAAGTCATAGCAGAAAACTACGGAACCAAAATTCAAATACATCAGAGAAAATAATGGAACCGACTCAAGAAATTCAAATTCATCAATTATGGAACAAGTCAGCAAATAACACCATCGTTCCATTAAAAAATCACAGCCAAGTAAATTCATGAAGAATTCAAATGAGAAATATACGAACGTAATTTAGGGATTCAATCCCTATATAACCACATTACATCATTGGCAGAAAAGGCATTCGAGTTCAAGACAAAATCAGAGAGCATACTTAGAACGAATCACAAAAAACAATCCAGAACTCGAATTGAAGTCGAGTATAATCAAAATCAAAAAGGGGAAATATAACGTACTACAAAAGATCAAAATCGAAGTAGCAATCGATTGACAAAGCAATCCAAAGCAAACACATACTTCAATCGAAGCAAAAGATCAAGCGGCGACTTCAACACAGCAAAGCCCTAAATTTCGAAGAGGAACAAACAAAGAACAGCCGAAAATACTACAAAAGAAAAGGGAGCGTTCTTCTTTATTATTGAGTTGGGCCAGTCTTCAATTTTCTATTGGGCTACAATTTATTAAATAGGGTTTTGTTTAATTTTGTTTTTATTTTGTAATTTCTATTTTTAAATAGTGTAAATTCTAGTCGTGTGACTAGGGACGAACTACGGTGGTGTAGTTCGAGAATTCGCAACTCAGTGGCTGAGTTGGGGTAGAGTTTTGAGCGTAGAGTTAGGTAAGTCATTAGCGGGTGTCGCAAGTTTACGTATGTAAGCGTCTAACTACTTAATTTCAAGTAGAAACCTTTGGGGCAGCACGTAGGCAGGGTTTTGCTGAAGCTGGATAAATTTGTATGTGATCTCTTCTGCATTATTATCTGTGATTGTTCTTTTATTTCCGCATTAATTTTTATTATTATTACTATCACCCTATTCACCCCCCTCTCCCTCTAGGGTGAAAACGATCCTACAAAAATAAGCTTCTTTCATCTTTTACTCTATTTAGTTATAATTCTATGTTATAACTATGTCAACTATCTTTAACTAGTCCAATTCTAATTATAATTAGGCGTAATTTCAGTCCAATTACATTATTTATTACAGTCGTTGTAATTTACATCTTATTTTCTTCATTCAATATTCTTACTTATAGAATCCATATTCGCGTTTAAGTTATTCTAATCCATACGCGCAAAATAGGGGGATGAAGAGAATAGATGCTTGTATAAAATCTAAAACGTCGAAAAAGATGTAAATAAGAAATAGATAATAATAAATAAACTTAAATACTGTAAATAGACTGTAAATCAATAAAAAGCTATGCTTAACAGTAATAAATTATAATTAACTGAAATAATACTAAAATTACTGAAAAGAATAGCTGAAAGGAAATAGATTGAAAATAATTCTAAAAACTGTAAATAACTACTAAAAAGGTTATTTCAAAAATCATAGTAAAACTACAACTATTGGAAACCCTATTATTTTAAATTACTTAAAGAAATCTTAAAATAATTACAATCACTTGCCTCCGGTCCAAAGCTTTTCCTTTGGTCTTCCCGGATCCACTTGGAGTTGTAAATAATTTAATTTATAATGATTTTCTCTTTTGAAAAAATTATTCCGTTTAGGGTCCTTCCTAGAAAGGTGAACCCAATTGGAGAAAACCTAGAATGAGAAAAAGTGTTAGGTCCAGGGGTCTATTTATAGGTGTAGAAGTGAATCACAGACCGTTAAATTTGGAGATTGAATAGGATGCAACAACGTCATAGGCTGAATGGGGGCCATCGGAAGAAGAAACGTAGGGACCAGATCGAAATAAAGGATGCAAATGACGTGTTCGGTGGTCGCTAATTCGTTCGAACAAAATAACATTCATTTGCCTACCAAAATGCAAGGTGGGTCGACCGGGCGGTTGACCACCCCCTTACCCAGGTCGACCGGCCGGTCGACCCGACCATATTTTTTTTCGTTTTATTTTTGGTTATTTCGTTTATTTGATAACTTGGTCATATTAGCTCGGTTTCTGACATTCTATGTCTGGAAATTGACCAGAAAATTACCACGGTCATAATGGTGCAACTTCCGTGGCTTAATTCTAATAATTTCACAAAGTTGTTTTATTATTTAATTAATTAACAAATTAATTATTACGGGTTAAATTTCAGGTTGTTACACTATGATTCCAGTTGAACTCAAAGTACCATCTCATCGAGTGACTCTTTACAGTCCCAGAATGAAGGAGGAAAACTTGTTGGAGTCTCTCGACTTGATCGATGAGAAGCATGATGATGCTGACGTAAAAGCACCCGCATACCGAAACGAGTCGCTCGATATTACATTACCAAGGTTGGGAACCGGACCTTTGAGATTGGCGATCTCGTTCTCAACGAATCTTCCCAGGCCACATGAATATAGGCCCAAGCTTGGAAGGTCCATAATCAATTGAACACAAGCTTAGAGATGGAACCTTCAAGCTGGCAACAATAGACAGGGTTTCACTTTCTCAAGCGTGGAATAGCAATTACTTACGACGCTATTTCACTTGAAATTTGACTTTGTGAATATCTAGTCAAATTTGATGTAACTAGGCATAATTTTTCATTTCCTATGTATATAAAATGAAATGACTTGCTGAATCCACGACTCTATCGTTGTCTAACTATAAAGTTGTAAACCATAGTAAACGCGAATGAATCTGCATATGCATAATGAAGGTATATAGGTATCTAGGGTTAGGTACCAAAAAACTTCGACGGTCCATGAACGGACCCTTGAGGTAAACCACCCTCAGCGTCCGGAGATAGATGCCAACTAACTCTTTTGACCCCTGTCTTAGGAGTAGGAGTATAAACATCCAAGGGTTGTATGAGACAATTTTTCCTCACAGCTTGTGCCTAGAGTTTGGTAGAGCATCCACACCTTGTTCAGAGAACGGCAAGGCAAAATATTAATACTCGGAGATAGGCGGGGTCTTATATGAACTTCGATCGATGCTTGAAGTTAGCCGCGACTGCACTTAAAACATCCTCAAAAAGGATGTTCAAACTACCTTTCCAGGTGATAGGAATTCAACCAAGTTCTAGAATTGAACATGGTCATGTACCGGCATATGAAGATAAACGCCTTAACGATCGCCCTTTGCTCGCCGAAATGAAAATAACATCGATTCTCGTCCCTAGTCGGGTGGGACTGGACCAATAAGCAACAAAATGAATTAATAACTTAGTCTAATAGTGGTGATGAGAAGTGGTTCGCAAAAACATGAATGAGATGACAAGAGCATTTTTCAGTACTTAAGCAAATTTACATAAAAATTAAATAGAACAAAAGGACTTTATTATTCACATCAAATAAAGCTTGAAGAAGATACAAGTTTTGTTAATAGCAAAGTAAAAAGTAAAATGCAGGGGCCGAACCTGCACAAAGCCGGCCTAAAATAAAACAAGTTCTACGGCTATACAACCAAAAAGCAGAAAACAAACAAATGATCGTTTCTTGTGCTTTGTTTTCTTATTCTCTTACCCGGAAGATTGTGTGCTGGGCCCTTTTGGTTTTTTCTTGCTCCTACCCCCACTTCCTCAACCCATAGGCGGCGTGCTATATAAAGACCCGATTGGTGCACTTTGAGTACTTCCAAGCATGGGAAGAGTAACCGAGACACATATAGTCTCTCCAGGTAAAGCTATCAACATAGGAGGAATGAATTCAACTGGCTCCTTCTTAATCTTCTTGTTATCCTGCCTTTTGGCAAGGACGTGGTACCAAGAACTTGACTAGAAACCAATGACAGTTCGTCTTGGAGATCGGTTATACGTAGGCTCACTATGGATATCGACGAATTTTGTTCGAGTCCGGATCGAGCTAAAATTGATATGACACGACAAGCGAAGCTAAGAAAGCCAACGTTCCAAATTTCAAGTCAATCCGAGTTCATATGCTCAAGTTATGATCGATGCAAGATTGGATGAAAAACAGTTTCGAGTTCGAATCCCTCGACTAGCCACTATTTGAAACGATCGAGTTCGAATCCATCGATGGGCCGCTGTTCGAATCGAACGAGTTCGAATCCATCGACTGGCCACTGTTCGAATCGATCGAGTTCGAATCCATCAGGGAAAGCCTACTTCAAATCGATCAGCTCTGCATCGATCACTAGAGTCTACTTCGCATCCATCAGTGGATCACTGTTCGTATCCTTCAAGACCGGTTGTTTCATATCCATCGAGGAGCCCTTATTCATATCGATCCATATCATTGTTATTCGTATCGATCTGGCTACCACTGTTCGAATCCATCTGGCCACTTCAACTTCGTATTGATCGAATGGAGTCATTTCCAATCGATACGAACAAGGCCACGCAGTTGAATTATTCCATGTGTTCTCCATCGATACGAAACAAGGGTCACCTTCCATCGATTCGAACAAGACAAGTGCCTCGATACAAACAAGGCGAAAGTCCTGGAACGACTCGATCAACTCGGCAAAGAAGGTGGGTCGATTCGAATAATGCTCGCCACATCACCACTTGATCACGCACAACTATCGATTCGAATAGGATCGAGTCGAAATGATCGAGTCGAACGAAGCAGCCAACTAAAAGTCTCCATTTTGTATCAATCATAACTCGAGATCAACAAGTCCAAATGCTATGAAATTTTCACAGAAGATTACATGCATGCTAAAGAATTTCCACGCCAAATTTCGACTCCATCGGATGCAACCTTGATCGATATGAAATCCGTTCGTATCGATCACGGATCGGTCCGAAACTTCACAGGCTTGGTCGCGCGAGCCTACTCACGTGCCAGAAGAAGTCTCCTGAGATCTGAGCGAAATATCAGCCTCCTACACCTATAAATAGAGCCCCAGGGCATACAGAAAAGGGGATCTTCTTCTTCTTTGAATTCTCCAACGCCCAGACGCTACCGAATCCAGTTCTAAACTCCATTGCTGCTGCTACTAACGAATTTCACTACTGTAAATCATTGTTATCTGCTGTAACCCGCTGAAATCAATTGTAATCATCAAAGAAACATCAATAAAGCAATCAACTTCATAGTGGACGTAGGCAACACGCCGAACCACTCTAAATTCTTGTGTTTCTGTGCGTTCTTATTACTTTCATTATCTGTTTTTTGGAGTTTTTGTTAGATAATCCTCTTTTTCCATTTAGTTTCTTCATTTTATCCCTTCAAAAACTTCCGAAGAGTGTTGTGCCCAATTTTGGTACAGTCACTTTGGTGCTTTTACTGAGAAAAAACCCAATTTTTCTCCTGCTCCTTGGATCTCCTATCGATATCGAATTGCATAAATCCAAGAAGAAGATCCAGATCTCAGAATTTGAAGCCCTTCCATACTATTCAGATTTACCACTAGATCTAGGAAAGGACTTCATCATTTCATCATGGTAAGTACACGAACTGCCTCCACAGCTGCTGATCAGGAAGGACGGGACATGCAGAATCCCGTGCAATTACCTTCATCAAACCAAGATGTCGTCGGACCTTCAGATCCATCAGGCTCAGTTACCAGACAAGAGTTTCAGATACTGCTTCAAGAGTTGACCCAGAGTCGGCAACAGCTGACTGAACAACTACGCGCCAATACAGAGCTGACCAACTAGCTGAATCGCCAAAGGCGCAGAAGATCTAGAAGAGATCAAGGTTCTTATTCTTCCACGGAGAGTTCCGCCTCATCTGACGGTCATCATCGATCCACACGCCCACGGCTGGATATAAGCTACACTCAGGCCACAGGACACCAACCTGCTTCGAATCTTGGACAACCCATAACTGGACCATCCACTAGTCACCGTACATGACCTTCATCCCGAGGAGGTACTGCTCCTTATCATGTCACAGGCAATCTCGCTACCACCACCACTACCGAACAAGGAGGTGATGCTAGAAATCAAGCTGATCCTCATCGTAACCAACGAGAGCAGACTCCAGAGCCTTATGTCCCAAAAAATGTTGAACCAAGGAGGCGAGACACGGACCGTCGACTGCGTCCGGTCTAGACTCCCGCTGTGGAACCCGTCCACACCTTGGCGTAGCATGCTCCTAACATCCGGATGCCAGATATACCCACAATGATTCGTCAAATGATCCGTGAAAGTCAGGGTCTCACTAATGACGACTAGGGAATCTCCCGGAGTCATACCCCTTTCACCGATGACATATTGTATGATGAACCACCTCGGCGCTTCAGGATGCCAACTTTGCCAGTATATGAAGGAAGTTCTGATCCCAATCAACATATCTTGAAATATGAATGGCTGATGAATGCTGCGAGAGCTGATGATGCAGTAAAATGCCGAAGTTTCCCCATTTCCCTGGGGGCATTGCAACTATGTGGTTTACTCGTTTGCCACCGCGATCTATTTCTAATTTTGACCATATGGCCACCAATTTTGTTGAACAATTCTGTATGCACGTAGAAAGGCCTAAAGATGTTAACAGTCTGTCTAGTGTTACTCAAGCTCCCAGGGAAACACTTAGACGTTACTTGGAGCGATTCCATGCTGCGTGTGCAGAAATAAGCAATCCTAATGACAACTCTATCCTGATGGCATTGACTAAAGGGATTGACCCTGATTCCGAGTTTGGAAATTGGTTAGTTGGGAAGCCACCTGCGTCATTGGACCGTTTATATTCCAAGGCAACCCAATTCTTGAGAAGGGAGGATGTGAAACAGTCTAGGAAGCAGGATGACGCAGGGCCCAATATCGAAGGAATTTATAGTAACATCGCCGTTAAACAATCCGGGGAGAGTTCCGGAAAGGTTCAGTTGAACATACAAAATAAACAGAATCAGCAGAGGGACAGTGGAAGTCAAGGCAAAAAGCGAGATCAAAGTCGCGGTCCACGACGTAGAGCTCCCATGTTTGACAACTATACTCCATTGAATACGTCACTGGAGAATGTGTATTTGCAGACTTGTAATACCATGCAATACAAGAAGCCTGCCCCGAAGCCATCGATAGAAAGACAAGTTCAAACAGGGAAATTTTGTAGATTCCATAAGAGTTATGGCCATAATACAAATGAGTGTCGTCACTTACAGGACCTCATTGAAAAGCTGATACGTGAGCAAAAGTTGGATCAGTATGTGCGGGCGCCGCAGTCAGGAGGAGCAGGCCCATCAAATCAGAATCGTGCGCCAAATCAAGAAAGGCAGGAGGAACCCGCTCGTACTGGCGGGAGGTTGGTTATTAATACAATAAGTGGTGGTCCTCATCCGACAGACCGAAGCTGGAAGGAAATGGAGTCGTATGCCAGCTCTATCAGGCATGCGGACTTCGAGTGTTATAGTAGTTTTGATGAAGGGGCTCCGACCAAACAACAGAAGACGATGACAGATGACATCGTGTTTAGAAACAGAGACGCTGATAAAGTCGAAGCCCCCACTATCGATCCACTGGTCATCTCAGCTCAAGTAGGTTCTGCTTGGATGAAGAGGATCTTAGTTGACAGTGGAAGCTCTGTGAATATTATGTTGAAACGAGCTTATGATCAAATGAGAATGGAAGCCAAAGATTTGAAACCTTTTCAATCTCGAATCCATGGTTTCAATGGAAGTGCTACTATACCTATTGGAGTAGTGGAGCTGCCAGTGGAGTTGGGAGTCGGAGAACGCCGGAGAGTGCGGATATTGCAGTTCGTTGTGTTGGACATGGACTCCCTTTATAATGCTTTCTTGGGCTGACCGGCCCTCGCTGAATTTAGGGCCGCCATTGCCCCATGGTGTTTAACTTTAAAGTTTCCCACTGATCGTGGAGTGGGAATCATTCAAGGAGATCAGGCTGCAGGGAGAGCCTGTTATGTTGCCGAGCTGTGAGAGGCGCAACAAAAAGAGAAAGGAAAGGGCATGGAGGAATCTCTCTGCATCCGCTTTGTTGATAATTGACAATTAAAGCCTGGGCCTAGGCCCGGGCACCCCGACCAATTCCAAAGGGATCTTGACCCAAGAGAAACTGAAGACGAAGGAGAATCCAAAGAAAATCAAGCATCCCCGGCCGAACTGACGATCGATGTCCTAATTGACAATGATGATGATTCGAAAATGATAAAGATTGGGTCTCAGCTAAGCCAACAAACCCAAGAGGAATTGGTTGAGTTTTTACGGGCGAATCTTGACGTATTCGCCTGGACGCATTCTGATATGTGTGGGATCTCGCCGGACATCGCGGGCCACACTTTGAATATTGACCCGTGGCATGTCCCGGTCAAACAGAAAAGACATGGTATGGATCCAAAGAGATCCGCCGCCCTTAAAGAAGAGGTAGAAAAGCTTAAAGCAAACGGGTTCATTCGAGATGCGCTATACCCCGAATGGATGTCAAACCTCGTGCTCATCCGAAAGTCGAACGGAAAATGGAGAACATGCGTCTATTACTCCAATCTAAATAAAGCTTGTCCCAAAGACAGTTTCCCGCTTCCCAGAATTAATCAGCTAATAGACTCAACAGCTGGACATGAACTCTTATCCTTCATAGACGCGTATTCTGGCTACAATCAGATACCGATGCATTTACCCGATCAAGAACATACCAGCTTCGTAACCAATTTGGGACTTTATTGCTACAAAGTTATGCCATTCGAATTCAAGAATGCCGGGGCTACTTATCAACGATTGGTCAATCAGATGTTTGCCAATCAAATCGGGAAAACCATGGAAGTATATGTAGACGACATGCTTGTGAAGTCACAATTTTCCACTGACCATATTAAAGACCTGGGAACTATGTTCAACATACTTCGAGAATACAGAATGAAGCTTAACCCACTAAAATGTCACTTTGGAGTTGCATCCGGAAAATTCCTTGGGTTCATCGTCAACGCTCGAGGGATCGAAGCTAATCCTGAAAAGATTTGGGCTATCAAGAATCTTGAAACTCCGAAAACTATAAAGCAAGTCCAGAGTCTCAATGGGAAAGTAGCGGCATTGAGTAGGTTCACTTCAAAGTCCACCGACAAATGCATTCCCTTCTTCGATCTGATCCGAAAAGGAAAACGAGACTTTGAATGGACCACGAAGTGTGAGGGCTCTTTCAAGCACTAGTTCAGCATCTATCCACACCACCTATCCTGTCAAAGCCTATTGATCATGAGAAGTTGTACATATACTTGGCGATATCAGAAAACGCTATCAGCGCTGCCTTGATTTGAGAAGAAGACAGGATACTAAAGCCAGTATACTACGTCAGCAAACGATTGACTGGAGCTGAGAGGAATTATCCAAAGCTAAAGAAGTTAGCTTATTGCCTTGTTATTGCATCAAGGAAGCTCCGACCATATTTCCAGGCACATCCTATTATTGTTTACACCGACCAGCCGTTACGACATGTCCTAATGCGGCTTGAGATGTCTGGTAGGTTACTCAAGTGGAACATCGAACTGAGCCAGTTTGATATTACTTATACTCCAAGGCGAGCAATTCAAGGACAAGTCCTAGCCCATTTCATAGCTGAATTTACCGTTCCAGAGGACTTGCCCGAAACCAGTGAATCACCCGAATACGTTTGGAAGCTGTACACTGATGGTGCATCAAACGACCGGTGTTGTACTTGAAACCCCCGAAGGCCGATTTATATGTTACACTTTAAAGTTCGATTTTCATGCAACCAATAATGAAGCTGAATATGAAGCCCTCTTAGCTGGACTAAAACTTGCCAGAGATTTGAGAATTATCGCTGTGGAAATTTATTGTGATTCACAATTAGTTGTGTGTCAAGTTCGGGGAGAATATCAAGCGAGAGATCGAAGGCTGGCTGCCTACTTAACTCGGGTTCATGAAATACTGAATCAGTTTGATTATTATGCCATTTATTGTATACCTCGAGAACGCAACCAAAAAGCCGATTCATTGGCGAAGTTAGCCAACACAGATGAAGCTCAGCAAATGGGACTCGTTCCCATAGAGACGTTATCTTCCCCAAGCATTGACCAGATAGAAATAGACTGGGTATGCGAAACCGTCCCCGAAAAGGATTCATGGATGACTCCACTCAGAAATTACATTGAGCACGGAACCCTGTCGGAGCGCAGGAGTGAAAAGAGACTAGTCCTTCGGAAGGCCTCACGATTCACCATCCAGAATGGAATCATGTACAGAAGAGGGTACTCTGTCCCTCTACTCTGGTGTATCACTCACGATGAAATTAAACGAGTATTGCACGATGTACACGAGGGATAATATGGCGATCACACCGGGGGGCAAGCACTTGCCAAGAAAATACTTCGATATGGATATTACTGGCCTACTGTGAATCGCGATGCATTAGATTATGCAAAGAAATGTGATAGGTGTCAAAAGCATGCTCGAATTCCTAGAGCCCCTCCTACTGAGATAACACAGATGGTCAGCCCATGGTCGTTTGCAATGTGGGGCATCGACATCATTGGTACTTTACCTCTGGCAAAAGGTGGTGCGAAATATGCCATCGTTGCAGTTGATTACTTTAAAAAGTGGGCTGAAGCTGAGCCTCTTGCTACCATAATGATGAAGAATGTGATCAACTTTGTAGTCCGCAACATTATCTGTCGATTCGGTCTCCCACACACCATTATTACTGACAACGGAACCCAATTCGATAGTGCAGAATTTAAAGATTTTTGCAAACGGTTTCACATTCAAAAGAAATTCTCTGCGGTTGCACACCCTCAAGCGAACGGACAGGTTGAAGCGGTCAATAAAGTTATAAAGTCCATTCTGAAGAAACGACTGGAAAAGGTCGGGGGCAAGTGGGTCAATGAACTTCCTATAGCTTTATGGGCTTACCGAACAACCCACAAGTCCGCAACCAGTCACACTCTCTTCTCTCTTTCTTATGGTTCAGAAGCTGTTATTCCGGTCGAGCTAGAAGTACCTTCTCATCGTGTGACGTACTATGACCCAAAGACTAATGCTATCCTACTTGCTGAATCTCTCGATTTACTAGAAGAGAAGCGTGAAGAGGCTGATTTGAGGGCAGCCGCGCATCGAAGTCGAGTCGCCCGATTGTACAACGCCAAGGTCCGCCCGCGAACTTTTGAACTAGGCGATCTCGTCCTCAAAAGAATCTATCCGGTTCCTTCGCATATGAAGCCGACATCGGAAGGACCGTATGTTATTGAACGAAGGCTCGGAGATGGCACATTGAAATTATCGACTGTTGACGGTCTTACTCTGCCAAGAGCCTGGAACAGCGAAAGTCTTCGTCGCTACTACACATAACAGGCTATGTTATCTCGTTTAGTTTATTTTCCATTTTGCAATTTTTTTCTGCATTTCGAAATTAGAATTTGTAATAAGGCAGCTGACTTTGCCATATTTTCTTATTTCAGCAATAAAATGCAATCTCTTCGAGCCAGAATTGTGATTTACTTGAAATGCTTCATCTAATCATCACTATGCACGGAGAGCTAAGTCTCACCATACGGTGGGATTTATTCAAATAGGGAGTGACTGTAATGCAACCGATCACTCACTAAGTGAAACCCGAGCTCGGGGACAAGCCATTACATCAAAGTCAAAAAAGGATTGATACACGACAATCCTTCACTTGACTCCAGATTCCCAGAGTGCGAACTGGAGTATAAAAATACATCTACGAAGAGGGTGGATTCGTCCTCCTAACGACTTCGTCCGTATCTGCACGTAGTTTGAGGAGGGTGGACCCGTCCATCTAACAACCTCACTTGTTAACTCAGGGTGGATGTGATCCGACCATCCACGATCCTGGTACACCTTTCGTTCCCAGAGTGCGAGCGAAATCCAAAAACATACAGCATATGTGACTGACCGTCTGCTTACCAACTCCGAACTCCCAAAGTGTGAGACAGAGTATAAACATAAACTCCGAATTCCCAGTGTGCGAGTCGGAGTATAAACATCAACTCCGGATTCCCAGAGTGCGAAACGGAGTATAAACATCAACTCCGGATTCCCAAAGTGCGAAACGGAGTATAAACATCAACTTCAAATTCCCAGAGCGTGAATTGAAGTATAAATATCAACTCCGAACTCCCAGAGTGCGAGTCGGAGTATAAATGTCGATTTTGAGTCCCCAGAGCGTGGACGTACGATTTAAACTTAAGCTGGCGTGACCAACCGCCAATAAGCAAATGAGAATCCCCGGAGTGCGGATATGATCATCGACAATCAAACAAGCGTGGATAAACCGCTCAATCTCCACTTGTCTCAAACATCCGTTCAGCGACACTAGACTCAACGTGTTATAAGTGAGATGCAATCGCTGGCTGATATTGTACACTCATCCCCAAGACTGGGGGGCATGACTTAAGCATCGACCATTGACTGAAGCGGTGCGATGCCGAAATTCAATTCACTTCCTGGTCGTGAACCATGTCCACGGTTTTCGGACCTGGCAAGCAAAAACAAACTTGACTCGAAAGCTGAAACTTCACAAGTGCACTTTAGATATTGAAACACTTAAGCAAATACACAATAACTGAAAAGAAGCCAAAAAAGAGAGGTTTCATTTCTATTGTTTGAAAAAGAAGTCCATGCACAAGTTTGTTCCAAAAATTCCTACTAGCAGGGGCCGAACCCGCATCTATACACGACCAACAAAATGAAAGTCAAAATAAACCAAGGAAGCATCTCTAATCTTTCTTCCTCCTCGGCTTCCTTTTTGGTGTAGACCCGTTGGAACCGCCACTACCTTTTCTATTTGAGCCTTTGCCTTTAGGTGGTCGGTCTCCAGGCAGGGGCATGATCTCGACATCCTCCTCTGAGCTCGAGTGAACATGGATGCTTCCTGCCGGCGGAGTCGGAGGAACAGGATCAAGTGTAGAAGATGGAATGGGCGCACTGGTGTCGAAAACTGTGCCACCAGGCGATATCATTCTAAGTGGAGCTGGACCAAGTGCCGCCGTTCCACCCCCAAAACTGCCACCATAAGCCGCTGCTGCCATTTCAGCGTTGATTTCAGCCAAAATCTCCTCTTCAGTAATCACTCGGGCCTCGCTAGGAGCATCAGCAGTTGGCATCGAAAAGCTTGTAGTAGGAACGCCTCCGCCTATGACAAATGGTAAGTCAGCTAAAGGATCGCCATGACGGCGAAAGAGTTCCTCCATCAACTGCTCATCAAAAACAAGTGAGCTTCCCTGCATATCGTCAAGAGGCGCAGTTGTAGTCACGACAGTCACTTCAGAAACGATAGCCCCCTGCGTCTGATATGATTCTTGAGTAGCAGGAGGCACGACCGGTGCAGCGTTAATAACTGGACAAAAAATAGGAGAAATGTTAGAACTTAATTCGAGTGAGGATTCCGACTTAAGGCAGATATGTGGAATGTTCAGAATACCTTCCTCAGTTTGACTTGTAAGCGGCTGGACGACTTCAGTAACTTGCACTGTAGCCGGAGACATCTGCGGCTGATCCGGATTGTAAGAAGGAATAACTTGGGGATCGACCGCATACGAGGATTCAGGCTGGGTTGACGTTGGAACTTCAAGACTCACCTCATGATGGTCAACCCCTGAACCCTCTCCTACTGCAAAGTGCTGGGCACCGAGTCTTTCCTTTTCATGCAGAATCATTGACTCATGAAGAATCTTCTTTTCATCTTCATTCAGAATGCGATTCTCGAGTTCAAACCCATCCACAGACTCACCCAAATGCGCCTCCTTCTCTTCTTCAACTAATCGGCCCCAGGCATTGTATAGATGCGCCAGATAATCATCGAGCCAGGCTAGACCCCTGTGCCTCAGCACGTTAGCATTGTAAACAACGAGAAGGTCTTCGATATCAGCCTCTAGCCTAGACTCGGCCGATTTCACCTTCTCCTCAACCTCAGTCTCCACCTTGCGGACTTTAGCCACAGTCGCATCCCGTTCACCCCGGAGCAGAATAGCCTGCTCGCACGCCTCCTAGGCCGCGTTGTTCGCATCATCCTTTTCCTTAGCCATGTCAGCAAATTTGGCCTTAAGCTCGTTGAGTTCCTTAACCGCCGCATCCCGTTCTGCGGTGGCTGTGGTGTTTCGATGGCCCATCTCCTCCACCAAGGCAACATGCGTCTGCCTTAACCTATCCATCGCCACAGTCGCTTCGTCAGCCTTTTTGGTGGCCTCAATTTCAGACATCCGAGAAGACTCGGCCTCGGTGTTGAGCACCTGGATGATTCGGCCCTTTTTGGCGAGTTCGGACTCCATCTTCTCAATAGCTTTGGCTCGCTCGAAGGCCAACTTGGAAGCTTTCTCTGCAGCCTTTACCCACTCTCTATACTGGGTGTAAACGTCATGAATGTAGTCATCATCGTGTTTTCCACACCAGATGGGATTCTCTTTAAGTGAGGTGGAAAGACGTAGCCGTCGAAGCATATGTTCGTAAACTCCTTCCTCAGCTGAGCAATTTTAATAGCCCCTTCCCCCATGGGCTCAGTAATGGCCTGATCTGCAATTATGGGGGGGCACGGTTTCAACTCGCTGGTGTTGAGTTTGGGACCTCGAAGTTTGAGAAGACGGTCTGTGTCGTGGAGGCTCTGGCGGATGTGGGAGAAGAACAGGAGGTGGAGATGGAAGTCTAAGAGGTGGAGAGCGAGACCTAGATCGGTGTCTATATTCTCTGCCCTTATCCCACTCGTACCTCTCTTGACTAGAGTACCTGCGATCACGGTCTCTATCCGAGTCTCTCCACGGGAGTCACAATAGGTATAAGACTTTCTAACCAAGCGAAGATTCCCAAGCATGGATCCTCTTCCGGACATCGTACCTGAAAATGAGAGACGAGGGAAAAGTTAGTGATTTCTTAGGTTGGACGATTTACAGTTATGAATCATGTGGTGCAGTGAAGTGTATGCATGTGCAACCCCCCGACCAACCGGAAATGTCGGCCACACTCATAGCAAGCGACCCGCTCAGTTCAAGAGCATTATCAAGCTCCTCCATCCCAGTGTCGTGTTGAAACGACACATAATCCAGAATCGGAATATCAGCAAGCCCTTCGAAAGGATTCTCTACTTGCGGGGGAGGAGCCTCCGAAATTCTAATCCCCTGAACAGGCAAAGACATAACCACGGATTTCAATCTCATGGATTTAGAACGCTTGTGGGCAACTGCCTTGCCTTTTCTCCTTCCTCCTGAATCCTGGACATCGGAAGAAGGCCCAGCTTGGATCTCGTTATCAGTAGGCGTTCTCTCCAGATCAACTTCAGCTATTACGACTCCGAGCGCCTTGCGTTTCACCCGCTTCTTCGAGACCGCTCTAAGTGTCCCTTCCAGCCTTAAGCTTTGCCTCCATTCAATCAGCCCGACAGTCCTCAAGTTTCTGTCGGTTAGAACCAAGTCAATGTTCCTCTCTTCACCTGGAACTGCTTGGAGGATCCGAACTAACTCTTTGAAATACCCACCATCGGGTCGAGAAATTACGGCTGTAAAAGAAGAGAAGTATGTCAGTTTTGAGAACGATTATTATCATCTCGATAATTCACGAAAGTGACTGCAACACTTACGTCTATCCAACCATCGCCTAGCGAATCCAGGATGGCATCGAACGTAGAACCATTCAGTTTTAAAGTAACTCATCCTTCCCCAGGACCCAGTTACTATTTGACAGTTCCTAACCGCATCCAAGAAGGTGAAAGAAGGGCTGTCTCCATGACTCTTAATTTTAAATAGGTATCTAATCTCGATCGGCTTTGGTGGTCGAAAGAGAATATCCATAAACAGGATGAAGGTGCTATTCAACAAGGCGTATCCGTTAGGGTGTAGCTAGGATGGAGCGATTTCGAGGAATGATGGCATCTCCCTTATATATTGATTGAAAGGAGGAAGTGTCCCCGCTGTAAGCGTGACGGTTGAAAGCAGTAAACCTCTCCGGGGGAGCGTGTGGCTTATCATTCGTCCCTGGCAATAATACGTCGTCAAGCGACAAACCATGTCTTAAACAAATCCTCCCTAGCATATCTTCAGAGATGCCGGACGGCACAGAGTCTTGAGGATGACAGATGAACCGGGCGTTTGGAAACTCGTCCGGAGCTGGATCTATGACTTCGCCTTCAATGACCAGTATCTCGGTGAAGGAATTGAACTCGGGAGTTCCTGCTGCTGTGAACTTGAAGGTTCCATGACTAACTAGCTTATGAAAAATCATTGTTAAACAAACAATAACGCTCGTGCATCCCCCAGTGTAAAGTGTGTGAGTGTGTTGTGCAGTGCAGTACCGTATATCACTTGAGAAGTTCTACAAAATTGGAGAAAGCATGTAAACAGCGAGACTTCGAAATTCAGTCGGAATGACCGTCATCGCTGACTGTCACAACCGTGCCATCCAGATATTAGCAATCGATCCAAGTTAAAGTTTGTTATCGTTTTGTTAAATTATAGTTCCATCGACGAGCTTCGCAAGACAGTCAGATGTGCCATTCTAAGGTCAAGTCCAATTATGCAAGTTTGAAGCTCTTCGGAGTCAGTTTTTCAAGTGTACAGGGAATTACAAGTTCTTTAACGTTCAATTCGTATCGATCACAAGAGCCTTGTTCGCATCGGCAATTCATATTCATCTGTGTGCAAGTTCAACTCGGTTAAAGGCTGAAGACTTCGAATCGATCTAGGGTGATCATTTCGCATCCATCAATTGGGTCGCCGTCGTATCGATCCCCTGGAGCATAATTCGAATCGATCGAAAACTCTGGATTTTGAATCCATCAGACGCAACCCCTTCGTATCAATCAACATGCTCGAGACACTTGCATCGATCATCCTGACTCGATGCAAAAGCTTAGCCATCAATCGATACGAAGGCCTCCATCTCATCATCTCGAAGCCCTGACTCCAGATCGACACGAAAATGAGGACCAAGCCATCTTCCTCCACACTCCTTCTTCCCCAGATCGACTCGAACTCCACCTTCTCCTTCCTCGACCTCGCGCAATATCTACTTCCCCAAACCACGTCCGGACATGAACTCGAGTGGAATGGCATGAGAATTTGAATCTCACCATTTTAGGAGTGACTTTGTTCAATTAATTACCTGATTTTGATAACTGGTTAAAGGGGTTAAAGTTTTCTGAATCGATTCGAAGGCGAGAGCTTTTCTTTTCCGAGGCTCTGGAGCGATATGAAGGCAAGGCAGAAGAAACGAGCGAGTAAAAAGTAAAAAGTGAAAAACGGCTAAGTCCACATTATTTATATGGACTCGAGTGCGAAGGTAAAAAACGATACGCATTCCAATAAACTCGACCGGTTGCAATGTGTCACCTCTGAATCAGTTCGAAACAACTGTTCGAATCCATGAACTCGAGTCTGTATCGATACGAAATCGTCACCAAATCCATCGATGCGAAGCCCTTATTTGTATCGATCACTTTCGACTCCGTCCCTAGTGTAACAATATGAACTGTGCAGTTCGAATCCATCGAATCACAGCTCTCAGAGGCCAGTACCCATCGATACGAATTGTCTATTCATATCCAATAACACCAGGTCCATCGATTCGAAATGCACAGCAAGGGCTGTTCTGAAAGCATTTAAATCCATCGATACGAACGATCGTTTCGTATCCATCGGACCTCACATCCATCGATACGAAATGCTCATTTCGTATCCATCAATACAATGAATACCGATACAAAAACAATATTTCAACCTTTCACATCGATTCAGGAGAGGATCGTTACGAAGGAACATTCAAAAACAACCATCGAGCGTTGTTACAATTCGAATTTCACATCGGTTCAGGAGAAGATCGATACGGAATTCAATATAAGATAAACTGACAACGACTCGCGAACGTCAGCGAGAGTCAGATTAACGTGTATGCATATACGTCGGACTAATATTCAATTTTTGACATTCACAGGAATTGGATACTTATCTGATAACGATTACAACAACAAATAGCTAATCTTGGTCAAGCAACAATCAGTTACAACAATACAGGGTACAACAGTTGACAGCCAATAGTTTACATTACTGAGGAAATCAGTCAAAGATTACAACTTTCATAGAAAAGACGATAGCTATTCAAAATGAAGATTGCAGCATTTCAAAGCACATCATGTTTCCACAAGACGTACTTTGGGGGGCAAATGTTATCCCACCTTTTGGTAAGGCCATGGTACCAAGAACTTGACTAGAAACCAATGACAGTTCGTCTTGGAGATCGGTTATACGCAGGCTCACTATGGATATCGACGAATTTTGTTCGAGTCCGGATCGAGCTAAAATTGATATGACACGACAAGCGAAGCTATGAAAGCCAACGTTCCAAATTTCAAGTCAATCCGAGTTCATACGCTCAAGTTATGATCGATGCAAGATTGGATGAAAAACAGTCTTGAGTTCGAATCCCTCGACTAGCCACTATTCGAAATGATCGAGTTCGAATTGATCGAGTTCGAATCCATCGATTGGCCGCTGTTCGATACGATTGAGTTCAACCCCATCGACTAGCCGCTGTTCGAATCGATCGAGTTCGAATCCATCAGGGAAAGCCTACTTCGAATCAATCAGCTCCGCATCGATCACCGGAGTCTACTTCGCATCCATCAGTGGATCACTCTTCGTATCCTTCAAGACCGGTTGTTTCGTATCCATCGAGGAGCCCTTATTCATATCGATCCATATCATGGTTATTCGTATCGATCTGGCTACCACTGTTCGAATCCATCTGGCCACTTCAAATTCGTATTGATCGAATGGAGTCATTTCCAATCGATACGAACAAGGCCACGCAGTTGAATTATTCCATGTGTTCTCCATCAATACGAAACAAGGGTCACCTTCCATCGATTCGAACAAGAAAAGTGCCTCGATACAAACGAGGTGAAAGTCCTGGAACGACTCGATCAACTCGGCGAAGAAGGTGGGTCGATTCGAATAATGCTCGCCACGTCACCACTTGATCACGCGCAACTATCGATTCGAACAGGATCGAGTCGAAATGATCGAGTCAAACGAAGCAGCCAACTGAAAGTCTCCATTTCGTATCGATCACAACTCGAGATCCACAAGTCCAAATGCTATGAAATTTTCACAGAAGATTACGCGCATGCTAAAGAATGTCCACGCCAAATTTCAACTCCATCGGATGCAAAATCCATACGAAATCCGTTCGTATCGATCACGGATCGGGCCGAAACTTCACAGGCTTGGTCGCGCGGGCCTACTCACGTGCCAGAAGAAGTCTCCCGAGATTTGAGCGAAATATCAGCCTCCTACACGTATAAATAGAGCCCCAGGGCATACAGAAAAGGGGATCTTCTTCTTCTTTGAATTCTCCAACGCCCAGACGCTGCCAGATCCAGTTCTAAACTCCATTGCTGCTGCTACTAATGAATTTCACAGCTGTAAATCATTGTTATCTGCTGTAACCCGCTGAAATCAATTGTAATCATCAAAGAAACATCAATAAAGCAATCAACTTCATAGTGGACGTAGGCAACATGCCGAACCACTCTAAATTCTTGTGTTTTTATGCGTTCTTATTACTTTCATTATCTTTTTTTGGAGTTTTTGTTAGATAATCCTCTTTTTCCATTTAGTTTCTTCATTTTATCTCTTCAAAAACTTCCGAAGAGTGTTGTGCCCAATTTTGGTACAAACACTTCTTAGCCAATAAGACTTGAGTCTGGAGAAACTCTTGCATGCTAGGCCCCAAAGAAGGATCAGAAGTCCCAGTTATGACAACATACTCCTCGCCATGGGCTCCAAGGAGGTCACTAGTCATCTCCTCTTCCAGTATGAATTATTTGTGCGCCTGGGCTAGAGTATCACTTGTTTGAATGCTTGGGATTGTTCCAGAAATAGTTACGACCGTTGATTCAGTTGTTATTGCTTGTTAACCCGACTGGGAGCCTTCCTTCGAGGGGCTAGCAATTGCAGGCTGGCCTAAAATTTAAGAAAGATGAAAAGATAAATTAGCAACATCGATAGGTGTCATGCGGATATCCTCAAATACGCGGGAGATCGATGAGGTACCTCCACCAAGCTGAAACTCGATGTGAGTAGAGGTGCCATAAGAATTTCCCTCTAGAATCGAAGACATAATGGTTGTCTTTGGCAATCCAGGAGCATCCAGAATGTACTGGGGATCGGACGGAGAGATGGAAATAGCCGGGAGTCCAAAAGTGAGACCCGTAGTGGGATTTTGAGGTGTAGTTCCATAGCATTTGCCTTAGTCTTTCTGGATCATGGTAGCCAACTCTGGATGTGGAATAAGCTCACCAGCTCTAAGTGCTTCGATCTCATCTGGACTCAGAATCTCACAATCCAACTCCTCCAGATTCACCTCACCTCCTTCTAGAGCCTAATGTTCTCTTGCACGATATGCTCCTATGCTGAAGCTAGAGCTCTCGGATAATATTTTCCAAGTCACTCTAAGTCTCTGAACTTAATTACATTGGCATTATAGTTGATGATGAGCAGTTCAAATCCGTCCTTGATCCGCTTCTCTACGGCCCATGTTTTTAGGACGAGCCAACATATCATTCCTTTCCTTACGTGCATCTAGCAACTCTTCGCAATAGTTATGAGCTTGTATAAGAGCTTCAACATTCTCTTTATTCTCCTTCTCAATTTTCTCTTTCACGCTCTCATGTTGCATTTTCAACTCTACCACTCCTCTTGCTAGGCGCTCTTTTTCTTCCGATAGAAGATGATTTCTGTGGTAAGCGGATCCGATCTGGCCCAAATGATCTATCCACTCCCGTTCGATTGCTTCAATCAAACCTTTGAATTTCTATTCAACCTCTATCCATGGCTTTTTTAAATCGACAACTTCCATGTCAAGATGAATGATTGTCTCCTTGTCCTGGTTAGTTGCAAGCTCCAACCCCTGAGCCTCAACCTTCACTTTCTTGGCATATTCAGAAATTTTCTCAGCCAATCTTTTCCAGAAGTACTGACCGTAAATATCGCCAACATAAGCTACAGTCTAGCCTTTAACCTCTGGCTTGATTTCCTTAAGATTGGCATGAACCTAATACCATCAAAATAGATCTTCAAAAAGCATGCTTTAGTTCAGCCATCAAAAGGTTGGATGCGATTTGTTGCTCCTTTGAAACAGCTGGGTTCTCAGTAGCCTTCTTATCAACCCTATGGCGGCGAGAGGAGTCAAAGACAACATGCTCAATGATTGCTTAAATCTACGATAAGTACGAGAAGGCATCGTTTTCTTTGTGGAGTAGGGAGCCGAAGTAGGAATACGAGAAGCATCCTCAAGCAGAATGTCATCGGGTCATTTGGAGTACTTGTCCCAGCTTCTAGGCAGAGGCGACCTAGATCTATGCCTTGAAGATGAATCATGAGAATGTTAGCCCCTGTCTTGGTCACCCTGATCTCGGCTTGATTTCCTGCTAGTGTCCGAACCATGGTCGGTGCCATGGAAGTGAGTTCGTGAGCTATGTCTCATGTGATGAACCATGTGGTCCTCAACGAAATCGAACATGTCACAATACTTCATTGAACCTGCAAGTGAAACATAGATATGTTAGCCATGATAGGATGAAACATGATGCGAAGTAAGCAAAGTGCTACATTTGTGTGAGTCCTAGTGTCCCCTCGATAGACCGTGAGCTTGAACTTTGACGACAGGAGTGATATGCTCCCCATAAGTGGTTGGCAAATCACTTTGTAGACGAATGTGGAGTCGAGACCCTCAGGACTCTTGCCATCCAAGCCAAAAGAACCAAATTCATCCCGAATCAGACCAAGACCCTCATAGACATCATCAAAAGATGGGATAGGAGTCGTCATTATTGAAGTGGTTAACAGAGGCTGCATAGAAGTCTGCCTCGTAATGATCTTTATCTTGGGCTACTTCCGTAAAAGATATTCTTGGCCATTGTTGCCACAATCACTAGAAGGTTCGCGACCTGCTTTGGCATTATCAAGGCCAACTTTGCCACTTTCACCCCTTTTAACATGCACTTGAACTTCCTTGGTCTCAACTACTGGACTCTGAACTAGGGCCACGACTGGATCCTTACCACCACCTCTAGATAGGGAGTCATCTTTATCACTATCTAAGGCCGCTAGGATTTGACCAACGAAGCGGCTTACTCCAAACAAGTTATAAGTCCAGAGGTTCTCATCTATGGGCAATGTCCTCGCCTCCTTATCCGCATATGGAACTTCATGAAGCATCCTGAAAGTCTCTGTTAAGGCCGCACTGATGGGCCTATTTGACACATTTGAAAGAGCAAAGAAAGACAATCTGAACAAATAAAATTGTGAAGTGAATGCAAATGGAAAGAGTGAAAGCGAAACTTATGCCTGGACAACCACTGTTGCGCGAATCCTAGTGGACAGCATACAAAGAAAAATTCATATTTAAAGCAACTTATCTTATTCCAGGTGTCAGTCGCTATTCAACATCCCTGGATGGTTCCAAAAATGTAAAGGAAGGATTTCCCTTACGGTGTTTGAAGCTATAATGGTACTGGATCTCTTTACACTTGGAACGTGATTTAAATGACGAGCAAAGATAATGAATACACTGTGTAAAATAGCATAACTGTTGGGGTGCAGCTGAGCTGGAGCTAGTCTCATGAAATGCAGAATCCGTCAGATGAACTAATTGAATGGTGGGACGTATCCTGCCAAACACATATATCTGTTGCACATGGTATACCCAGCTAGAGGGTGATGTGCCCATTGGTGGCATGTGGGAACCAACACATCCTCGAGTGGATGCCATGTTATTCACAAATCCTCCTACGTAATCCCTCTTTGGTCTTTGAAGCAACCGAGTCTGTGGGATCAACCAACATTTCATCATCGTCGAGGGTATCTGAAGCAACCTTAACTTCAGGACCTTCTACAAGCTCAAGGGGAACCTTTAGGAGAGGCTGTTTGGCTTGTTAATTTATAGGCAGGAGTACAGATGGTGTTGTAGAGTGTCATGCAAAAGGAGCTATGGTCGAACTTGACTCGGTGTCTGATTCAGCATATTTAGAAGTCGATGGGCCTGCAGCTAGAGTAGAGAGATGCTTGGAATGTCTATGAAACATAACCGTCAAAACTCAACATACGAGTAATATTTGAAAAATTAAAAAGCAAAGCCCTCACGCCATAGTGAAAGCCCAGTGTGGTGTGATGAAAATTACAGTGTTGTGCAGTGTGGTACAGTGTCAATATCCGATATTGTGCAACGGTTTATTTGAAAATCAGGATGTTACCTTAAATGACCGTCATCACTAACCATCCCAACAGGTTTCACGTCATCGACCATACACTGAAATAACTTGGAACTCAAAATATAACATTTGGCAAGACTCAAGTTCTAGTTGGCATTGTAAGGAGCTTAAGCTTGCTCAAGGCTAAAAATTCACCAAGTGTTAGATCGGTACAGATCCATACCCTTGGATGAATTTTCATCTCTTCCACTTCCCTTGGGTCTAGGCATGGCCAGCGACACACCATTCACCCAAGCCTACCACCAAATATGCCGCCTACCAAGAGCTTCAAAATTTGGAAGACGGTGATCGATTTGAGCAAAGTCCTGGTTTTTGGAAATAGATCGGGTCTAATCCAAGCAAGTCGACCAGCGACGTCGAGTTAGATAGACTGGGGAGTGGCGACGGTGATGCTGGAGAATAAGTGACATTGGCACAAGTTTCAAATCGGAGGCAAGTGAATTATAATTGTGTCACAAAGCTTGGACTCTTAAAGGCAGTAAAGTGAAAACGAAACAAGGAATGGATCGGGTTATATAACCCCGAACTAACAAAATAGGCAACAATCTCATTTATTTTAAAGTGCTGGATTGGTACTGACACATCCCTATGGATCGGTACCGAACCATAAAATAAGGAAAAAAAAGGGATGTGCATATATGCATGTGTCTTCGCAAGAATGTGCATGTGCATTGGAACTTGGCAAATAATATGAGTGTGTGCATGCACATATTCACTATCTAGCAATCAGAATCGCAGAGTAGCAGATTCAAACCTATAAGATCTAGAAAAGGAATTTGCCTAGAACTATTGAATTTGGAACAATGAATCATGAAAGCACATTCCAGTTCTTATAAAAGCAGACATCAACAGACACCAACTAAACAAAGCATTATAACAAACAACCAAGACGCTACGCTTCACCGAAATGGTCCGAAGAAGGAACGGTAACTATTCTAAGCATGGGTTGGAACCCGCAATGACAATCTTGACTTATTTCGATTCAAAGCACATCATGTTGGAAACAAAATGTACTTTGAGGGGTAAGTGTTATCCAGTCTTTGGGCCAAACAGTGTTTGAATGAACTCAACTAGTTGAACTAAAAAATTATCAAGGCAAAGAGCCTAGAGAGATAGCTTGCAATCCTAGAAAACCAATGCAAACAAGTCTCCAAGACAAGTGCCAAGTCATCTCGAAGTTCAAATAACTTCAACCCATCATAATGATCTAATCCATCCCTATGGATCAGTACCGATCCATAAAATCTCTTCCATTCCATATCGAATTCCCTCTACTCCCAAGCATTATTGTTAGCAACCTATTCCAAGTTTCATAGGATCGATTGCATGCATTTTTCTATTGAGTGTCTCGAGCACCAAAAATCAGGAACTCCATTCCTCCACCTATCCAACTTGTTAACCCAAAAACAAGCCTCTAACAGAGCGATCGAGATGGGAAACACGAAGCTAATGACATGTCGCACTTGAATAAGGAAATGAAAGAAGTCCATAAGGCAATCTTATGGATTGATACCAGTCCATGCCCATGGATCGGTAAGGCATGGACCGGTACCGATCCATCATATTTGCTGACATAGCCATGTTTTCTCGAGCTTAAGTGCTATTGGACGTGGGGAACATGGCAGAAATTGTGGAGGAGCAATTCTCGACGACCTACAACTGTAAATAGAGGGGGAGGATGTCATTTTAAAGGATCTTTTCTAGTGTTTTATGAATTTCTTACAATTCTCTTGAAATCTCGAGGATCCATACCGATTCATAAGAATGGAAGTTATAAACAGTAGTATAATTAATATAAAACCTAAGCGGATGTAGGCATTAGTTAGCCGAACCACTATAAACTCTGTGTGTTCCGTTTTTACTTCAATTTTATTTATTATTTTTCATTTTATTCTCTACTTCAATCTCTTGGGCCTTTGTGCCATATTTTTCTACAAACACCCAAATGGAAAGCAACTCCACCGACCACCTCTACAAATCAGTGCTAACATGAAATCAACCACTCAAAAATTGGCTCCAATCAAACTACGAACTTAACCATAAGCTCCTCTACTCCTCAGGAACCTCTCCTCCAAATTGCATCACGTATTGAGCAATTTTGACATCATTTTTTCCAAATTGATGACCTATTTCTAACTACACTAAAAGCACTAACAAACATATCAAAACAATATATGCAAGCACAAACATCATTCTTACGTATCCAAACATCATATTTGATTCATCCAAACATGATTTTCTAACATATATCCCATAGATTTGGTATTATTCAAAAATGACAACATGGTTCAAAAAGGGATGTAAAACCATTTTAAAAATCCATTTCTATCTTTTTAAATTCATCCATAAACATGTATAAAGATTAGATTAAAGTTTAAAATGTTTTAACATAGAAATTATATCAAAAATATCATTTTTTTACTATGCGAACATGCTTAGGATAGTGTGAGAATCAAATAACCCACCTAGTACCTAAAATTACCAATTTTCCCTTCAAATCTGAAATGGACAGTAAGAAATCGAGTCTCAAAGAAACCAAATTGATAGATCTATAATCCCCTTTCCTAATTACCCTTCCAATGATGGTTTAGACTAGGATTAGTATGAAAAAAGGAGTTTTTTGATGAAATCTAGGTTAATGTAGGTTTAGACTTGTTTTTGAAAAGTGGAAAATAATCTAGATCTATCCCATCAATCTTAATTAAGCAAAAATCCCAAAATGGGTTAGTGTGCTCAATTTTGGGCTTAACTAATTACCTACTAATCTGGTATGTAGCAGTTTAAACTTAAAATGACCATATCTTCTAAACAGTAAGTTTGTTTTCCAGTTATAAACACCCGACGGAAAGCGAAACCATCAACTCAATCTAATGCAAGTGGTTTTAGACCCTAATTCATCTCCCCTCAAAAGTTATAGGTTTTACAAGAATTTCTAGGTCCAAACAGTCCGATTAAAATTTTAAGGATGGAAAATGTCCCTAGTAGTCATTTCCCATAAAAATTAGAGTCATACGATCCTATATGAATTAAATAATAAAATTTTACGATCCTTTGATACATAAAATATGGGTCGTTACACTCTTCCATTCTTTAAGAATTTCACCCATGAAATCCTCAAATAAATCAAAGAATATTCAACCATAGATACGTCGTATGCCTAATAATCATAAGTAACCATCAAACATATCGAACAAGTAGACATGTAATCAATAATATAAGTATATCTATCCCAGCATGCGAGATACTAAACTATCCTATGTGATATCAAAAGTGAAAGCAAATACGATAAACAATAGGCCCTACCCTACAAAATGCTTTGATAAATAGCCCTTAGGCTCTCCTCGGTTTCCTACGTGCAACTGCCTTCATTTTCACCCCATTGAACCTTCACAAACTCCACCATCTTTCTTCTAAGTTGTTTCATATCATGTTCGATAAAACAAACCGGCCTACGAGGTCTCGAAGCTTCTTGTTCAATTTCAATATCATCAAGTTGATCTAGTGTAACGCCATGCTTGAGTCATGCATGAACTTCCGCAAGTGAGACGTGGAATATGTTATGAGTGCCCGTTATCTTCTAAGGCAAGTTGACCTTATATGCTAGGTTCACAATCTTCCCTACTATCAAAAAAGGACCTACGAAACTTGGTGCCAATTTACCCTTACTACTAAATCAAACAACATTTTTCAAGGGAGAAATCTTCACAAACACCATATCCCTGACATAGAATTCCAAATTTCTATGTATCCTATCAACATATCTCTTCTACCTATCCTGAGCAGCCTTCTTTCGTTGCTAAATGATCCCAATCTTCTATGAGGTCTCTCTGATCATTACTGACCCGAGTATCAGTTTTTCATCCGCTTTCCACCAACATGAAGGAGCGTTACACGGTCGGCTATATAATGCTTCGAATGGTGCCATGCCGATATTAGACTGATAGCTATTGTTGTATGCGAACTCCACCAAATGCAAATGATCATCCCAGGAGCCTCCAAAATCAAGAAAGCAAGCTCGTAAGAAATCCTCCAACATACAATTCACCCTCTTAGTCTTCCCATCGGTTTACGAGTGATAGGCTATTTGAGATGTAGCTCCGTCCATAATGCCTTTTGTAAGCTCTTCCAAAACTCGCTAGTAAATAAAGGGTCTAGGTCACCCACAATGCTTTTCGGCACACCATTGAATCACACCATCCATTTCACATACAACTCGGCCAATTTGGACAACGTTCTACTAGACTTAATGGGTACGAATCAAGCGCTCTTCGTCAATCTATCGATATGACCCAAATGTTGCCGTATCCTCCTCCAGTCCTCAGCAATCCATCAATGAAGTCCATCGATACTTGTTCCCAATCCCACGCAGGAACTTCTAGTGGTTGCATCAACCCACTAGGTTTCTTATGTTTTTCCTTTACCAGCTGGCAGTTCATACACTTTGAGATGAATGTCCCGACATCCTTCTTCATCCCCTCTCAATAATGTGTCTACTTTATATCACGATACATCTTTTAAGATTAGGATGTATAGTCAATCTAGAATGATGTTACTCTCGCAACACCTCATCTTGGAATCCATCAACATCAGGAATAAATAATCTCACATCCTTACAGATATGAATCTATGTGAGAAATAGGTGGCAATGAAAGAGTTTCGCCTCTCACCCACCATCTAAGAATAAGAATTATATCGCCTTCTCCGGTTCGACAGTTGTAATATACTCCAGCTGGGGATACAACTCAGGTCCCTGATACCGATGATACCTTTGGTTCACTTGGGAGTATTCTTGGTAATATCTCTCCATATAAATTGTGGTCTTTGGTCTCCCGGACATAACTTCTTTGACACATATTATGGCGAATGTGCCTTCAATTGCAATGGGAGAAGTAACCCGTGCCTTCAATTGCTATGGGAGAAGTAACCTCGCTCAGCCGACTGCATGAGCATGGTTCGTATGATAAATACGACACATCGACACCCCACGTGGTACCTAAAGTCACAAAAAGTTCATTATACATGCGTTATTTCTTGAATTTCAAGCCATAATTCACTCCTGTCTCTTTTCAAGTATAATGGAGCCATTTCGGCCTTTTCGACTACCTATACAGAAAGCCCACAGAATACTTTAGGCATAAACTTTCTAGTTCCTCGCACCACAAACACGACTCGTTATAAGAATCTACTTTGAGGTTCTGAAGAAAGGAGAGACAAAGAAAAGATGAGGAGGAGAGATAATACTATATGGATCGCAATTGGGATTCTCATGACTACTCCAGGTCTGCTAGGAGGTCTCACTTTCCATATCATGGAGATCTCCTCTTCCTAAGTCTATGGGCTCGCACTCCTCGAGGTTCAACAATCCTCCTCCTATCTCCAGGGCTTATATTGCTCTTGCATCAGCACCTCCTCCTATTCAAACCTAAGCTTCCACCTACAAATCCAAGCATGCTTCTCAAATGGCTGGCTCTTTATCTTCCGAGCCTATCCAAAAAAGGCCCCCAAAGAGTCTTTCCTACATATGTTTCGAGGGCAGTCTCGGTCTAGTCACAAGCCCCCACCTTATAGATATGCAAAAGGCTTTCTGTAAGCTGTGCTTTACGAGGGTCAAATTCGACTACTATCTAAAAAAATATTCCTCGTATGGTTGCCAATCACAGCGAAATGTGCTTTCATGATGCTTATATGCAGTATTATATTTGGAAGATGTATTCTCTTGCTCTATCCAACAGTAATAGAGCTAATCCGCTGGTCCTCCAGCATAATAAAATTGAAAAAAAAGATAATGAGCGAATCATTGCCTTTTATTTTAAGGAGCTAGATCAAGCAAAGATATCTCTCGAGGATGTAGAGAGAAAACACAAGCATGAGCTAAAGGCCTTCGAGGCAAAGTACAAATAGCAAGATGAACAGCTTCGGAATGCCTATCATAAAAGTGGTGAACTAGCCAAGGAAAAAGGGATTCTCTTACCACCATTGATACATAGAATTTTAGAATGAGCAATCTTAAGGCCGAGGTAGCAAAGGAGAGGAAAGAAAAAGAAGGTGCTCTTTCCTTGGCTAAGGAATATATGGCTAAAATGCTTGACTCTAATAAAGAGAAAAAGGTCGAGCTATTAGGGCTGAAAGGAGGGAAGAGGAGCTCACTGAATAGATGGAGACCACTTTGATTCGCTTCTATGCAAACATGATCAAATATGGTAACCTAAAGTAGCTCAGTGATAAGTATCCCAAGGTGCTAGCTCTACCCGAGGAGAAAATTCCTAGACAGGAATGAGATCACTTAGGAGAAGTTGATAAGGAAGAAATAAAGGCTAAACTTCTTGATGAAGAGGATCTAGAAGCTCTTGCTATAGGTAAGCCATAACTAGCTTCTGGAACCACAACCTCTTCCCAGGTGACTGATGAGGCCCTCCGCAAATCTAGCTCAAAATATTTAGTGGAAAGCACAGCTTCTATCTTGCGAGAACCCTAAGTAGAGAACTTCAACTTAGCAACGACTAGTTCTGGTGTCATTGTACCTCCTACATCTGAACCTCTTGCTTCCAACCCTATCGTACCTTCTTTTGGAACTACTTCCACTACACCATAAACAACAATGGAAATGACGTAATCACTAGCCTCATCCTATGGGTCACATATCTAAAAGGATCCAAGTTATCTGCCACCAAAGTTTGCTCCAAAGCTTCCTGTTTTACACTAGGTTTAGAGGAAGGTCAGACTGAGACTTCCACTCAAACTCCATCCATTTCTCTTGGAGGTATATCATTAGTCTCTCCTAGTTTAAGAAACTTCTAATGACACCGAGAATGTTTCTAATCTTTTCTTTTTGTTAACCTTTGGGTCAGCGTAACACTCCGTTAATCTAGGTTAATACTATAATAATTAATTAGGCTTCAAAAATGGTATTTGAGCAAACGATGGAATTTTCCATGAAACTTGCACCATTGTGTTTGCGACAATTTTCTTAGCAACCTTCATATTTGGAGTTTCCCAATTAGAGTTCAAACAAAGAAGTTATGAGCGTTTAAAGAATATAGAACGGTTGATAGAGAAGTCTTCTTATTCATTCTTGGTACTGACAAGACGATTGGATGACCAAGGAATGCCATTGATTTCGAGGTAGTGGCCTCAGTCAGTATTTATATTCTATTAAAAATTTTTATTCCGATGTGATTTTAGTTTAATCGATCTTTGATATACTTATGTTTATTGCTGGTTTCCAAAACCAACGATCCGTACTCTAATGGATTTGGGTTTTGATTTTTTCGTTGGACCCATTAAGGTGCGGATTGTTACAGCCAGCCTCCCCTGGTTCCTTTACCGAACTTTATTTTTGCTCTAGGCTCTCAAGATTATGCCACCGAGTCTGTCATCATCTCTACCCCACTCTTTATTTTGACCTCTTCGACCGGGTTTGCTATGGGTCCCGATGTTGAAAAGATTAATGCACTAAATGAAGAGGCTGCATATGAACCTGATTTTTCAATGGGTGATGTGGACGCGACTATCATCGACGTTAAGGTTCCTGGAGTTGGGCCATCGATAATAGAAAGGCAAGCCATCAACCTCTCCAAGCTAAATAATATCAAGAAGGGGAAAGATGTTGAAGACATCCCACCCCTCTTTCAGTATCCCTTCCAGTTCCACCATTTGTCGTGCTAACTTCTACACTGCCTGCGGTCGACAATTTTGCAGAGACTCCCAAATCTTGCATTGAATCGAGGAGTGATTACAATTGGGATGATGACCCCATGGGCTGCCTTTCAGCACCGAAGGATGTCGATCCTCAAAAGAGGAAACCATTCTCCTCTCCTAAGAAGGGAAATGAGAAGAAGAAGGGGGGGAAGCATGAGTAGCGATAATTTGTTTTGATATATTTCTGATCATGTATTTCTAAGCAGTGTAGAGGAGAATTGTTTAATTGACCCTTAGACGATTATACTTCGACGACCTGATCATGAATCAAAGGAGTTCATCGGTACCTATCTCCGAGTACCTAAACATCTGGTTTTTCAAAATGCAGAATGTCTTATTATGCCGCTAATAACAGGACATAAAGACAGACTTTAAAGAATACAGTTCCACTGATCCCAAAGCCAACTTCATTTATAAACAAAGGAATGACAGACTTTGCCTCACTACATTAGAGCCTAATCAACATGGTGAATTATTTGCAAAAGTAAATCTAAGGGAAATAGCATTTCACATGCTTGCTATTCCACGCCTGTGGAAATGGGATACCAACAACAGCTAGTTGCTTGAAAGTTTCATCTCTAAACTTTTATTCAATTATTTAAGCTCCTTCTCAATTTCGACCAAGTGCCCCATACCAGGAAAGACCCATTTCAAAATAAGATCGCATATCCCGAAGGTACGGTTTCTGATCTAGGTGTTAACCGTCATGCTACTCTTTCCTGGTGAGCAGCTACCCTAAGATCAACATCTTCTCGTTTCTCATCAACCATGTTAAGGGACTCAAACAAGAGTTTTCGTTCACCTTGGGATCATAGTGCATTATTATGTGGGAAAGGACTTCCAATTCAATCGAAATTATGGCTTCAGATCCATAGGCCAAAGCGAATAGGGTATAGCCAGTTGCAAACTTAAGGGTCATCCTATGATCCGACAACACTAGTAGTAACTCATCGACCAGTTGCCCTTGGCTTTCATCAATCATTTCTTGAAGGTGGATTTGATGACCTTATCCACTATGTAATAACCCATACCATAATATGCTCAAATTTTGACTAATTGAAAACCGAAGTCCATTAGGATACAGATCGTAGGTTTCGGTAACCTGTAATTAACATAAGTATATCAGAGAACGAACTCACAACGGAATAGTAAAATATAATAGAACATATATACTAACTAAGGCAACTACCTTGGAATCAATATTATTCCCTTAGCATCTAATTTTCTTGTCAACATCGAGCACGAATGAGAAGACTTCACATCTAACGTTCCCATCTTGCACCAGTAGCTTGTCCCTCTAAATCTATCCTATCAGTTGTAATGAGGAGGGGTCAACACAACGTTCTGGTGACTGATAAATTACTTACTTTATCCACAACACTAATTTATGCTGATTGATTTCCATTTGATTGTTTTGTCCTTTATTTATGGCTATTCCATGTAATTCCATCTACGTATATGATGTATCTAACTTTCTTCGGGGTATAACTATATATATGCCTATATATAGATACATACATACATACATACATACATATATATATATATATATACATATATATATATATAATGTACTACCCAAAAGAATACCCTGGCCATTTAATACTTATTAAATACATAGAAGGAAAACCCAACGACCATTTAATATCTCAACCCCAAAACGGGCCCTCCAAAGCGTAAATGCTAGTCAATCAGCATTAGCTGTAGAGACCAATGACCCTACATATGGCTTTATAATTTAATTGCCGTATTAGTAACGCATTTCAAAGACTTATCTAAGAGTTAACTAGCTAACCTTCGACATCAAATAACTAACTAATTAAACTTTGAGGTCTTTGTGTATCTCATACGGATTCTACACTAGTAGGAAGCGGAATCCATCAGGGCATAACCTAGGTTTTTTCAAATAACCGTTCGGGACCGCTGGTGGTTAAAACCTATATGCCATCCTTACTGCTAAATATCGGTCCAACAACAACACCGACATAGCCCGCCGACCTCCCACAGCTGAAATCTCGTTTAGACTGTCCTAATGCAAGTCAAGGAAAAATATCCATCTTAATTACTAAATACCTCTTGTTAGAACTGAAGCAGACCCCATTTCTCATTTCCCTAATTACTTAATACCACTTGTTAGCCATTTAATACTTCAAATCCGAGGCAAACCATTGGTATATTTTCCCATACCTATACGCAAACGCATATCTCTTCCCCATGGGTCTTATGGATAGAGATGCCCCACATCAGTAGTAAGTATACACAACTGCTGGTAGTCTCTGGATGAAGGGAAAACTTCTGTTGTGTATCTCTACTAACCTCACATCCCAACCCATTCTAAACCAAACTAATTGTCCTAGGCCTAAATATTGGGCTAGGCCTACTAATTCCGCTCATCCTAAACATATTACCGAGGCTGTATAATTTCTACTATTAAAATTATACATCCTCCTACTGATGACATTTATCCATTCTAATTCAAACTATTATGCCTATATCATTTCACCATAAATGCCATTTTAAATTCTTTAATCAGCTCGATTAAACGCATTTATGTCCCTATTTAATTCTTGTAACTCCCTATTAACTAGCACATTTATTATCCTATGAATTTTGCAATCATCATTCCAAATTTTGGAGTTACTATCTTTTCCACTTCAGCCTCCAAGTCCTATGATTTACTACGCTATTAATAACTAGTTATCCCACTTTTAACTAATACGAATATCGACATATGTTACGTTGTTTATATATTTATATTTTTATTCAGTAGGCACAACTATACATACATAAATATATATATATATATATGTATGTATGTATGTATATTCATTCCTTTTTCTAACTCATTAATTCCTACACTTAGGAATTTCAAAATATACCCTTGTATGTACATTCTATGAAGAACATTTAATTTCACATTTTAATATATTAGACCTATCCTTCCCAAAAAGGATTATTGTTATAACTTTTCATAAATTATCCAAAAGTGAGACTTTTGCTCCATTTGAAATTACAAGGAATAATATCTTTTCTTTTATTGAAATAGACAGTGCAAACTATGGAGGAGAACATCCGTACTTTACACATCTCTTTCATTTTTGGTATATTCCTTATTATTTCAAACGACGCACTTTTTATACATAGTTATGGAATTAGATAATTTATGGAAATTGCACGAAAATAGATACAAGTAAATTGTACCATCAATGCTCCTAAATTAAAACATAGAAGTTCGCATTCCAAGTCAAATTAGGGCAATCTAAATTAAAACAAACAATTTATAACCCAATTATCCTAAATCTGGAATCAACTTCTACCATAACAAATTTTAGGGACTGATTTCTAATTTCTATGTTAGGGTGTATATATTCTAGTGAAATAAGGGACACATTCCTAAAATCAAACTTAATACACAAAACATCCTCCTCAAAAAAATAAAATAAATTACATCCCTATTTTCAAATACTACAATTTTCTTCCCTACAATACTCCTCTCCTCCATTGCAGCAATGATTCTTCATATGTAGATGTTATTCTCACATCCATAATTAAAATTTGCACCACATTAATTATCAATCTTTAAAACACAATAACTTTTTGTAGAAACGACGAATTAACAAACCGTTTTCACAATTAAATCACAAATTTTATTATTTTTCTGACGAGTAGCATTATGCATATGTAAAAACAATGGTAGGACAAGCTATTCGCGGATCCAACTATATGCGATAGTTACAAACAATTCAGCAACTATATGCGATAATTGCAGAAATGTCTACAATTATACACAATAGTTGCAGAAATGTCTGCAATTATATGAAATAATTGCATATAATTCAGCAACTATACGCAATAATTGCATAATTGTCTGCAATTATATGCGATAGTTGCAGAAATGTCTACAATTATATGCAGTAGTTGCAGACAATTCAGAAACTATATGCAATAATTGCATAATTGTATGCAATCATATGAAATTGTTGAAGAAATATCTGCAATTATATGCAATAGTAGCACACAAGGCTGCAATTATATGGTATAGCTGCACAGTTGAAGAAAAATCGATGATGTTCAAAATTTGCAAAATTCTCTGCAAATATATGGAATAATTGCACCGTTACTGCAAATATGATTTTTTTTTGTATCAACAATGGATCTTATTTTAAAGATAATAATTTTTTTGATTTTTTGGTGAAAACGGTTTGCTGATCCGATGTTTCTACAGAAAGTTATAAGTATTTGAAATGTTACAAACGTAAAGGGTATTTGGGTCTTTTTGCGCGTGTGAATTTGAAATAGGGACCGGAAAATTATTAAAAAAACAGAGGAATGTTTTGTGTATTTGCAAACTTTATCAGGGATGTATGCCGAATGCACCCTATTTTCTATTCCAAGTGCCTAACTTACAAAATATGTAGGTGATACCGAATACGTTCTTTCTAAGCTTACAACTCAACGGATCTTGCATAGGCATAATAATTAAATAAAACTCAACAATATAAATTGCGTTTTTATATATAAATCATATAATTTCCCACTCACCGTTACTGATTTCCAAACCTCCCAAATCTGAATCCATCCCTTTAATTTGACTCATTTCCATTCTTTTTCCGCGGTATTGATTCGCTCCTTCTCTTCTTCTCTTTTATTTCTTGTCCATCCCCGATTTTATATATTATATAGTATTATATAATTAATAGAAATAGTGAAGAAGGGAAAATAGTAGAGCTCTACTGCTTTAATTAGAAAATATGAGAAGAAAAATGAGGGGCTAAGCCTGTATTTATAGACACTCAAATCAGTCGTATTAATTAGATTTAAAATAATTAACTCCAGACTATTCGACCAAGGTTTTACCCTAACCGCCACCATTCCAATCGATCGACCGCTCCATGTAAGCGGTTCACCGCTAGCAGTCGACTGGTCCAAATAGAGGATTGACCGGTGAGGTCCACGCGGTTAGTATAATTTATTTCCTTTTTATTTATATTTTATTATTTTTGTTTCAAAAACTTCAAACGTTAATAACTTCTTCGTTTGAACTCTGATCGCAAAACTTCAAATATGAAAGTTGCTCAGAAAATCGCCACAAATAGATTGGTGCAAGTTTCATGGTCAAATTTTTATGTTTGCCCAAATTCCATTTTTGAGCATTATCAATTATTTAATAAATATCGTTAATTTTACCGGGTGTTACATTCTTCTCTCCTTAAAAGAATTTCAACCTCGAAATTCCTGAAGGGGTGAATCATGTAACATAGCATGCAACCATTCTAAATTATTCAACCAATTAGTGTACAACAAATTTTACGGCCAAACGAGTACAAATGCAAAGTATATCACAGCATAAATGATATGCATGCTGAATAATTCTAAATCGGTGCCTCCTATATGAATGTGTGCTTTAAAAAACATTTTAAAAACATGATGTAAACAACGTATAGATACTGGTAGTTCTATATGTATGCAAGTTTTCAAAAATAAAAAATATTTGTTTTCACACAATAATTTCCGTATCCCTATGAGTAGTAGTATGGTTCAATCAATTTTGCATCCAATTCCCACCATTCACAATCTAACACACCAAATTTTCATTTTCTAAACCTATGCCCTTATGCCAAAAAAGGAATTTAAATGGAGTATTTTACATTTCCACTTTTCTGTTGGGTACCTTGTACCTTAGAACTTTCTCTTTAGCCCCCAAATCTTATGGAAATTTTCCAAGTACAATACACATAAAGAGGTTTATAAGTAGATTCTAAAATGGAATTATATTAAAAAATGAGTTTCGTTTGCTATCAACAAGGTATGGAAATAGAAACTCCTAGGCTAAAAATGGCTTTCCCTTGCCATTATCTGTGCTTCACATACTGGCACCTCTACTGCACAGAAAAATTCATATTCGCTAACACGTCGACCTTCCCTATGCTTTTGGCCCTTGAAAATCATAAATTCTCTTATTTCCCAAAAATCCCTTTTCCCTTTTCAACCAAGTTTGCAAAATAGTTTGAAAAGTCAAATTCCCAAAAGCATCTAAACACCATTTTTTTCAAAATATTTGAACAAATTTTTTCCAAAAGCATTCGAGCACGACTTTTCAAAAGCATTTGGATCCAACTTCTTTTAAAATAACCAAACCACATCTTATCGTAATCAGGATTCGGTTAATTGGTTAATACATATAATTGACCCTAACATTATGTAGTTAATCGTAGATTTGGAAAACCTTTCATTTTACTTCAAAAAAACAAACAACACACAAACATATTTATATATTTTAGCTTCTAAGGCATAAGGATAGTGACCCGGGGTTTTGCAACAACCATTCATTGTCCTTCGCTTGTTAAAATTTATTTTTCTCAAAATTTTAAAGTTTTTAGGATTTAAGCATTCTTTATTTCAAGTTGTTGATTTAATTTCCTAATTTATTTTATAAATCTACAGCTTAAATTACATTTATCTCTAGTTAAGTGTCCTTTACACTGTTTCCCAAAATGTATATAGCTATTAAAGCTCATTCAAAAAATCGACACAATAATAAAATAAGAACATATCTCATATCATACTGTACACTTTTCTAATAACCGAAGGAACATAACTAGCAATCACAAACTAAATAACCTAAAAGAAACAATTATTGGAAGCCACCCTTCATCAATTGGTCTAGATGATGTTGTGGCCCTATCACCTCTTACTCAATTAAGATGGACATTTTTAGTATGCCATTCTACTACAACCCACATGTCTTAAATTACCTCCTTGGCTCCCAATAAATACGGTCCATTTTTTAATTCGATTGTTACACCTGATTATTGGGTTAATTGTGCATTCCTACACTACAGTGGATAATAAATATAAACTATGCACATTTAGAATAACTAATCGGAAAATCGGCTCGGTGGAGTAACTTTCTTACCACCCACCTTGTCTTCTTTAACCTTGATTCAACCAACGTCCTATATACATGTTTTCCATCACATTACCCTCTTCTCCAAAATCACCATTCGTCAGAGTAATCGCTACCTCTTTCATTTATGACATAAGACTACTGATGTTTTCATCAAACATATTGTAACGACCCGCTTTTCCGTATCAAGCCCACAATAAACCACACATGTCCAACCCAAATCGAATGGAAAGATGGATAGTTAAGGGAAAGTAATAAGAAAGAAGAGAAGAGATGTGACGCCCCACCTCTATGCTCATAATAACAAAGAGTATTAAAAGAAATACTGTCTATTATTACGAAGAATAAGGCTGGATAGGAGCGACCATCCATAATTGGCCTTACACTAATATTGGTTATCTCGATAGGAGTGGTATATACTTTCTGTTTTTCATCTATTATTTATTTACTCCCATCGACATATCCAATTATCAGTGTAAAACAAACTACGATAGTTCATAATAGTTTAGGACATTAGATATAACAATAACACAGATAATATAAATGCGGAACACAGATTAACAAAAGTCTCATATATATATAACCGATGTCAGTTACAACATAGTTGACACAATACATATGATACAACTACAACTGTCGACTCTGGAAGTTATATACACACGTACATTATCGACTAATATACATGAATACATATCAACCTATACAATTTGACACAACTTCTAAAAATGATGAAGACTACTCCAGAAGATATAAAAAGTCTTCATATCCCGAACAGCAACTCAAAGCAGGAAACCTACAACCTGAAATAACTCGGGTCTGACCCGAGTATTACATTCAAAAGAAAATAATACACGGGTCATTCTAATTCAAACTCAGTTATTAGTGCTTAGAGGCAATAATAATCAAACAGTCAAATAGACGACAGTCACAATAATTCCCGTCTATCCGACTCTTCAAAATAGAGAAAATATCAATTAAAATTTATACTGAGTGGCTGCAGTACACGCTAACGTGCACTTCCCCGCCACTACAGTGATGAAATACATAAAAGATCAACAGAAGCCCACAGACGAGCACAAGGTCAAAAGGTATAACAGACTGGACAACAATGAGTGCCAAGGCAACATGAAACAACAAATACAACAAGTGCATGCAACAGTGAGACTCGAGACCAATACAACACAGTGCCCAAAACAGTATCAAACTGACTCACAAGTGAGCAAAGTAAACATCATGTTTCGGCTATACTGGAACCATAAGTGAAACTCAATTCAGAAGTGAAGTGCAACAGTGAATGATTCAACATATCCAACTAGAAGTGCAGTGAACCCAAACAAAGTTCAAGTAATGAAGTAAAACAAGCACACATCCATGACCATAATTGTGACAACTAATGGCAGAGCATATATGTACACATCAGATCAACAACATGCTGCTACTACAAATACATAGAGGCAACATCACATAAACAAACTGCAACAAGACAAAGACCTCAACAACAAAGTAATCGTCTGCAAGATGAAGGCAGTGCAATGCAGACTAAAATTGAATGTACCAGACTACACAACATAACTCAGTGACAACAGTGACAACAACTAGTAATGCAACATCACACAATCGAAGTTTCACAACTGTATACATGCCAATATGCAATGTAGACCATACAATAAGCTAGTGAACAACTACATGAACCAGACTTGAGTCGAGACCAGCTACCAATAAACAAAGGGATGCAGACCAAACCCAACATAAAATGCAAGCTACACAACTAACAAACTCAACAAGCATATGCACAGCATGAACAAGATCACGTGAACACTGCAGGCAAATGTATCAATGTGCAAGCAAAGAACAGAGGCCGAGACAGTGGCAACTCAGTAAATCAAGTTCGAATTCGATACAGATCAGACAACTAAAAATGCCAAGTCGAACAACTACAACATCAATGTATCCAACAGGTAAGTGAAGAACAAGTGAAGCATCTGCGTGAAGCCGGGTGTGACAAAGTCAACAAGAAAGAAGATCGAAGCCGTGTTTCAAAATAAAGTCAAAAATCACCACAAGCCGAAGTCTACACAAAATCAAACAGTACCGTGATAACCAAGCAATCAAGGAACCAAAATCAAGTCCAGATTCAAAGCCGTGGAGAACACGTATAAAATATACGAGTATATATGGTTATGGAAAAAGGTCAGAAAACATCTCAACCAATCAATCAAAATCAAACAGCAAAGAAAAATTATCAGACGAAGTAAAAATATATATACGAACGAAATTCAGGGATTTCGAACGATATATAAACACCCTAAACAAACTTGAGTGTTGAATTAAAGATGTGAGTGAAGGAAACACTCACCTTAGCCAACGAAGCAGAGACCATCGAAGTCGAACACGAACGAATTGAAGAAATCGACGCCGAGCGCTCTCGAGATCGAGCGAAGCAAGGGACGAGTCGAAGCCCTAACTGGATTTGGGGACGAAGAAGTATAAGGCCGCCATTTCTTTTCTCGTTCGATCGCGTTTGATTTTTGGGGTTTTCGAAAGTGAAAAGGGGAATCGGTTTTGAACGACAAGGAAGAGGCCATCATTTTTAATTCCTTTTGATTGCTTGGTTCTAGGGTTTTCTTGTTTAGATTACGAACGAAAGAGAATAAAAAGTAGAGGGACGGTTTTCTCGAGTGAACGAATAAAAGGGGAAAGGTACAGATAAACGTCACGGCAACAACGAGTGGGCCAAAACAATTTTTCTTTAAAGCCCGCTTCAATATTTACAAATTCAAAAGAATTTTAATCCGATTTGAAAAGAATTTCGCTTGGTTAAACGCCAAAAACAACCAGCAACCCAATTAAATCGTCACATGACGATAATAATAATACTGTGAAATCTCGGGTTGTTACAAGAGAAGGAGAAGAGAAAAGAAACTAAAACAACATAGAATCTCACAATCGCAGCGGAACAATATATAATATAATATCAATGATCTTTTTAAAAGGGAAACTATTATATACATACATCCATCAGAGTACAATAACAATCAAAATCATCAGCCTGGATAGTTATAACATCCTGTCCTCACAATTGTTGATAATTTCTATAACTAAGCAACGGAAAATAAACATGTACGTGTATATGCCTTGAAGACCTCCAACTCGTCTCCTGAGCTCCAATGCATCGAAACAATCTATAAATATGCTCGGTCTGACCCGAGCATTATAATAAAATAACACCTGAGTCAGTATGGAAAACCAACGTGAGAAAACACACCCAATTGGACTTTTAAAGTTATAAAAACCTTTCAAAAATCAAAAGTATCTCGTAAGACCACGCCGCACATAAACACGGAAAGGTTTTAACCTTACGATAACCAACACATTTCATATGAAATCCTCTTATATTATAATAGTGTCTAATATACAAGTACTTATTAATCATAGCCGAAATTGTTACATTAATTAAGTTCCAGCATACTAGATTCTACAACCAAAACCGAAGGCTTGTATTGGATAATGAATTCTAACAATGAAAGGGTAAGGGTCTACCACCAAATCCGTACACCTCGACATGAAATGTACGAGAGGCTACAACATGTTGCACCTCTACTACTCAGGACCGGCACTACCCCCTTCTCGAGTAGCACCGAATATGATGACCCTTTGGTTGCAATCAACAACCACACAATGGTATCTCGAAGCATACATGAATATCACTCTAAACCTGGGATGATCATACCCTATTTGGGTATGACCCACTTAGCCCTGCTGCATGTCCCTGCTTTAGTCATTTCCTGGGTTTGAGGCTCGAAGAGGCTATGCTCTTACCATTTCCTCCTAGCAAACCATCTTGGAATGTTAATATTTCCCTACAGGCAACCAATGCAATACCAGCATTCATCCATACGAGTTCGTTCTGGGACTGAACGAAACGCTTGAGAACTCTGTCCCCAATTCCATCATCTTCAAGATGTCTTCACTTCGAATGCTTGAGTTGGATCGAAGTGGTTTTCGGATAACATATCTGATCTCGGTTTCTTCAAAACAACATTCAACTATTTTCGGTAAACTCAATCTTGGTTCTTTAGGAGATAAATAGTCAAAGATAAGATCGGAGATCACCTTCTAACCATTAAAGGACAGATTTCCTTATCATTTGTCCTAGAAGAATGAAACGAGATTTACACGTACAGTACATCATCACCAGAGATGACGGTTCCACATAACTTACGTGTTTTTTTAGATATTTCCAAAGTTACATTTGGGTCTAAATTCGATAGTTGGTTATTTAACTATCGAATAACAAACATTCAATCACGGATTTAATTCCATATCAAAAACCAACATTTGGTTAAGCACCAAGCAACACTAAGCATCCTTAATAAATGTTTTCATTAATAAAAACCATCTTGTAATGCTTGTCTCAAAATACTTTTACAAAAATATATTCACAACCCTTACATTTTAAATACTTAGAAGATATTCATATACTTATCTCAACGGTATAAGTATATTTTCCAAACACTGAGAAAGATCTCCTTTCTACCAAATTCTAAAATCATTTATAAACTCCATTATAAATTTCTGAAACCATTTATAAATTATTTCTCAAGTCATTTCTAAACCCTTATAAAACCATGCAATTATTTATAAATTCCCTTTATTAATCCGTAAAATCGTTTCTAAAATTCATTATAAATATCCATCTATTTATAAACCTCTTTATCTTGTAAAAAAATCTCCCTTTAAATCTTCAAACCATTTTATAAGCTCATCTTATAAAAATCCAAGCTCGTTTGCAAAACTCTATTTATGAATCTCGAAACCATCATAAATAAATAATTATTATTGACTTTTAACCTCTTAAAAATAATAACTAATATTTAAAACATTATGTATAAAACAATCGTTAAACTTTACCATACAAATAATAATGATAAGTTACTAAAATATTATTAATAATCATTATTATTAATTTCAAACCATTTAACTTTTCAAAATTAATATGAATAACCAACTTTAAAACAAAATTTATTTCCTTGATAAATATCCATTCTTAAATCTTCAACTCAGTCATTTCCATATTTATAAAACTACATTTAAGAATCTCTTTCCATTTTATAAAAACCTCCTTTCATAAAACCCATTTATTTATGAATTCCATTTATAACTTTATTTTCTTTATGAATCTCAATTATTCATAAATCTTATTTAAAACATTAATAACCATCTGTTTTAATGTTACTTCCATATGGATAAATTTCTTTCTATTTATAAAAATATTGTTTAACATTCCCAATTGATCCCCACCTTCAATTCCCAAAATAGAATCAATTTTTCTAAAATATCATTCCGTATCTTAAAATAAATCCCCCGTTCGATCTATTTCTCCAATTTATTGAATGATAATAGTTCCCCCTAATTTATAAACCCCATTTATAAATTCACACTTTTATTAACAATATATGATTTACACATCTTTACTTCCTTTGTAAAAATATCATTCTTGTAAATTATTCCATTTATAAATTTCCCTTTTTATAAATAAATCACAGTACATGTACCTATATACATATATATATATATATATATCACTTTATACAAAGATGATTAATAGATATTATATCAAAATATTTCAAATTTCTTTTAAACATATCCCTTTATTATAAAAGATGGACTCATTCTCCAAGATTTTATAAATCCATATTTTACAGTTCAGAAATCTCTAATAGAATATTTTATAAAACTATCAATTTATAATATCTAAAATCATACTTTCATTTTATAATAATTATTAAAACATATAAAATTTCCAAAATCACCTTGAAATCCCTTTTTAAATCAAATCACTATTTTATAGTATTTAAAATACAAAAAATGAGGCCCGGTGCTACTAAAGCACTAATTAAGCAAAATCATATACATGTCATCAATATGACATTCAACAAATCATATATCACCATATATATGAAAATAAAATCAACAGTGTGACAAATCCCGTTGGATCCCTCCAACCTGTTCCCCTCCATCACATACAACATATAATCAATAATATAGAAATCAACCGCTTCGAGGCGAGGTTCGTGTAAAAAAGGGTCATCCGCTCTTAACGGGAACGTAATAGGGTCTCATCCGCTCCAATAGGCGAGAATATATCCAATCCAATCAATAATAATTAGTAAATTACCCAAACGGTCAATCACTATCAATAATAAATATCCAAACATCCAATAGATATTTTTTATCGACTAAAATATATTCCTGGTTAACCAAAAAGGTGAGATTAACTCACATTGTTTTGATAGTCGTCAAAACATTCCGTTTTTGTATTAAAATTGAAGAACGTCCAATTTTAATCCAAAATTTCAACTAGCTCTGAATTTGTCCAATCCAACTCCATAGCGTAATACTCGATGATACGAACGCAACGTAACTTGTCGCGCTCGAAACGGACCTCGTACGAGAAAGTTATGAATTTATAAACTTGAATATAATTAATTATAATTAACTTAAATAATTAAAAGTATAAAACATAAACCTTTCTTCCTACTCCCCTTCATTGTTCATGTGCATTATTCTACCAGGCGCGATGTTTTTTTTTTTAATTTCTGAACGACGTCGAGCAGCCACCTGCCACCCCCATGTCGTGCCCCGCTTCGCCGCGCCCTCTGCCTGCACCTCGCGCGGGCGTCTCGTGCAAGATAACCACGGCCGAACCCAAACTACAGCCACGAACGCGAGCGATTTTCCATCGCCTCGGTCGACGATAGCTCGATCCAACTGCTGGTTAGCTTCGTATGGTCATGCTCTACAGTTCTCTATTTGAAGTCGAAGTCTAATTCGGCCCCTAGAGGCTCCGATCGATGATGCCATTAGATAGTTTAATATTAATGGCGGCTGAAATATTTTAGGGTTAAGGTTTTGCAAATGAAGGAATTTGAGGGCTATTTATAGAAAATTTTCCATGGTACTATTCATCCGTTGAAATTTCAAACTCCAAACGAAGCATACCGCCGGGCGTTCTATATGTTATACCCCTATTTCGAACACAATGGACTATATATCGAAAGCCAATTCCATCATATACAAAAGATAGCTTTTCAAAATTGAATTATTTTAATTAAATTACTTTAATTAATTTCTACGTGTTTCGAACTCACACGACCAAACGATACGTCTGACCGCCACGAAATTTGACAGCCTATAATAATTCACTATTACGGATCCGATAAAACTAGTTTCGACGGAATCCATGACAGTGCCCAAAAGGACTATTTTTACACGTTAATTAAGTGAAGTAATTATTAAATCCAATCTAATCACTTTTAATTCAAATTTAAAAGCTTACTATCTTATTCTTGTTCAAATAGAAATAAATTCAACTTTTGAAGTTGTTTTCATTCATATTAAAGTGAAGATTCAATTATTTAAACAGTTTCAAATATTAAATTCAATAATTTAATTAACAAATGAATTGCTATATTTGAAATCCAAGTTATTTAACTTATGAAATTAATTTTTTGATATTTAAAATCAATTAAATATTCCAAATTTAAACGACTGAAATTCTAGGTCGTTACATTCTTCCCTCCTTAAAAAGAATTTCATCCCTGAAATTGCCAAGTAAAATTTTTTTAACAAAACCCATTAATTTTTCAAAAAAAATTAGTTAAAACTGGATTATAAAATTACTAAGACTTTAAAATTCATTCATAGTTATTAACTAATACCATTCCAACTTATAACTCAAAACCAAATTTCAGTTATCAATTTTTTTTCCAAAATTCTCAGAAAAAATTCTAATGCCTTAAATTTACGGAAAATTTCATCAGCGTCTCCTTTGCGCGGCTCGATCATAAAAAATTATAATATATATATATAATCACAAATATACATCTCATTTTCGAGGATGAGGTATCCCATAGGGAAAAATACAAAATTACGATATGTAATCTGAGATGTGTACCTTATTTTAGTATTATCAAGCATATACACAATCAATATAATGTGAAAGCGAGCTCCAAATGCGAAGCATATGCCATCCGCACCCGCTAAACACTCAACAACCAATGAGAACATGTATATGGAAAGTAATATCAATATATAACATAGACTATACAATATCTATATGCAAATATAGTAAATGCAACAAGAGAAACCATCAACTAATTAATACTCATCTAATTAATTCATAATCATATCAGTTTGCATCTTCCAATGTCAACATTTAATTCATTTAAGCCCGTACGATATACATATATCATCTGTATGCAAAACCATACCCGCTCACTCAATCACATAATTTCACTTCCGAACTAGTATAGTTCACACGACCACTCTAATGCGGACTAAGATTCGGTTTCTTGATTAGAAACCGCCATTCTCCTTGCACAGCCATATACTATGATAGAGAAAATCAAAATCAATCAAAAATCCATATCCACGGTTCGCCATCGAGAATCGAGTGAAAAATCCTAACTCGGATTGGTGTAAATCACCTCGAAATCGTATACTCGAATCTGGATCAAACGGTTATGAGAATAAAATAATATACGTACAACTTAAGTATTTATTTCTATTTACTTCCATTCAATCATTTACATTCACTTTATTCATGCTCGATCCATTTACATTCATTGGTTCGCATCCAATTATTCACATTATGTTCGACAACATTATATTCCATTTTTAATTCGTTTTTGGATCACTTCACAAAATTCTTTCATTTTAACTTTTCCTAAGTTAAATCCTATTTCATTATCACTTAGTGTTTTCTTTCAATACTAATATCATTTAAGAACCATTCCATCAAATTTTACTTAAGTTCATTATAAACATTTTTATATAACACTTCTACTGTTTATTTCCACTTCATAACTTAAGTTTATATTCAATACTATTAAACAACAATTTAAACCATATTCAATTCACTAACTCATTTCATTAGCTCAATTCAATTCATTCATTACATTAATTCATTTTACCAGTTCACTACTTTATTTTATTACCACAATCAATTTTATTTATTTCTAGCAAATAACATTCCAAAACATATTCAATTCATTTTATAACTCAAGTTCATTTCCATTTCACTAATTTATTTTATTAGTCCAATTCATTAATTCTTTACAAATCAAATTCAATTCCAATTCCTTTTTAATTTCTTTAGTTAAATTTCATTTCAAAATTCATTTTTTTAAACTTATCTTAAGTTAAATTTAATTACCTGTCTCAATTTATAATTTTCATTCCTTAACATTCATATCCAACAAATTTAAAGTTTGTTTTTAGCTTAATATTCCTCAAATCTATAAGTTATACAAACTTATTTACTTAAAATGCCATGAATTTTATTCGACTCAAGTTTATGCACATATTATTTACACTTCAGAGTTATATAATCACTTTACAACTTAAGCGTATATTCATTTCATTATTTTATTTAATTCATTTCAAATCCCGTTTCAATTCCATTTAACCCCTTACTTAATTTGTTTTACTTAACCTAAGTTAAATTGTAATTTCATATCTCGATTCCATATTTCTTTTCTTATTTATACTATTTTCAAATTATAAGTTTAAAACTTATTATCTTAAGTTTTCTCAAAACATTTAGACACAATTTTAGGTTTTCAATGCCCGGTTTTATTTTCAAATCATTTTGAAACCATATATACATAACTCCTTTATATATCAAATTTCACTTCTAGAATTTAAAATAAATTTATTTTATTAAAACAACTTCAATGGTAGCAATTTATCGCTTAGAAACTCGAAAATGAATACTAATGATGCTACAGTCATCACTAGAATTATTTTCCAACGACTGAAGCGAGTTTAGTGGTTTCTATTCCCTTTTAAATTCCATTTTAAAATATTTATAACCAAAATATTTTCAAAATGGTACTGTTATTATTTTTCCAAACTTTTGAAAAAAATTCCCAAATCAATGGGTTTTAAATTCTCAAACTTCTTGTTTTAAACCCATTTTCATTAACAAATCATATTTGTAAATATACTTAGGCAATTCCATTTCCTTTCCATTTATAAATCACGTTTATAAATCGTATTAATAAAATATCACTTCTTATATAATTCATTTCACAATTGTTGATTGTTTTAATCATAATCAATTCTCTATAATTCATATTTACACATGTTTATCTTTGTTAGACTATAACAATAACAACTTTTATTAGAACAACAAGAAATGATAATAATCAAATATTATCATTCGCCAACAACCAAACACTCCATATATAACTATAATAATTTCTGAAACTTATTCCTTTATATATAAAATATAATTTAGGTAAAATTATTTCATTTACCAACTCTCAAAACAATATTGTGTCGGTTTGCCTTGGTTAAGCGTTTAGAAAATCTTATCGATATCGTGGCATCACACGTATCGACCAGAATCCATAGGCCACTCAACAGATAAATTAACACAACATAAAATATTTTTATATCACTAACAGATATGCACTCATATATATACACTCAAACTCATCCTATGGTCTCGCTTACCCTATCTCAAATGAGTAAATTCCCACTAAAGCCTAGGTGTTCTCTCAACCTCGCTCTGATACCACGTGTAACGACCCACTTTTCCGTACAATTCAAGCCTACAATAAACGACACATGTCCAACCCAAATCGAATGGAAAGACGGATAGTTAAGGGAAAGAAAGAAGAAAGAAGAGAAGAGAAGGAGAAGAGAAGAGAAACTAAAACAACATAGAATCTCACAATCGCAGCGGAACAATATATAATATAATTTCAATGATCTTTATAAAAGGGAAACTTTTATATACATACATCCATCAGAGTACAAAAATAATCAAAATCATCAGCCTGGACAGTTATAACTCCTGTCCTCACAATTGCTGATAATTTCTATAACTAAGCAGCGGAAAATAAACATATATGTGTATACGCCTTGAAGACCTCCAACTCGTCTCCTGAGCTCCAATAAATCGAAACAATATGTAAATATGCTTGGTCTGACCCGAGCATTATAATAAAATAACACCTGAGTCAGTCTGGAAAACCAGTGTGAGAAAACATACCCAATTGGACTTTTAAAGTTATAAAAATCTTTCAAAAATCAAAAGTATCTCATAAGACCACGTCACACATAAACACGGACGGGTTTTTACCTTACGATAACCAAAACATTTCATATGAAATCCTCTGATATTTTAATAGTGACTAATATACAATTACTTATTAATCATAGTCAAAATTGTTACATTGATTAAATTTCAGCATACTAGATTCTACAACCAAAACCGAAGGCTCATATTGGATAATGAATTCCAAATATGAAAGGGTAAGGTCTACCCACCGAATCCGTACACCTCTAGATAAAATGTACGAGAGGATACAACACATTGCACCTCTGCTACTCAGGACCAGCACTACACCCTCTCGAGTAGCACCGAATATGATCACCCCTTTGTTGCAATCAACAACCACATAATGGGATCTTGAAGCATACATGAATATCACTCTAGACTTGGGAAGATCATACCTTACATGGGTACGACCCACTTAGCCATGCCGCATTTCCCTGCTTTATTCATTTCCCAGGTGTGAGGCTCGAAGAGGCTAAGCTCTTACCATTTCCTCCTAGCAAACCATCTTAGAATGCTAATATTGCCCTCAAGGCAACCGATGCAATACCAACATTCATCCATACAAGTTTATTATGGGGCTGAACGAAACGTTTGAGAACACCATCTCCAATTCCACCATCTTTAAGACGTCTTCACTTTGAACGCTTGAGTTGGATCGAAGTGGTTTTCGGATAAAATATCCGATCTCGGTCTCTTCGAAACAACATTCAATAGTTTTCGGTAAACTCAACACCTGTTCTTTAGGAAATTAATAGTCAAAGATAGGATCGGAGATCACCTCCTAACCGTTAGTGGACGGATTTCCTTATCATTTATCCTAGAAGAACGAAACGAGATTTACACGCACGGTATAGTATCATCGAAGATGACTGTGCCACATAACTCACGTGTTTCTCCTAGATATTTCCAAAGTTACATTTGGGTCCAAATTCGATAGTTGATTATTTAACTATCGAATAACAAACATTCAATTATGGATTTAATTCCATAGGAAAAACCAGCATTTGGTTAAGCACCAAGCAACGCTAAGCCTCCTTAATTAATATTTTCATTAATTAAAACCATCTTGTAATGCTTGTATCAAAATACTTTTACAAAGATATATTCACAACCCTTATATTTTAAATACTCAGAAAATATCCATATACTTATCTCAACGATATAAGTATATTTGCCAAACACTGAGAAAGATATCCTTTTTATCAAATTCTAAAATCATTTGTAAACTCTATTATAAATTTCTAAAACCATTTATAAATCGTTTATAAATTATTTCTCAAGTCATTTCTAAACCTTTATAAAACCACGCAATTATTTATAGATTCTTTTTATAAATCTCTAAACCCATTTTTAAAATTCATTATAAATATCCATCTATTTATAAACCTCTTTATCTTGTGAAAAAAATCTTCCATTAAATCTTCAAACCATTTTATAAGCTCTTCTTATAAAAATCCAAGTCCATTTGCAAAACTCTATTTATGAATCTCGAAACCATCATAAATAAATAATTATTATTAATTTTTAACCTCTTAAAAATAATAACTAATAGTTTAAAACATTATGAATAAAACAATCATTAAACTTTACCATACAAATAATAACGATAAGTTACCAAAATATTATTCATTATTATTAATTTCAATCCATATTAATAATTTAAATAACTAACTTTTCAAAACTAATATGAATAACCAAATTTAAAACATAATATATTTCCTTGATAAATATCCATTCTTAAATCTTCAACTCAGTCATTTCCATATTTATAAAACTACATTTAAGAATATCATCCCATTTTATAAAAACTTTGTAACGACCCACTATTTTGGACCATTCAAATCGACAATAATCCACACATGTCTGACTTGAATAATTCAAAATAACAAATTGTAATAAAATTTGGAGCAAATAAAATCAAACACAGAATCATAGACATAGAATATCAGAATAACTCGCAGCGGAAATAAAATACCATAGTAGTTCATGAAGCTACTATATACAACTCTCAAAACATATACAAAATCTCATAGTCAAATAAATACAATAGAAATCAGGATACATAAGTCAATAATACAGAGACAATACTGAATAGGAAATAACTAGAATAGAAGTCAATGAATCGATAGACAAATAAGCTCCAACAGATCTCTAGCTCAGAAGGTGAATATCATTTCAATCCGTAATTTACAATCCGTACAGTGATAGAAGGTGAATTTCATTCTCAAAAATACTTAAAAATATCCAGAGAAATATATAAAATAACCATGGGTCTGTATACTATTTTCTAACATGTACAGTGATATGGATAATATATCATTTCAATCCGTAATTTACAAAGAAAAATCCGAGTTCTATCATTTCAAACCCGCAATCCCAAGTCAAATAAAATAAATAAAAATCACCCAGGCCTATCATTTCAGCCCGTAATGATTTTTCCCTATTCTAAAGTCCGTTCGGGTATGTATCATTTCAACCCATAGTGATTCTATTCTACAGGGAACTTGTAGTGTGAGAAACAGAAATAAATAAACAATATAACAGATGATGTGACAAGTTAATAATAGGGTTTAACATCATATAAATGATATCACAGGCATGTAAACATAATATAAAAGTTTCTACACATTCACTTGGTGTCACTTCACAATTATATAGGTATATATGTCATGTGTGAATTACTCACCTCTTTACGCTGGAGTTCGCAAACAACACACACAAAAGAGAATCCGGAAAGCACGATAGCACGATTTGATTCAAGTGGAGAGAGATCCAAGATGTATATCTTGTATATAACAATAAACAAAACCATATATAAATATATATACAATACCAAAATTTATTTTGAAACAAATTGAAATAGAGATAAACAAAGACATCACCAAGTTTCAAACAAGTTTTGCTTGCTCTTGACTCAACATGTGCTCGGTCTTAAGGCTAAATTGGTTCAGCCATGACATGTTTCAGGTGGTAAAGGATCATGTTTGGACTGAAAATAACAAGGCTTGGTCAAGAATAGGAAGGGTTTGGAAGTTACAAAGTGTGGAAGGTCAAAAGGCAAGGCTAGAAAGGGTTTTGGTTCAACTTGGGCTCGGTCAAAGGCATATTTGGGCTCAGCCAGAGGCTGCTATAGGTCAGGTCAGAGGTGGTGCTTGGCTTGCTGGTAGTGGTGGCTAAAGAGGTGGCCGTGGCAAGCAATGAAGGTGGTGTTGCATATAGGGCTCGGTTAGCATGGTTTTGTGGAGTTTTTCATAGTTTTTGTGAAGTTTTGTTCAAGGGGAGGCCATGGCACTATCAGGTCAGAGGAGTATGGTGGTTAGGCCATGGATTATGTAGGGAAGAAGTGGTGGTGGTCGGTGGAGGTGATGGTGAAGGGGTTAGGCCGAGAACCATATGTGAAGATCAAGCAAAATCAAGTGAAAAACAAGGCAAAACAAAGAAGAAAAGTGGAGAAATGAGAAGGAAGCCATTACCAATTTTTTTCTCAGATGTTTGGCCATGAATTGCTGAGGAAAAGAGAAGTTTTTCATGTGAAAATGTGTTGGAGGCGGCTAGGGTTTAGGATGTATTGGAGTAGTTATGGTAGGAAATCAAAAGGGTGGAAAATATAAAGGCAAGAAATCAAATGAAACGCATGCCTATAATTGAAACAAGTAACGTATCTTAATTGATTCGTTTCCTTATAAACTAAAGAAAGATGTATACAAAAGAAGCCTTCACAAAACAAATAAATACAAGAACATTTAATAAATAAATTTTAAAAGATATGCATTTAAGTCAATAACGTATATCTATTTGAAATTTCTTTCCAAGAAATAAATAAGGGATCTAAACCCATAACCATTCAATTAATAAATGAATGTCAAAATAAATAAAATAGAAATATAAGGTAGAGATAGATATTATGAAGAATAAGTAAATAGTTTTAGGAAAAATAGAAAATAAATAAAGAAAATACTCTATTTAATTGAAACTAGAATTAAAATTTGTAAACAAAAATACAACTAACATTGGAAAATTTCAACTACACTTATCAAATGTTTTAAAATAAAATATATATCCATAACATGTCATGTTACACATGTAAACATACATTAGTACATGACATGACAAATAAAATATTATTTATATAAATTAAAATAAACACTTTTGTTAAATACAACAATTTACATACAATAGTGTAAAAAGCATAACTTTCACAATATTAATCAGATTTCAACGAAACGAAAAGCAGTGTACTTGAAATTTTATTTATTTTCAAAATAAAAGATAAAATTCAAAAATTCAAACTTTTAAATTTTTAAATTTAAAAGTCGAAGTTTGACCATATTGACCAAAATTCACATTTTTGGAAAATATTTTATTTACTTATGTTTGGAATTATAATTTACATAATCAAAATTTATATTTAAAATAACAAAAATTATTCATTTTAATAAATAAAATAAAGTTTTTAAATCAGGAAATCAATTAAAAAAAATCAAAATATACAATAAAAAAATCACAAAATACAGGGTTGTTACACTCTCCCCCACTCAAAACTTTTCATCCTCGAAAAGGAAGAAGACAGGAGAATAGGAATAGCTAGCAGGAAAAATAAGAGAAATAGGAATAACAAGTAGGAAAAATGGTGAATCGGGATAGCTAGCAGGAAAAATGGGTTGAAAGACAAGGATGAACCATTTATTTAAAACTATATAAATTTCAATTAGAATTCTTTAATATTTAGTAACTTGGTTAAATCCATTTTATTAAATCCATAAAAGTCTTTAAATTCAAATTGTCAGTAAAAAGGCAAACAATGTTTAAAACACTTAAAAATCTAACTGATCAAAATATCCTTTATATAACACTTTATCAAAATACTTTTATAACTCGATGTCTTAACAAGTTTATCGTCGTTCCTGCAGACTCTGGCAGTGCGTTGATCAGGCGCAAAGCTAGAATTCTCCAGGTACTTAGTAGACTTGTTTCAACACCCAGTGAAAAAATTGGAAATTTTTTTAAAAACAGATATGGAAAGTACAATCCAAACAAAAAAAACCAAACATGTCGATCATGGATCGCGGATACACAATGGTTACACCTGGATTCCCCAGGAAACATCCGTACCCGTAGGCCCCCCAGCCTTGCGTTTACGCCATGAAGACTGGTAGTACTGCAGATACACAATGGTTACGCCTGGATCCCCCAGGAAACATCTGTACCCTAGGCTCTCGCAGCCCCTGTTGATTACGCTACCAAGTGACCCAATAGATCGCAGATACACAATGATTACGCCTGGATCCCCCAGGAAACAATCCGTACCCCTAGGCCATCCAGCTAGGTGAATTACGCTATGTAGTCGCGCTCGTAAGACCATGAGTAATGCCATGGAATTCGATGGAAACTCGAGTATCATATCCAGAAAACCAAAAATCAAAGAAATATCGATAGAATGAATTCATAATGTGGCCACAAAGTGGATATCAAGCAGAAGGCACTTTCCATATCTTTACTTTGAAAATATGTACCATATAGTACCTTTTCAAATCACTTTCAAATATCGTACTTATATAAATTCCATTATATATAAGATTTTATTTTCAAATCAAATACCTTTCCAAAATCAAAAGTATATCAAATCACACTTATATAGACTTTAATTATATAAGATTTCACCTTTCAAATTTGAGTACCTTTTCAAATCAATAGTTTTCGAATCAATTTCATACTTATACGAACCAATTTTATATAAGTTCGATAACTCCCAAATCAAGTATTAAAAATAAGGTTCTCAATTCAGTTTGTTTCAATATTAGTTCAGTTTCAAAATCATATACAATTTCACCAAATTATTCTTCCAAATCAAATATCTTCAGTTTCAAAGTTTCCAAAATAATAAATTTAGAAAATAATCCAAGTTTAAAATCAATATAATTTAAGTCAACCAATTCATTTCCAAAATCAAATGTTTTCAAAATCATCTTATATTTACATAAATTCCATCTTATATAAGGATCAAAATTTTCAAAAAAAAAAAATTCGCTGCATGAAGAGCCATATGGGATTGAACGTCTTTTCTTACTAAAAGGTTTGAATTTAGAATAGTTTTGTATATAAAATAGTTTGTAAAATAGTTTTGTATATAAAATAGTTTTGTATGTAAAATAGAATAAAATAGTTTGTTTAAGTAAAATAAAAGAAAAATAGTTTGGGGAAAAAATGGTTTTAAATTGATAGTAGTTTTGCATACAAGAAAAATAAATTCCAATTAAATTATAAAGATATCCAACCCAACAACTTCAAATTTCAGCGTCAAAGTATATCAATGATATTAGAACATAATATGTACATATGTCATCATTTCGCAACATCACATTCGATCTCTCGCTCGATCACACAAGTTCGCTTTCGAACTAGTATTGTCCATTCGACTTCCCTAATGCGGATTTCGATATGGTTTCTCGACTAGAAACCATCAGTCTCCTTGCATAGCCATATACTATGATAGAGAATTCTAGAATCAAGCCCAAAATCCATATCAAATATTCGCCATCAAGAATCAAATGAAAAATCATAACACAAAATAGTGTAATTCACCTCGAACTTGTGTACTCAAACCTGGAACAAATTAATTATGCGAATAAAACACCATACGTACAACTTATGTATCTATTCCAACGTGTTAAATATATAGTTTTATAAAGATGTTACTAAGTTAAAACATTTAAACTAAATTTTATTCAAAATATTTTTAAAACTAAATTTCATATTAGTATAATTCAAAATAGTCTTATTCATTTACTTAACAAAACAGTTTCAACTTATTTAAATCATATTAGTACATACTTTAAACATACATACCAATCTATATACTTTATACCTTTCAAAATTACTTAGCTATGGAAAGTTAACCTTGATTTGGAAGTGCTCGAACCTTCAAAATAGTCGCAGAAATCATATTTTCAATCCAAGAGTTTGAAATCACAAATAAATCAGTACATCAATTCCAAAAGATAGGGTTATATCAATCAAATCCAAAACTCAAGGACTGAACACCGGCTCATTTCAAATTGTTCAAATATATATACATATATCTTTCGAATATCACATCACACTTTGGAATTTGAAATCAAAATTAGTTCCACATGTCACTCGCATAACAAAACTACCGAAGTGGCCTCTCTCCCACTCTGAAACTCGAAAATCAATGTCGATGATGCATGCATTCATCATCGAAATTATTTTCCAGCGACATAAATGGGTTCTGGACTTTTATTTTCTCAAACTTCTTTTGAAATTTCTTCGAAATCATTTGAAACTCATTAAAATCATTTGAAACATTTCATATTCGGAAAATACTTTCAAATCATATTATTTATTATTTCAAAATCTTAAAACCAGTTTCAAAAAAAATGCCAGAGTTCAATCACTCAAATTTAGATTCAAAACCTTCAGTTATAAATCATTTTATATGAAACCATTTCTTATATAATTTTCAAAATTCCAAATCCTTTCGAAACTTCAAATTCTCATTTTAAAAGGGTATATAATCCTTATCGAAAACATTTCACTTATATATATAAATATGGTCATCCTTATCAAAATAATAACTTCGATGAATACAAAAATTCCAAAAATAAAATCAACCACAAATTTTTCCAAGGGATGATTCAAGGATGGATTTCAAAACAAAACAGAGATTCAAATTTAGAGGAACTCTAATCAAATAGAATTCTGATTCAAAGATAAGCTCAAACGAAGGTAAGATACTTAAATTACCAAATAGAAGATGGATAAGCCCATATAAACCGCGGGCGACCTTATCAGGGTCAACCGTGACGTCAGGAATATAATTGATGCGAAAATCTAAGGCAAATCGACCTTCGATCGCCAGAGAGAGAATCCATGTATAGCAGAATATAGAAAACATTGTAAACCGAGGATACAGAAATCTCCAATGAATCAATGCCAATTGTAAGGGAGTTTCACCCTTTTACAAATCATTCAAAGATTGGTGGAATCACCACCTTATAAAGGTCATTCAAAGTGGGGTTATGCAATGCTCCAAAATCAAAAGAATACAGATAGAGGAGACAGGAATGGATTACAGAACAAGTGGGAGCATTCCAAAATTCAAAGGAATCCTAATCGATAAAAATCCAAACCAAGATTAGAGATATATAACCTATATTAATACAAAATAATTCTCATTCAAAATTTGGAAAAGACTCAAATTCATATCATACGAAAATAGGAGCATAAATATCTTTAGTTGGACAACTTCAGTTAAGCAAAAGATACAACAGGGTTTACTCAAAGCAACCTAACATACTACAGATTTGCCTTACCCAAAATAGATTCTTATCAACAATGAATCTAGATCAAACAAGCTAGAGGTTCGAAATTTAAGAGGATCCTAATCAAAGAAATTACTAACAAGGTGGATACGGAAGGAATGAAGTTTAGAAAAATTTTACTTTCAAAGCAAGAAAATTTATATCAAAATAATCTTTGAAAATTCTTTAAAATAATTTGAAATCGTTTTATACTTCGAAAATAAGTTCTCTCACAAAGAAATGATTATGAGGTTGATTTCACTCATTCTAGGGTATTTCGAGTTTTTGCTCCGCAGGCTAAGGTTTGCCTAAAACCAAAGCTCTAATACCAACTGTAACGACCCACTATTTTGGACCATTCAAATCGACAATAATCCACACATGTCTGACTTGAATAATTCAAAATAACAAATTGTAATAAAATTTGGAGCAAATAAAATCAAACACTGAATCACAGACACAGAATATCAGAATAACTCGCAACGGAAATAAAATACCATAGTTGTAACAACCCTGTATTTTACAATTAATTTTAATTTGATTTTTCAAATTTAAGAGCTTTATTTATGAAAAGAATAAATGTTGTTATTGTAAATATAAAAAACTTTGATTTTGTATGTGGATTTGAATTCCAAATATGACTAAATTTAATATTTCCAGAAAATGTGAATTTTGGTCAAATAGTCAAACTTCGACTTTTAACTTGAAAATTTAAAAGTTTGAAATTTATGAATTTTATCTTTTATTATAAAAATAGATTTAATAACTTGAATACTGCTTTTCGTTTCGTTGCAAACGGATTTAAATTGCAAAAGTTATACTATTTTCAATATTGTGTGTATATTGGGTTATTCCGCAATATTCTTTATTTTAAAATTATATAAATGACATTTTTATTTGATATATTTTATTCTAATTTGTACATTTATGTTATATAAAATATATTTTGGCTTTTAAATATTTTTAAAGTAAGGTAGGAATTTTTCCAGAGTTAGTAGTATTTTTCTTGCAAATTTCCATGCCCTGTTTGTAAATTTTAAACATTTTCTTTAATCCTTTTCTATTTTCTCCAATTTAATTATCTATTTTATTTTGAAAATGATAAATAAATTATTTTAATTCAAATTTTCACTTCATAATATTTTTATAATGAAGTGTATAGTTTTTCAAGACTGACAGTGATTTATTTATAATTTTTGAACATTGTTTGGTATTTTTAAGTAATTTTCTTCATTCTTTTTATATTTTTCCAAAATTTATTATTTGTTTTCTCATATTTATAATTGATTTCGGTTTGTAAATTATTTTTCTGAATATTTTTGTTTATATAAAGATTAAAAAGAAAAGAAATATGAAAGGTTGTAAAACACTTTGAAACTTAAGCCCTTTTTTGTCCAAACCCTTCATTTTCTTTAACTCCTCAAATTTTGCCCTAGCCATCTAAAACCCTAGTGTAGCCGCCACTTTTTGTTTCTCATCTTTTCACGTGAAAACAAATCAGCTCCTCATTTCTCATGGCTTCATCCAAAAATAGGTAATGGCCTCTCCTTCTTTTTCTTCTTTTCTCTTCATTTTCAATGATTTTTGCCATGTTTCTCTTGCTTTGCTTGGCCTAACACCTCCACCATCTCCTCCACCAACCACCACCACTTCCTTCCCCACACCATCCACGACCAAACCCCCTCCTCCTCTGACCATGACAGGCCATGCACTCCTTTTGACTAAAAACCACATAAAACCTTGCACAAATCCCTTAAAACAATGCATAGCCACCACTAGTTGCAACATACCTTCGCCCACCACCTTGGACACCACCTCTACCCGCCACCACCACCTTGCTACCACCACTACACATCACCATCTCCTCTGTCCAGACCTGTAGCAAGTCATGGCCAAGCCTAGGACCTTGTAGACCGAGCCAAAGATGAACCAAAACTCCACCATATTGCATAAAACTCTTCACATGCCTATGTTGTAACTTCCCCATCATCTCTAGCTTGTAGCCGTGCATCCCTTGGTCCAAACTAGACCTAAACCATGTCCAAACCTGAACCAAAACATTCCCTAGGCCATGCAAAAGGATAGAGAAAGCAAGGCAAAAGATTTGACATTCAAATCTCTTTTCGTTTAAAAGTTATTCCATTTCAAGTGCGTTGAAATTGTGTTTGTTTTGGGTTGTAATACAAGAGTTGTAGCTTTGGATCTTGCTCTCCACTCAAGTCCGTAGTCTTGTCATCGTGCTTTTGTTCCATGGTGTCATTGGTTTTGATATCTCCAGCACAAACAGGTGAGTTATTCTCACCAGACAATATGTACCTATATAACTGATAAACCGACACCATTTGAATCTGTAATGTATATCATCATGTTATATATGTTTATAATATTATCATATGATGTTCACACCTGTTATTACACTTATTATATCATATGTTACTATTATTTAATGTTATTCTGTTATTTATATCTGTTATCACCATTGCAAGTTCCCTGTAGATTAGAATCACTATGGGTTGAAATGATACATACCCGAACGGACTTTAGAATAGGGAAAAATCGTTATGGGCTGAAATGATAGGCCTGAATGATTTTTATTTAAATTATTTTAACTTGGGATTGCGGGTTTGAAATGATAGAACCCGGATTTTTCTTTTTTAACTGCGGATTGAAATGATACATATCCGTATCACTTGACCTAGGTTAGAAAATTATATACAGGCCCGTGGTTATTTTATAAAGTGTTTTGAATATTTTTAAGTATTTTAAAAATATAAATTTATGAAATTTGATTTAAACAGATTTTGAAATATTTTGAATTAAAGAAATTATGATTTTTCTATGTGTTAAAAATGTAATTAATGAATGGTTTAACTGGATTTTTGAAATATAACTTAAGTTGGAAATTTGGAATTTTGGTTAAAAATGATATTTAAGTTATATAAATAAAATGGATATTAAATTTTATTTGGAAATGGTAAATATGATAATTTGATTAAATTTGAATTTAAGTGATTATTAAGTATTATTGATTTTTCTATGAATTTAAGTGGTTAAATAAATGAATGTTTAAAAGTGATCTTTTAAAATATAACTTGACTAGGAAATGTGAAATTTGGGTTTAATTAAAGGTTTAAGTTAATTAAATAAAATTGGAAATTTTGTTAAATTGTGAAATGGTAATTTAAATTTGAAGTGTTAAGTCTATTTGTTGAAATGTGAAGAATTGGAACTTTTACACTTAAACTTATTAAGTAAATTGTTGAAAATTGGATTTAATTATAAGAAATTTATTGTGAAAGAAATGTGTAAAGTTCTAATTAATGAAAGAAATATGTAAAGTTTAATTTATGAAAGAAACGTGTAAAGTTCTAATTTATGAAAGAAATGTGTAAAGTTTTACCTACTGAAAGAAACATGTAAAGTCTTAATTAATGAAAGAAACATGTAAGTCTTAATTTGTGTAATATTGATTTAAAATAATAAATGCCCTTTTGTAATAAAACGTAAATTAAAACGTACATTCGATAATGTAAGTTTAATTAGTGTAATATTGATTAAATGATAAATGCTCTTTACTGTAATAGGAATTTAAGTTAAAAAGTACATTTAATATGTAAGTTTTAATTAATGTAAATGACATATTTTAATGACTAAAATAATAAAGTTTCTTTATTGTAATGATAATGTAAGTTAATAAGGTACTCTTAACTTAACATAAGAATTTTAGCATTAAATTGGATATTACAGTAACAAAGTTTATTTAACTATAAGGCTATGATAAAATGACCATGTTAAAAATTTGTAAGTATATAAATACTTTGATTATATAAAATGTTAAATTGGGAAGTATTACATTCCAAAAATGCTATGATTCCTTAAGGTTACATTACCAAAATGCTATGATAATTTAAAGGAAGATTTCAAGTTTAATAAATTAAAGGAAATATTCAGTGATTTTGAAATTTGGGTTTTATTGAAATGATATATTATTGAATTGGTTTTGAAATGGAAATGATATATTTTTGAATTGGTTTTGAATAGATATGTTTTGGGTTTGAAAGTATGTATTAGTTTGAAATAAATGATATGATTTTGAAATGGTTTAAAGGATGTATTTTGATTTGAAACATAAACTATCTTTAAAAGTTATAACCACGGGTTATAATAACGATTTGTTGGCAAAGAGACCGGGATCGGATATGGACATACTCTCTGTCGATACCGAAAACCACTTTGACAACCGTGTACGCGGTGGAGATTCCAGAATGAAGTAGGATGGTGGCGACGTTCTTAAGGTATGTTACGTGGACCCAACTCCCGTGAGTTGGCATAAGGTGGCTAAAACAGGAGCGATCTCGGACCAGTGAGGTAGCACCTCTTCTCGGACACATTTCTTCGATATTATACTCTTACTTGTGATTGATTAGATGGCCATCCTCCGATTTGGGAGTGTTGTTCGAGGTGGAACGGTAGTGGCTGCTATGCGTATCCATCAGTCCGTGTGCGTAATTGGTATATCTACCCTGGCATTGCCTAGTTGTGCCGTGTCACCTACCATATCGAGCTTTACTACGATTATGATTTTAAGATCCGACCGCGTTAAGGTTCTCCATCCCCTTAACGCTATTTTCTATATGATTATACTTTACTTATTTAGACACTATTATAATATCGAATATTACTACATAGTAGATAGTTTAACGGATCCTTAGAGGATGGGCGGTCCCAAGCATCTTCTAAGTTACTTGTACCTTTATTACAGTTCACTTGAGTTGGTTTACATTATATAAGTATATATTGTCCTGACTCGAGTGTTTTGTGTTTTGCTTTACGCTCGGGTCAGCCTGAGTTATTCACAGATTTGGATTTCCACTCTCTTGGAGATTTGAATCGCTGGAGATTATCTGCTTGTCATGTCCTATCTATTTCAATTCCGTTGTTCTACTCAGCTTGTACTTGGTTATTTTATTGAGACTTTTGTCGTACTCTATTTCTTCTGTTGTATCTTATGTAACTCTGACATATTTAGATAGTAGCTTCATGAACTACTATTTCTTTTACTTCCGCTGCATTATTTTACTCTGTGTCTGTGATCTGTGATTATATTTATTTACTGTATATTCTGAGATTTGCCAAATTTTAATTACAACGCGGTATTTTGAGCAATTCAACTCCGGCATGAGTGTCTACCTATACACTTATAATGGATGCGAATGGTTGAAAATATCGGGTCGTTACAGTTGGTATCAGAGCTTTGGCTTTGAGGCAAAACTTAGAATGTATGGTAAATTTATTTACAGAATCACCTTCATTCGAGTTTGAATCTCTTCCTTTTGATTCGATTTCCTTTGAATTTTGGAACATTTCCTGCGGTTTCGAAATTCATTCGTGTCCCTCACTATTCATCATCTTTTGATTCTAGAGTATCCCATGACTCCACTTCGAATGATCTTTATAGTGAATTGGCGGTCTCACCAATATTCTAATTTTCTTGTAAAAGGGTGAAAATCCTTTACAGTCAGCATCGTTCACCAGAGATTTTTATTTATCCTTGGTTTAGATGCTAATATCTTTTATTATTCCAAACTCTATCTCTTGAGATCGAATGTAGATTTATCCCAGAAAAATCCACATCGATCTTATTCTTTAAGTCACGGTTGACTCGGTTAAGGTTGTCCGCGATTTATCTAAGCTTACCCATCTCTCTACTCTGTTTAACCATCTTGTCTTTTGTTTCTAAACTATCTCCAAACATTTTGAATTGTACTTGTAAATCTACGTTTTGTTTTATATATGGTGTTGTTTGAGTTGTTGATGTTGATTTGGATTTCCGATCGATTCGTCTGATCAACGCTATCGATAGGATTTCTAAAACACTTTGACAGAACAAACGGACACAATATTATTTTAAATTTGGTTAATGAAATAAAAATTTTGATATATAAGTAAATTTATGGAACTTAATAAATTGATTTAAATTGATAATTTGAAATGATAATACTTGATTTATCATTTATTGTTCTACAAATGAATTTATAAATAGTTGTTTATAAATTGATTTGGGAACTGAAATGAATTTGAATCAAGAATTTGAGAATTCAAGTTTCCGATGGTTTCAAACCTTGTGTTTTCAGTTTTAAAAGGATATATTATTTAAAGTATTTCGAATAGAAATTTTGTTTTCAAAGAATTTTAAAAGGTTTAAAATTTAGTGCTCTTCTCTTTGTCGCTGGAAAATAATTTCGGTGATGACTGCAGCATCATCGACGTTCATTTTTGAGTTTCGAAGTGAAGAGACCGTTCTGTTGTCTTGCTACAGCTTGGTTTTGGGAAATTTAATTGATTTGAATTTCTAAAATATGACTGAATTTATAATATATATATATATGATTTAAATTTGATTTGACATATTATATACATATATTTATTTATCTCTTAATGGTTTGAAGGGAATCGGAAATTTAATTCTTACATTTTATCTTAAAGAATAATTTCAGTTATAAAAAGAAAATTAAAATTTTTGAATAAATGATTCAAACTTGAGATAATTGAATTGGAAAGTTTTATTTGTATAACACAATTTCATTCCAATATAACTTACCTAAATTACACAAAAATTGAATATGAAATTGGATAATATACAATATAGAAAGGATTTTTATAAATAAAATTTGAGTGGTTATAATAAATGTTATACACTTAAATTTTAGTTATAAAAGATTAACAGAGGTAAATAGTGAAAAAGGGATTTAAAGAGATTTTATTTAAATAACTTAATAATCAAATTTGATTTAATATGGAACCTTAAGTCTAACCTAGGAATTTTAATAAAAGTTATTTCCTGAAATGAATATGTTGTATAATAAATAATGTATCTTTGAATAGATAAAATAAAATACATTTGAATTGGACATTTTGTAATAAAGTTTATTTAACTTAAAATCATAGTTTAATTGATGTCTAAATGAATAAATGTGTAAAGAAATTTGATTGTTATATTTGCTATGATAAATAATTTTATCTATGAAATAGATATGTCTTAAAAAAAATGAATAATTAGGATTTAAATAGTTAAAATGTATTCTAACATCACTAAATTTGATAATTGAGAATTTGGTTTTCAAATGGAATTTTAAGTGTAACTTATTAAAGGAATATCTATTTATGAAATGGGTATTTTAAATAAAGTGTTAGGTTATGTGTTAAATTAAGAGTTAAGTAAAATAGTGAGCTTTTGAATTAATAAACGAAGTATAGTTTAATTTGGATATTCCATTCATAAAAGTTTGTTTTAATAAGTCATAAGTTAAATGATATCCAAATAAATATTTCTGAAATTAAACTGATTTGAAATACTAATATATCTACTATAGCATTTTATAGGAGCTGCTGTTTTGAAAATACAATGTTTTGGAAATTTTTATAATTGAATGAACTTAGAAATGTTACAACTTTAAAATGAATATTATTTGACCTTGAATTAAAATGGTTTAAAGAAAGATTATTTTAAAAGGTGTTATGATTTTCTAAGTATTATGTTTTTTTTTTAGAATTACATTTCCAAAGTGTTATGATTTTAGTAGTATGATTTCCAAATGATAAACATCACTAATTTGTTATGATTTCAAAGCGTTATTGTTTCACATTTATTATCTTATTTTGTTTTTTTTAAACTATCTTTTGGTTGTCCTTATTTCTCTTATCTTGTTACAGAATGGGAAGGCTATTGCTTATACCAGTCTGTTTAGACATCTTTTTATAATCTTTGAAATCTTTGTTACTCATCTGGATCTGAACACTGTTTTTCCATTCATAGACCGTCGGTCAATTGAAAGGGGTGATTCAGACTCTAGAGGATCTTTTTCGTGTTTGTGTTCTTGATTTGATCACCTCCAACTTGTTAAACTTGCCTATAACAATAGTTATCAGGTGTAATTCCAATATTCTTATCATCTTGTCTTAATTCTATTCATTCTATCTTTTTAGGTGCTTTCCCGTACCTCGTTCCTTTTCGGGGACGAAAAGTTTTGAGTGGGGGAGAGTGTAACAACCCTGTATTTTACAATTAATTTTAATTTGATTTTTCAAATTTAAGAGCTTTATTTATGAAAAGAATAAATGTTGTTATTGTAAATATAAAAAACTTTGATTTTGTATGTGGATTTGAATTCCAAATATGACTAAATTTAATATTTCCAGAAAATGTGAATTTTGGTCAAATAGTCAAACTTCGACTTTTAACTTGAAAATTTAAAAGTTTGAAATTTATGAATTTTATCTTTTATTATAAAAATAGATTTAATAACTTGAATACTGCTTTTCGTTTCGTTGCAAACGGATTTAAATTGCAAAAGTTATACTATTTTCAATATTGTGTGTATATTGGGTTATTCCGCAATATTCTTTATTTTAAAATTATATAAATGACATTTTTATTTGATATATTTTATTCTAATTTGTACATTTATGTTATATAAAATATATTTTGGCTTTTAAATATTTTTAAAGTAAGGTAGGAATTTTTCCAGAGTTAGTAGTATTTTTCTTGCAAATTTCCATGCCCTGTTTGTAAATTTTAAACATTTTCTTTAATCCTTTTCTATTTTCTCCAATTTAATTATCTATTTTATTTTGAAAATGATAAATAAATTATTTTAATTCAAATTTTCACTTCATAATATTTTTATAATGAAGTGTATAGTTTTTCAAGACTGACAGTGATTTATTTATAATTTTTGAACACTGTTTGGTATTTTTAAGTAATTTTCTTCATTCTTTTTATATTTTTCCAAAATTTATTATTTGTTTTCTCATATTTATAATTGATTTCGGTTTGTAAATTATTTTTCTGAATATTTTTGTTTATATAAAGATTAAAAAGAAAAGAAATATGAAAGGTTGTAAAACACTTTGAAACTTAAGCCCTTTTTTGTCCAAACCCTTCATTTTCTTTAACTCCTCAAATTTTGCCCTAGCCATCTAAAACCCTAGTGTAGCCGCCACTTTTTGTTTCTCATCTTTTCACGTGAAAACAAATCAGCTCCTCATTTCTCATGGCTTCATCCAAAAATAGGTAATGGCCTCTCCTTCTTTTTCTTCTTTTCTCTTCATTTTCAATGATTTTTGCCATGTTTCTCTTGCTTTGCTTGGCCTAACACCTCCACCATCTCCTCCACCAACCACCACCACTTCCTTCCCCACACCATCCACGACCAAACCCCCTCCTCCTCTGACCATGACAGGCCATGCACTCCTTTTGACTAAAAACCACATAAAACCTTGCACAAATCCCTTAAAACAATGCATAGCCACCACTAGTTGCAACATACCTTCGCCCACCACCTTGGACACCACCTCTACCCGCCACCACCACCTTGCTACCACCACTACACATCACCATCTCCTCTGTCCAGACCTGTAGCAAGTCATGGCCAAGCCTAGGACCTTGTAGACCGAGCCAAAGATGAACCAAAACTCCACCATATTGCATAAAACTCTTCACATGCCTATGTTGTAACTTCCCCATCATCTCTAGCTTGTAGCCGTGCATCCCTTGGTCCAAACCAGACCTAAACCATGTCCAAACCTGAACCAAAACATTCCCTAGGCCATGCAAAAGGATAGAGAAAGCAAGGCAAAAGATTTGACATTCAAATCTCTTTTCGTTTAAAAGTTATTCCATTTCAAGTGCGTTGAAATTGTGTTTGTTTTGGGTTGTAATACAAGAGTTGTAGCTTTGGATCTTGCTCTCCACTCAAGTCCGTAGTCTTGTCATCGTGCTTTTGTTCCATGGTGTCATTGGTTTTGATATCTCCAGCACAAACAGGTGAGTTATTCTCACCAGACAATATGTACCTATATAACTGATAAACCGACACCATTTGAATCTGTAATGTATATCATCATGTTATATATGTTTATATTATTATCATATGATGTTCACACCTGTTATTACACTTATTATATCATATGTTACTATTATTTAATGTTATTCTGTTATTTATATCTGTTATCACCATTGCAAGTTCCCTGTAGATTAGAATCACTATGGGTTGAAATGATACATACCCGAACGGACTTTAGAATAGGGAAAAATCGTTATGGGCTGAAATGATAGGCCTGAATGATTTTTATTTAAATTATTTTAACTTGGGATTGCGGGTTTGAAATGATAGAACCCGGATTTTTCTTTTTTAACTGCGGATTGAAATGATACATATCCGTATCACTTGACCTAGGTTAGAAAATTATATACAGGCCCGTGGTTATTTTATAAAGTGTTTTGAATATTTTTAAGTATTTTAAAAATATAAATTTATGAAATTTGATTTAAACAGATTTTGAAATATTTTGAATTAAAGAAATTATGATTTTTCTATGTGTTAAAAATGTAATTAATGAATGGTTTAACTGGATTTTTGAAATATAACTTAAGTTGGAAATTTGGAATTTTGGTTAAAAATGATATTTAAGTTATATAAATAAAATGGATATTAAATTTTATTTGGAAATGGTAAATATGATAATTTGATTAAATTTGAATTTAAGTGATTATTAAGTATTATTGATTTTTCTATGAATTTAAGTGGTTAAATAAATGAATGTTTAAAAGTGATCTTTTAAAATATAACTTGACTAGGAAATGTGAAATTTGGGTTTAATTAAAGGTTTAAGTTAATTAAATAAAATTGGAAATTTTGTTAAATTGTGAAATGGTAATTTAAATTTGAAGTGTTAAGTCTATTTGTTGAAATGTGAAGAATTGGAACTTTTACACTTAAACTTATTAAGTAAATTGTTGAAAATTGGATTTAATTATAAGAAATTTATTGTGAAAGAAATGTGTAAAGTTCTAATTAATGAAAGAAATATGTAAAGTTTAATTTATGAAAGAAACGTGTAAAGTTCTAATTTATGAAAGAAATGTGTAAAGTTTTACCTACTGAAAGAAACATGTAAAGTCTTAATTAATGAAAGAAACATGTAAGTCTTAATTTGTGTAATATTGATTTAAAATAATAAATGCCCTTTTGTAATAAAACGTAAATTAAAACGTACATTCGATAATGTAAGTTTAATTAGTGTAATATTGATTAAATGATAAATGCTCTTTACTGTAATAGGAATTTAAGTTAAAAAGTACATTTAATATGTAAGTTTTAATTAATGTAAATGACATATTTTAATGACTAAAATAATAAAGTTTCTTTATTGTAATGATAATGTAAGTTAATAAGGTACTCTTAACTTAACATAAGAATTTTAGCATTAAATTGGATATTACAGTAACAAAGTTTATTTAACTATAAGGCTATGATAAAATGACCATGTTAAAAATTTGTAAGTATATAAATACTTTGATTATATAAAATGTTAAATTGGGAAGTATTACATTCCAAAAATGCTATGATTCCTTAAGGTTACATTACCAAAATGCTATGATAATTTAAAGGAAGATTTCAAGTTTAATAAATTAAAGGAAATATTCAGTGATTTTGAAATTTGGGTTTTATTGAAATGATATATTATTGAATTGGTTTTGAAATGGAAATGATATATTTTTGAATTGGTTTTGAATAGATATGTTTTGGGTTTGAAAGTATGTATTAGTTTGAAATAAATGATATGATTTTGAAATGGTTTAAAGGATGTATTTTGATTTGAAACATAAACTATCTTTAAAAGTTATAACCACGGGTTATAATAACGATTTGTTGGCAAAGAGACCGGGATCGGATATGGACATACTCTCTGTCGATACCGAAAACCACTTTGACAACCGTGTACGCGGTGGAGATTCCAGAATGAAGTAGGATGGTGGCGACGTTCTTAAGGTATGTTACGTGGACCCAACTCCCGTGAGTTGGCATAAGGTGGCTAAAACAGGAGCGATCTCGGACCAGTGAGGTAGCACCTCTTCTCGGACACATTTCTTCGATATTATACTCTTACTTGTGATTGATTAGATGGCCATCCTCCGATTTGGGAGTGTTGTTCGAGGTGGAACGGTAGTGGCTGCTATGCGTATCCATCAGTCCGTGTGCGTAATTGGTATATCTACCCTGGCATTGCCTAGTTGTGCCGTGTCACCTACCATATCGAGCTTTACTACGATTATGATTTTAAGATCCGACCGCGTTAAGGTTCTCCATCCCCTTAACGCTATTTTCTATATGATTATACTTTACTTATTTAGACACTATTATAATATCGAATATTACTACATAGTAGATAGTTTAACGGATCCTTAGAGGATGGGCGGTCCCAAGCATCTTCTAAGTTACTTGTACCTTTATTACAGTTCACTTGAGTTGGTTTACATTATATAAGTATATATTGTCCTGACTCGAGTGTTTTGTGTTTTGCTTTACGCTCGGGTCAGCCTGAGTTATTCACAGATTTGGATTTCCACTCTCTTGGAGATTTGAATCGCTGGAGATTATCTGCTTGTCATGTCCTATCTATTTCAATTCCGTTGTTCTACTCAGCTTGTACTTGGTTATTTTATTGAGACTTTTTTCGTACTCTATTTCTTCTGTTGTATCTTATGTAACTCTGACATATTTAGATAGTAGCTTCATGAACTACTATTTCTTTTACTTCCGCTGCATTATTTTACTCTGTGTCTGTGATCTGTGATTATATTTATTTACTGTATATTCTGAGATTGGCCAAATTTTAATTACAACGCGGTATTTTGAGCAATTCAACTCCGGCATGAGTGTCTACCTATACACTTATAATGGATGCGAATGGTTGAAAATATCGGGTCGTTACAATAGTAGTTCATGAAGCTACTATATACAACTCTCAAAATATATACAAAATCTCATAGTCAAATAAATACAATAGATATCAGGATACATAAGTCAATATTACAGAGACAATACTGAATAGGAAATACCTGGAATAGAAGTCGATGAACCGATAGACAAATAAGCTCCAACAGATCTCTAGCTCCAGAAGGTGAATCCAAAGCTGTGATTCTCAGGCTGGCCCGAGCGTAAAGTAAAACACAAACACTCGAGTCAGGACATACATACTTATACAATGTAAACCAACTCAAGTGAACTGTAAAAACAATACACAATAACTCAAAGGATGCTTGGGATCGCCCATCCTTTAAGGATTCATTAAACAATCAATTAAGCAGAAATAAACGCTATCATAGAAATGTCCATATTAAAGTAAACCAATGAAAATAATAGTGTTAATGTGACTAGGGTAGCGCAGAGTTGCAGTAATCACTCACCTCTAGTCACACTCTCAAATTGAAGGTGTACATCCAAATAAATCACAAGAAAATAAAATAGTATACAGAGAAATGTACCCGTGGTTATAGATTTCAAAATGGTTTAAAAATTCGAATTAAAACATTCATTTAAACCATTTAAAAGTAAAGTCATTATACCTTTAAATCAAATATTCAATTCCCAAGAATTTAGCCTTTTCTGAGTTCATTTATTCACTTAAATACATTAAACATTAAAATTCCAGCTTTCGCAGCACTTAGAAATTGCTACGGTAAGTTACATTTGAAAACAATTCAATGCTGCAAAGACAGCATTTGAAACTGCTGTAATAGTACAGTTTTAGTTGGAAAAAAGTTCAATTCAGAAAAGACAGCATTTACAAAACTGCTGTAATAGTTCAGTTATATTCAAAATCACATTTCAGCCAACTACAGCACTTAACAAGTGCTACAATAGCTCTGTCATTAATTTCAGGTTCAAGTTTAGTTTCAGCACTACAACACTTACAAAGTGCTATGATAGTGTGATGACCTACAAATCCGTATCCTTTAAATTGACATCAATTTCCAACAAATCAACTCAAGAAGAACGGAAATACGAACCATCAAGGTTAAAGAAAAAGAGGTAGAAGAAGACAGAAAAAGAAACAGAAACAATATCAGAATCTCACATTCGCAGCGGGACCATATATAATAGATGAATAAATAATCTTTATAACAAAGAACTATATCAGTTTATACAATACATCATCATAATTTACCACAACAACACACGTCACTGGACAGTTATATAAACTTGTCCACATAACATAATACACAGCGGAATAATACTAGTATAAGTGATACGTCTCGCCATCCAGCTCGCCTCCAGATCTCCACAGCAATCCATCCAGATCCAATTGATAACCTGATTCTAGGCTGCCCGTGTGGAAAATTATGGGCACCCAGAGTTTAGAAAGGGAACAATAAACTCCAGGTCAGTCATGGGACTGGTGTGAGATCTTAAAAACAGTTATTTTCACAAAGAAAATAAAACAAATTCGCAATGCTTTTGGAAAATGAAACTACCATAAGGCCTCCCGCCACACACACAATGCAAACGCAAAATTGGAGGAGATTTCTCCTTATGATAGTCAAACATGCTTGATACGCAAAATCTTTTTAACATTATCATTAGTGCCTAGTGTGGAAAACATCTCGAAAGTATAATATTAATCTTAGCCAGCATTCAACCATTATTGTATGCCTACTATAGCTACTATGTTCAATAGTAGGTTACCGTCACATTCCATAGCAGGTTATACAACTAAAACCGTACAAAGCTCGTATTGTTTCTTTGGATTTTCCAACAAATGGTCAGGCTAAGGAACTTCCTATGCCACATGGGTACGCTTCTGGAGGGACGTCCCGAGAACTTAACCAGCTCTCTGCCAACACAAGGCTGGGTTACCTCTTACTAGGTAACTACTACTCGAGTATGCCACCCCCCGATCGTTTGCGACCTTTATCCGAGGGCCCTCGATCACAAAGCAACAACCACACAGTAAATGAGATTGATGCAACCACACAGGTAAAGCATCTGGGCTCCATACCATGATACCACCTTTTTCCAGAAGGAAATGACATACCCTAAAGGGTGCGACCCTCATAACCTTGCCGCATTTTCCTGTTTCGACCATTTCCGGGGTGTGAGGTTCGATGAGGTCTCCTCCACAAAGCTACGCTTTACACGAAAGCCATGCTTTGATCACGAATGATCAACCAATGATCATCAACACACAGCAACACTTAGCATGCCACACTACCAAATTGGGAGTATATCACTGATAACCTTCAACTACATAACCTCTGAGCTCGTACGTCTCAGAGAAGGGTGTTAAGTTAAGAGAATAAATCTCCGCCACCAAACATAAATGTATTTGAAAGAAATCTGCTTTATATCTCAAAGTGTAATATCAGACATACGACCATACAAATCTGTTCCGGGGTCGAACAGAATCGAAGGCACTTCGTCCCATAAAGGAAGAAGCCCTTGCAAATCCGGTCTTCAATTGCAATCCATAACGTCGTATCATTATTCGGAATGGGTTATATAACACAAAGGTCCTCTCCCGGCTTAACCGAATAACGAGCGCTTGTTTTAAAAACAAATTCAAATGCCATTTCAAAGGCAAATATTGATAGTTGGTTATTTAACTATCAAACAACATTCACAACAATCAACCAATTTAAATAAATTTCCCAAATTATTAAATTTCAAAATATCTTTGCAAGATATATATTTTCCACACTTCATCACTTTGAAAACCAATTCCAAATAACGAACCATTTGCAAATTTATTTCTGAATTTATTTCCAAATACCAAATCATTTTACAAATCGATTTCCAAGTTTATTTCAACACAAAATCCATTTTCATTCAACACCAAATAAATTTTCATATCGATTTCCCAAAGATTTATTTTCAAATACCAAATCAATTATCGAATTGATTTCTAGAAATTTATCATCTTTTAAATAAATCCCTTTATTCTTTCCAAATTTTTTAAAATCTGAATTTTTAATAAATACTTCAACTTTTAAACAATGTTATTTAAAATCCTTTTATTAAAATCTTTTTCCATATTTTGGAAATAATTCGATAAGATTTCAAAAATCAACTTTATGCTTTTAAATTCCTTCTTTTAAGTTCACCCAATTCTTTCAAAATGAATTTACTTAAAATTTCCTACTTTAATTTCAAAAATCCAATTTTATTTATTTCTGGTATCCAACGATACCAAAAATACATTTGGCTAAATTATAGCCTTCAACAAATTCAATCATCAATATAATCATTCACAGATTATCAATAAATCATCACACAACATATGAAACAAATTCATACAATTTGAGGAATCCAGTTGGATCCCTCCAACCTGTTTCCCTGCATCCACAGATGTTAGCACAACAATTAAATACCCATTCCACTTCGAGGTGGAATATCGCGGTATATGGGATTTATAAAATATCATCCGCTATTATGCGGCGCATAGGGTCTCATCCGCTATATAATGCGGGAAATCAATCATCAAATATATATATATATATATATATATATATATCCTACTATATCTAATATCATCAATAGATAAATCATCCAATTCATCCAAACACATCCAACAATTTAAATTAACTAGGCAACAAATTTGAGTGAGAAGATCTCACCTTTGCTTTTTATTTGCAGTCCATTTCCAATTCGACTTGTTTTCTCGATTTATAGACCTTGTAAAAACAATTTATTAATATTCGAAATAAATCGAATAATTCAATTGCCATTTTATATTTTAATTAACTAATGATTTAATTTCTGTTTTAAACTTTACATATATTTTCCGAAATCCTAGTTGCTTTATATATATATATATATATCTGTTAAAAACTAATTTTCTGTTTTTGATTCTTACATATAAATTTCAAATCTGCACGTATTAAATCAAGTTTAATAAATAAAAATAAAATAAAAACAAGTAAACAAATCAAATACCTCACTGCCTATTTGAAATTGCGATGCACGAAACCAACACCCTAGCCACGCGATCTCGACTTCCTTCGCAACTCCCAAAACCCAATAGGAGCGAAAATATCATGACCCATCGAACTCATGGCCTTCACAGATATCGAAATCGACGTCGCAACATCGCAACCCCAACACCTTCGAGACCATCGCGCCGCCGACCCTGAGACCACCACTGCTCGTGCCCATTCGATCGCAAATCGATCTGCCTTGCTCGACGGACCACTGCTGTCGCCTTGCCAAATCGCGACGACGCCGCCATGCTTCCTTCCAAAATCGAGCGCCTCTCGCGTGCGCGAGCGCTAGCGCGCACGTGTGCTTCCTCCGATTCGCCTATGCTCGCTCGCGATTTTGAATGAGGCGGTCGATCTCCTCCCTCTTTTTTTTTAATTTATTTGTGAATTCGATTTCGATTGAAGATGAAAAGGGGAAAGGATAGGTATCGGTTATGTTCGAATAAACTGGGAAGGATAAAGAAAAGTCGAGGAGTGGCCATTTTCTTGAATGGAATGAAGGCTCGGCATTCTCTTCATTTTTTTTCAATTTGTTTTCCGAGTTGATTTTTTCAGAGAGGAAGGGAATGCGTGCTAGAAAAGATCTACTACAATGATTCTGGAAAGAACGAAAAAGCTCATGTGAAAGAAATACAGCTTGACTGGTCAATATGTATATAATATATTTTTAAATTCAAAGTCGTCTCGAAAATAAAGCCCAAAAATTTCGATCTTCTATCGAGGCATACCGCTAGGCGTTTGTAATGTTATACCCCTATCCCAAATGCACTGGAAAAGGTTTCGAGTTTCAATTTGATCGTATGGAGAAGATAGCTTTTTGAACCCAGTTATTAAATTAAATTTCGATATAATTTCAGCACGTTTGCTTATCGTACGACCAAACGATTACTCCAAACACTACGAAAATTGAAATCCAATAATAACACAATATTATGGATCCAATGGAACTAGTTTCGTCGAATTCCAAGACTGTGCCTCGGAAGGCTATTTTTAAATAGCGATTTAAACGATAAAATTCAAAACTGAACAAAACAGTTTCAAATTCAATTCTGAAAGTTCCATTACCTTCTGTATTATTAATATAAATTTTCGAAGCCTTCAAATTATTTTTAACAGGCTTAAAACTAAAGATTCAATAATTTACCCAACTGCAATAAATTAAATTCAATAATTGAATTGCCAAATTCATTCTGATATTTGAATTTCAAATTAAACTAACTTCCAGATATATTTAAAATCAATTAAATATTCTGATTTCCAATGTCAAAAATTCAAGGTCGTCACAGATAGCCCTTGGTTCATTTTAGCCTTTTATTTCATTTCTGCAACTATAGCACTTACAAAGTGCTACAGATTTACTTTAGTTCAGATTTTAGTTATTTTTCAGAAAAGATAGCATTTCTGAAGTGCTACTAATTAAATTTCTAGATTTACACTAAAATTTCAGAAACAATTAAACTTAAATTTAAACCATTTTAATTGTATAAAAATCATATTTTTCCACTTTAAAATGGTCATTTAAATATCCTTTAACTTATGATTTTTATAAAGTAAATTTCACAAATAAATATCAAATTTTTATTACTTCACTTATTAAATTCAAGTGTACAATTTTCCTATTCTTTGCATTCACTTAACACTTTAATTTAATTTATCATTTCACAAATAAAACTAAATTTCCATTTTTATTTTCCTTTACTTAAACTTCCATTTTTAAAACCAAATCTCACAAATTCCAAGTCAAGTTAAATTCCAAATTACCATTTTAAGCATTCATTTGTTTAACATTTTATATTCCTAGAAAAATCAATAACACTTTAATAAATCATTTTAAATTCCAATTAAATCAAAATGTCATGATTTACATTTTTAAAATACTTAAAAATATCTAGAGAAATATATAAAATTACCACGGGTATGTATACTATTTTCTAACCTGTCAAGTGATACGGATAATATATCATTTCAATCCGTAATTTACAAAGAAAAATCCGGGTTCTATCATTTCAAACCCGCAATCCCAAGTCAAATAAAATAAATAAAAATCACCCAGGCCTATCATTTCAGCCCGTAATGATTTTTCCCTATTCTAAAGTCCGTTCGGGTATGTATCATTTCAACCCATAGTGATTCTATTCTACAGGGAACTTGTAGTGTGAGAAACAGAAATAAATAAACAATACAACAGAATAGGACATAACAGATGATGTGACAAGTTAATAACAGGGTTTAACATCATATAAATGATATCACAGGCATGTATAACATAATATAAAAGTTTCTACACATTCACTTGGTGTCACTTCACAATTATATAGGTATATATGTCATGTGTGAAATACTCACCTCTTTACGCTGGAGTTCGCAAACAACACACATAAAAGAGAATCCGAAAAGCACGATAGCACGATTTGATTCAAGTGGAGAGAGAGTCAAGATGTATATCTTGTATATAACAATAAACAAAACCATATATAAATATATATACAATACCAAAATTTATTTTGAAACAAATTGAAATAGAGATAAACAAAGACATTACCAAGTTTCAACCAAGTTTTGCTTGCTTTTGACTCAACATGTGCTCGGCCTTAAGGCTAAATTGGTTCAGCCATGACATGTTTCAGGTGGTAAAGGATCAGGTTAGGACTGAAAATAACAGGGCTTGGTCAAGAATAGGAAGGGTCTGGAAGTTACAAAGTGTGGAAGGTCAAAAGGCAAGGCTAGAAAGGGTTTTAGTTCAACTTGGGCTCGGTCAAAGGCATATTTGGGCTCATCCAGGGGCTGCTACAGGTCAGGTCAGAGGTGGTGCTTGCTGGTGGTGGTGGCTAAAGAGGTGGTCGTGGCAAGCAATGCAGGTGGTGTTGCATATAGGGCTCGGTTAGCATGGTTTTGTGGAGTTTTTCATAGTTTTTGTGAAGTTTTGTTCAAGGGGAGGCCATGGCACTTTCAGGTCAGAGGAGTATGGTGGTTAGGCCATGGATTATGTAGGGAAGAAGTGATGGTGGTCGGTGGAGGTGATGGGGTTAGGCCGAGAACCATATGTAAAGATCAAGCAAAATCAAGTGACAAACAAGGCAAAATAAAGAAGAAAAGTGGAGAAAAGAGAAGGAAGCCATTACCAATTTTTTTCTCAGATGTTTGGCCGTGAATTACTGAGGAAAAGAGAAGTTTTTCACGTGAAAATGTGTTGGAGGCAGCTAGGGTTTAGGATGTATTGGAGTAGTTATGGTAGGAAATCAAAAGGGTGGAAAATATAAAGGTAAGAAATCAAATGAAACGCATGCCTATAATTAAAACAAGTAACGTATCTTAATTAATTCGTTTCCTTATAAATTAAAGAAAGATGTATACAAAAGAAGCCTTCACAAAACAAATAAATACAAGAACATTTAATAAATAAATTTTAAAAGATATGCATTTAAGTCAATAACGTATATCTATTTGAAATTTCTTTCCAAGAAATAAATAAGGGATCTAAACCCATAACCATTCAATTAATAAATGAATGTCTAAATAAATAAAATAGAAATATAAGGTAGAGATAGATATTATGAAGAATAAGTAAATAGTTTTAGGAAAAATAGAAAATAAATAAAGAAAATACTCTATTTAATTGAAACTAGAATTAAAATTTGTAAACAAAAATACAACTAACATTGGAAAATTTCAACTACACTTATCAAATGTTTTAAAATAAAATATATATCCATAACATGTCATGTTACACATGTAAGCATACATTAGAACATGACATGACAAACAAAATATTATTTATATAAATTAAAATAAACACTTTTGTTAAATACAACAATTTACATACAATAGTGTAAAAAGCATAACTTTCACAATATTAATCAGATTTCAACGAAACGAAAAGCAGTATACTTGAAATTTTATTTATTTTCAAAATAAAAGATAAAATTCAAAAATTCAAACTTTTAAATTTTTAAATTTAAAAGTCAAAGTTTGACCATATTGACCAAAATTCACATTTTTGGAAAATATTTTATTTACTTATGTTTGGAATTATAATTTACTTCAAAATCAAAATTTATATTTAAAATAACAAAAATTATTCATTTTAATAAATAAAATAAAGTTTTTAAATCAGGAAATCAATTAAAAAAAATCAAAATATACAATAAAAAAATCACAAAATACAGGGTTGTTACACTCTCCCCCACTCAAAACTTTTCGTCCTCGAAAAGGAAGAAGACATGAGAATAGGAATAGCCAGTAGGAAAAATAATAGAAATAGGAATAGCAAGTAGGAAAAATGGTGAATCGGGATAGCTAGCAGGAAAAATGGGTTGAAAGACAAGGATGAACCATTTATTTAAAACTATATAAATTTCAATTAGAATTCTTTAATATTTAGTAACTTGGTTAAATCCATTTTATTAAATCCATAAAAGTCTTTCAAATTCAAATTTTCAGTAAAAAAGGTAAACAATATTTAAAACACTTAAAAATCTAACTGATCAAAATATCCTTTATATAACACTTTATCAAAATACTTTTATAACTTGATGTCTTAACAAGTTTATCGTCGTTCCTGCAGACTCTGGCGGTGCGTTGATCAGGCGCAAAGCTAGAATTCTCCAGGTACTTAGTAGACTTGTTTCAACACCCAGTGAAAATACTGGAAAACTTTTTAAAATGAACATGAGCGATTTTTCCTCGCCTTGATCGACGATAGCTCGATCCAACGGTTGGTTAGCTTCATATGGTCATGCTCTACATTCCCTAGTTGAAGTCGAAGGCTAATTCGGCCCATAGAGGCTCCAATCGATGATGTCCATTGGATAGATTTATGTTAATGGCGGTTGAAATATTTTAGGGTTAGTGTTTTGAAAATGAAGAAAGTTGAGGGCTATATATAGAAAATTTTCCATGGAATTATTCATTCGTTTAAATTTCGAACTCTAAACGAAGCATGCCGCCTAACATTCTATATGTTATACCCCTGTTTCGAACACAATGGAATATACATCGGAAGCCAATTCCATCATGTACAGAAGATAGCTTTTCAAAATCAAATTATTTTAATTAAATTATTTTAATTAATTTCTACATGTTTCGAACTTGCACGACCAAACGATACATCCAATCGCCACGAAATTCGACAGCATATAATAATTCACTATTACGGACCGATTAAACTAGTTTCGTCGAAATCAGAGACAGTGCCCAAAAAGACTATTTGTACACGTTAGTTAAATCAAGTAACTATTAAATCCAATATAATCACTTTTAATTCAAATTTAAAAGTTTACTATATTCATTCTTGTTCAAATAGAAATAAATTCAACTTTTGAAGTTGTTTTCATTCATATTAAATTGAAGATTCAATTATTTAAACAATTTCAAATATTAAATTCAATAATATAATTAACAAATAAATCGCTATATTTGAAATCCAAGTTATTTAACTTATGAAATTAACTTTTAAATATTTAAAATCAATTAAATATTCCAAATTTAAATGACTGAAATTCTGGATCGTTACACTTATATTGTAGATTAGCATCAAATAACAGCATACAACACAGGTAGCACTCCGTCTCAAAGAGCCAAAACTCGGGATCGGTGCTAGTCCTGAAGCCTTGAACAGATCCCCTAGTCCAAATTCCATGAAGTCTTCGAATTTCACTGATTGTCCTTAAAGAGAGGCGAAGTTTGCCGAGTATTCATAAATGGAGATTTTTCGGTAGTTCCTGTCGAGCCAGGTGGTTTCTAGAGGACTTGGATTCAGGTAGCATGAAGATGTGCTGGTGGCTCATGGTGGTGCCAAGGATTGAGTTATACTTGAGGGGGGTTTCGGTTTAGATCTAAAGTGTGGGAGGGAGCTGGATATGAAGCATGCTTTCTGCCTTGCGTTGCTCGAGTTTGTTGATGGCTGAAACGGGGGAGGGGGGACGCACATGTGTTTTGGAGAGAGACAGGAGAGAGAGGGGGTTAGAGCAGAAGAGGAGGAAGACGAAGGGAAAATGTGGGGCTGGTGCCTAAACACGGCTATATGTTGCTTTCGAGGTCAAAACCCGTTAACTAGTAGACCGCTCTAGAGATAGCTGGTCGGCCGTCTAAAACTAGGTCGTCGGCTAGTCACCTGTTTTTAGGCCTAAGTTGAACTTGGAACCTATATGTGTCGAGTTAAATTTATTTATTATATCGTTTCGTTCTATCTTCATCTTCTTTAATTCGATACAATCCGCAGTATTCCGAGAAGTCCATGTCTACTATATGATGATGCCTTAGCCTGAGTTCATCGGGATCTCCTCTAATTTCCTTAACGGCTTTCCTTCCTTATTCAATTCGCAGTACACTTACTTATATCATTTTGGCCATCAACCTTCTTCTAAAATTCGAAAATACTTCAGCTGTTATTCACTGTATTTCCCTTATACGGGAATATTCCTCCTTCCTTCATTATTGGGCACCATTACCCTTCCTTGCGCTTTACCCCATCATGTACCATTTCCATTTATCCACCCTTTAGAGAAAGAATTTCAAAAAAATTCGAACTTACAAAATAGGAAAAATCATCGAGCCAAACATACGCTCTTTTTTTCGTTCATTTCAAAATGAAAATTCCCTTTATAAAAAATCTTGAAATCAAAACTTATTGACTCAACCAAATTTAAACCAAGAATTTCAAAATTTCCTTGCTTTTGAAAACAATAACTTCTCCATAAATCCTTTGAAAAACCTATTTAAATCATTTCAAGGAATTTTCAAAAATATTTTTATTAAACTCTTTCTTATGGGTTCAAATTCAGAAATGGATTTAAATTGTCCTTACTTTTGGACTTTTCTTCTTTACACTTCACTTTTAACCTCTTCTTATTAAGAATATATACTAAAAACCTGGCTATCCTCATATGGTGATCAATGCACACCTTCTTATGGGAACTCGCCCAATCCTTCATCACATCTTGCTTTTGGATGCTTGCAATATATAGGTTCTTACTTCCTATTTGTTTGGATGAAATATACATGTTTAATCGACAATCCATCGAAATCTACCATCATAAGGAAGCCAAGGCCCAAGAAATAAGTCAAATATCATCAAGCTTCCGGGATCCTTCTATATGTCGTATTTATGCTCTTCTTGGTCAATGCCTTACGGTATGGTCTACACTTCATGAGGTGATCGAGGTAGGTGTATAAAATTTAGCTCTATCTATTGTTTCAACTCATAGTTGCATCATCCATCTTTTCAGAATATGTTCGCAATACTTCTATAATCGGAATTCATAGAGTTTGGCATATAATATATATATTTATAAGTAAAAATACAAATACGTTTACTCATCGTATCCTAATTCCTATCGAATAACCTAAGATTTGATGCCAAATGTAACAACCCACACCTTAATAGGCCTGAATTTTGACTAAATCGAAAATCCAAGCCCATTACGATGTAGATCGTTGTTTTTGGTAATCTATAATAAGCAAAAGTATATTAGTGAATGAACTCACAACAGAATAGTAAAATATAATAGAACATATATACTGATTAATGCTACTATATTGAACTCAATATTATTCCATTATTATCTGATTGTCTTGCCAGCGCCGAGCATGAATGAGAAGACTCACCATCTACCATTCCCATTTTGCACTAGTAGCTTGTACCTCTAAACTCATGTGGGTTGTAATGAGGAGGGGGTAAGAACAATGTTCTAGTGACTGGTAAATTATGTTCTTTATCCATAACACTAATTTGTGCCGATTAATTTCCATTTAAGTGTTATGTCCATTATTCACGGCTATTCCGTGTAATTCTATCTACACATACGATATATCTAACTTTCTCCAAGGTATAACTATATATATGCCTATATATATAAATGTTGTACTACCCAAAAGAAAACCCCGGTCACTTAATACTTCATAAATAGGGAGGTGGCAGACCCAATGGCCATTTAATACCATAACCTTAAAGCGGGCCCTCCGCAACATAAAAGCTGGTCAATCGGCCTTAGCAACAGAGATCGATGACTCCCTATATACGGCTTTATATTTTAATTGAAAAGTATTATTAATGTGTTTCAAAGACTTATCTAAGGATCAACTAGTCCACCTCCGACAATAAACTACTGACTAATTAAATTTTAAGGCCTTTGCGTATCCCATAAGGATTCTACACTAATAGTAAGCGAAATCTATCAGGGCATAACCTAAGTCTTTCCTAACGACCGCTCGTGATAGCTGGTGGTCATATCTTATATGCCGATCCTACTACTAGTCTATCGACCTCTCGCAGCCGAAATCCCATTTAGACTATCCTAATGTAAGTCAAGGAATAATACCTATCCTAGTTACTTAATACCTCTTATTACAAATGAAGCAGACCCCATTTCCCTATAAGGTACCGTCATAGGTTATTAAAGACTTCTTATATAGGGAGGAGGCAGACTGAACGACCATTTTATACCATCCACCCCGAAGTAAACCCCTTGACATCCCTAAAGGTACCGAGCCATTTAATACTTCAAATTTAAGGCAAACCCTCAGTATATTTTCTCAGACCTATATGCAAACACATATTCCTTCCCCACGGGTTCTATGGTTAGAGATGCCCCACATTAGTAGTAGCATACACAACTACTGGTAGCCTTTAGGCCAATGGAAGACTTCTATTGTGTACCTCTATTGACCTCACATCCAACCCATTCTAAACCAAACCAATTATCCTAGGTCTAAATATTGGGACAGGCCGACTAATTTGCGCTCATCCTAAACATATTATTGGGACCATATATTTTCTACTATGAAAATTATACAACCTCCTACTAATGGTATCTATTCATTCTAATTCAAACTATTATGCCTAATTCATTTAACCATAAATGCTACACTAAATTCTTTAATCAATCCCAATAAACGCATTTATGTCCCCGTTTAATTCCTATAACTTCGTATTAACTGCACATTTATTGCCCTATAAATTTAGCAATTATCATTCCAAATTTTGGAGTTATTATCTCTTTTCCATTTCAACCTCGTATTCCTACGAAATGACTACACTATTAATAACTAGTCATCCTAATTTTAACTAATACGAATATCGACGTATATTATGCTATATGTATGTATGTATGTGTTTATGTATTCTGTGATGACCCAACTTTTCGACCCTCAAAAACTGACATCAACACATTCACTATATAGCATGTTGAACAATCGAGTGCCCGTAAGACAAATTGTTAGGGGAAAAGAAAGAAGGTAGAAGAAAGAAGAAACTAAACAAACACAGAATCTCACAACAGAATGAATAATATATAATATCAACAGCACTTTACACAAATCAAAACTGTAATATACATACCTCAAATCAGAGTACACAAATCAATAATTAACAGCCCGAACAGTTATAACAGCCTGTCCTCACAATTGCTGATGATTTCAACAAACACTGCAGTGAAATAAAACAAGTACGAGAATACGTCTCAGTCTCCAGCTCGTCTCCTGAACTCTAAAGCAATCCAATCTAAATCTATAATATGCTCGGTATGACCCGAGCATTATAATAAAATAACACCTGAGTCAGTCTAGAAAACCAGCATGAGAAAACACACCCAATTTGAATTATTACTGTCATCAAAATCCTTTGAAAAAAACAAAGGTATCTTGTAAGACCACGCCACACGTAAATACGATGGGTTTTTACCCTACGATAACCTAAACATTTTTATAGAAAATCCAATGATATTGTAATAATGTCTAAAGGTCAAAATAATAATAATCAAGTAGCTGTGATGCTCGTGCTGTGTACATCACAACAATACTAGTACAAAATCAAAACTCGATAATGCCCTCGATACTTCGAGAACGGTCCTCCTGCACAAGGATCAAAGTTATCCTTCCGAAGCATCATACCCGTCTAGCCGGGGTCTTATAAGAAAAACATAACTGGTCCTGCTATGACCGAGTGCATCGCTCTGGCATGCCAAAAACATCTGAAGGTATCAGTATTGCTAGAAAAAGGAACCGATTACACCTTATGGATTTGCCAACCCTACTGGCCATGCCTCCTATCTCTAGTTTTAGTCATTTCCGCTGATGAGGCTACGTTCGGCGTTCCAGCTTACACACCGCTCCAAAAATAGATCATGGAATCCCATATGGATTCCCACACCACAATGGCCTTAGAATCGCATACATATGCCCACATCTCAAATAGATCTTGGAATCACATACGGATTCCCATACCCAACGATCTCGAAACCACACATGGATTCCAACATCTCAATAAAACACGAAACTCCTCCGTAGAGCCGTATATGGTTTTGGAGTGGTAACGGTTCCGAGTCATCTCTTAAGAGTACACTCTCCCTCTTCCCAGGCGCTCCATAAACCTATCGTCAATTTGCGGAATGCACAATACTGGTTCTTTAAGAAATAATCAGACAATACATAAGAGCGGGGATCACCCCTAACCGTTTAATCATACGGATCTCCTTGTCATTTATACTACAAGAAAAACGAGTTTATACGTACATTATAGCACCACTGATGGTAACTGTACCATGTAATTCCTGTGTTTCCCCTAGATATTTCCAGAGTTAAAATCCCTCGGTGTTAAGTAGGAAATCGTTTCCTACCACCAAAATTAAGAAGGATTACATATTGGGCCAAGATTTGATAATCGGTTATTTAAATATCAAATAAACAAACATTCAACCATATATCACATTTCCTACTGAAATCACTAAGCCATATTTAATTTGATTTTTATAAATCGAATCTCCTTATTAAAACATTCATATACTTATTTCGTCGGAATAAGTATATTCACAAATCCTTTCTTTCAAAAACACTTGATAACTGTTTGAAAAAAATAGATATGGAAGTGCCATTCGGTATCGACCATGGATCGTAGCTCGATGGTTGCGTCTCTATCCTAGAAAAACCAAACTTAACTTAGGCAATCTCTGCCTCTCGATTTCCTCCATGCAATCAATCATAGATCACAGTTTGCATAACGGTTACATCGTTATCCCAGCGAATCCATAACAAACTGTCGGCAATCTCTACCCTTCGAATTTCGCTATGAAAATATACCATTATCTTCTAAAATCCCTTTATTTTATAAATATCTCAAAACTATTTATAGGGCTTCTATATAAATTTCCAAGTTTAATTTAGGAAAATGTTCTTTTATAAATCTCAAACAATTTGTAAAATTTCCCTTTTCAAATTTCAAACCTCTTCCAAATTTATAACTTCTTTAACAAAATTCTTTTACAAAAAGATTTTCCTTTATAAACAATTTAGTATATAATTATAATAAATAAGATTTTCACATCACAAAAATATCTTAACCATTTTTAATAATATAAGAATAAACTTTTTAAAAATAATAATAATTGACAATATAATAATTTAACCTTTAACATTTTAAAATCTAATATAAGTAATTAACTTTAAATCAACTTTTAAATAAAATTAATTAACTTTATGATAACTATTATTAATGAAATAATTATCTAGTTATAAATCGCTAAAAATAAAATAATTCATTTCTTTAAGCAAAATCAAATAAACAATTAACTTTAAAACATAATTAACCTTACTAAATAAAGGATTTTATAAACATCTGTAAAATAATAATTAAATAAACAATTCATATATATATATATACACACTAATTTAATAAAACATGTTACTCCAAATTATAGAATTTGAAGTTAACCATAACCCATAACTTTCCATATTCAGAAAGAGGCTTAATGATCACAATGGTACTTAACAAGCTGCCATTAAATTCAATTTAACTTTCTAAGTTAAATTACATGCATTTACATAATAACAGGCATATATGTAAAGCTAATCCATAATTAATAATCAATTGTTAACACATCAATTATCCAGTGTAAATCCACTAGCACTTAAAATAAATATCTAAATTAATCTAATATCAGAATGAGAATTTATTCTGCTAACCAAGGTCATTCACAATAAAACTCCTCCATTTATTATTCAACGGTGTTTATTTGGACAAATATATCGCACCGATATATTTTAATTCAGTTTACATTATCATTGAATAACGAAATTTAAAACAATCCATTGTCAATTCCATACATGATTCAATACTGGAAATAAATTTAAAAATAAACTCAAACAGTTTAATAGCAATTCGAGATGCTATATCATGATCCTAGATCTGGTTCAACCAATCTAATAGCATTTCAAGATGCTATATCGTCATCCTAATCAATTTCAACACCCACCAATTTCAACAATCCAAAATAGCATAAATAAATTTTATTTGCTAAAAAACATTATTGATTAACCAAATGAGTAGTTTAACTCACCTTGAGTTTTCAATTTTGCCAACATTCCAAATTTAAATCAAATCGAACGATGTTCGATTTAACCTAAAATTTTAGCTATTTCCAATCGTCTCTAAATCAATTCTAAAATGTAGTGCTCATCGCCACAATTCCATCACCGCTTGTTTCGTGTCAATCGGACCTCGTACGGAGAAGATATACATTTTTAAAGATTTGAACACAATTTATATAAATAAATTTCTTTTTTTTAAACCTTAAACACATTTGGCTGTCCATCCTTGGATCTGCAAATCTCTGCCACCCTTCCTTTCTTCCTTCGTCTTCTCGTTTCCGTTTGTTTCCAGCTACAACGACCCATACACACGCACGCATCTCCTCCACGCCGCACCACCTACGATCGTTTTGACGACGATCCATTAACCCCACGTCGCTGCCCATCCCAACGTGCGCCCATGGCCAGAAGCACGAGCTCAGCCACCTCCTTGCTTCGGAATTCGCACACGACCTGGGCACGAATGGGATGAGATTCCGACCTCCACGTCACTCTGTTTCAGATCACCACCATTGATCGTGTAGAGCTCGAGGTCCTCTACAACTTTGCTTTAGATGTCTAAGGTCGAATGTGAATGGATGGTGAGATAGTTTGTCGAGAAGGTTGAAGCTTTTTAGCCAATAAAAGGTGGAGGTGGCTGCCCTAGTTATTTTTAGGGTTTTATGAAAGCTTAGGGTTGTTAACGCCCTACATTTATAGGCAATTGAATCACTATTCACTCAAAAAAAATTCGAACTCCAATCGAAGCGTGCCGCCTGGCGTTTGTAATGTTTTACCCCTATTCCAAATGCAATGGAACAAGTTTTGGAACCTAATTTAATCTATGGAGAAGATAGCTTTTTGAATCCAATTATAATATTAAATTTTCGATATTAATTTCAACGCGTTTCTATCCCGTACGACCAAACGATTACTCTAAACGCTACGAAATTTGAAATCCAATAATAATACACTATTATGGATCCAATGGAATTGGTTTTTTTGAATTCCAAGACTGTACCCCTGATCGCTATTTTTACATGTTAATTAAAGGGGGAATTAATTTAAAGGACAAAAATTTGTTTATTTTTAGCCTCAAGAACACGACCTCAATATTATAACCACATAGACAAACATTCTCCTAAAAATTAATCATAAGGACAAACATTCTTTCAAAATTATTCATAAGGACAAACTTTCTTCTAAAACTGCTACCGAGCTAAAAACTGATACCTAAAAACTGCTACCAATAACTACAAACCGATACTTAAAAACTACTATCAATAACTAAAAACCGGTACCTAAAGAAAGTTGTCCTTCAAGCTAAAATACTGAAGGTATGTCCCTGAGGCTAAAATGCTGAGAAATTTTGTCCTTGACAATAATTTCCTGTTAATTAAATTGATAAATTTCCGATTTCTGTAATTTAACTTTTAATTCAATTTAAAAAGTTTACTAATTCTATTCTAATTCAAATAGAATTTAAGTCCATATTAGAAATCGTTTTTATTCACATTAGATTCCATATTCAATTATTTAACCAATTCTGTTATTCAAATAACCATTTGTATTTGAAATTTAATCCATTTAACTTATAAATTCAACTTTTCACTATTTAAAATCAATTTAATATTCTAATCCAAACGACTGAAAAATATGGTCGTTACATATTCGATAAGCATGGTTATACGTATATGCATCTATTCCTATTTCTAACTCATTAATTCATACACTTAGGAATTTCAGAATATACACGTATATGTACATTTTATGAAGAACGTTTATTTCCACATTTTAATATATCGGACCTATCCTTCACAAAAAGAATTACCATTATAACTTTCCATAAATTACCCAAAAGTGAGACTTTTACTCCCTTTGAAATTATAAGAAATAATCTTTTTTCTTTTATTGAAATGGATAGTGCAACTACGGAGGAGAACATCCATACTTTACACATCTCTTTCCCTTTTGATATTTTCCTTATTATTTCAAATGATACACTTTTTATACATAGTTCTGGAATTAGATAATTTATGGAAATTACACTAAATAGATACAACTAAACTATACCCATAATGCTCCAAATAAATTAAAACATAGAATTCACATTCAGAATCAAATTAGGGCAATCTAAATTAATGCTAACAATTTACAACTCAATTATCCTAAATCTGAATAACTTCTACTTTAACAAATTTTAGGGACTGATTTCTAATTTCCCTATTTGGATGTATATATTCTATTCCAATTACCTAACTTGCAGAATATGTTGGTGAGATTGAATTCTTTCTTCCTAAACCTACAACTCAATAGATCTTGCATATGCATAATAATTAAATAAAACTCAACGACATAAATTTCAGTGTTGTATATAAATCATATAATTTCAGCGTTGTATATAAATCATATAATTTTTCACTCATCTTTCTATCTTTCCAAATCTCCCAAATCGAAATTCATTCCGTTAATTTGACTCATTTTCCATTCTTTTTTCATAGTATCGCTTCGCTTTTTCTCTTCTTCTCTTTTATTTTCTGTACTTCCTTGATTATATATATAATATAATATTTTATAATTAATAGAAATAGTGGAGAAGGAAAAATGGTAGAGCTCTGGTTCTTTGATCAGAAAATATAAGAAGAAAAGTGAGGAGCTAAGCCTGTATTTATCGACGCTCGAATCAATCGTATCCGTTAGATTTAAAATAATAAAATCCAAGTCGTTTGGCTAAGGTTCAACCCTAGCTACCACCATTCCAACTGATTGACCACTCCTCTATAGGTGGTCGACTGCTGGTGGTTAACTGGCCCAAGCAGTGGGTCGGCCGGTGAGGTTCACGCAGTAAATATAGTTTACTTCCATTTTTTTCTTATTCAGTTATTTTCTATCAGTCATCAAAGGTTAATAACTTCTTCATTTTGAACTCCAATCACGAAACTTCAAATATGAAGGTTGCTCAAAAAATTGCCACGAATGCAATGGTGTAAGTTTCATGGCCAAATTTCGACGTTTGCTCAAATTATATTTTTGATCCTTTATAATTATTTATTAATTGCCATCAATTTTATGGGGTGTTACACACAGCCTCTACCTGTCCGTTCTCCTATGGGTGTGCTTCTCCCGAAAAACTCTTCTCAATTCAAAAATCAATTATAGAAATCTTTGAACTTAGCACTCTCGAATTCTGTTACATTTTTAATAATGATCTTCTATGGAACACCAAACCCGCACAAGTTATTCTTCATCACATAGTTGATCACTTTCTTTATTATAATCGTGGCTAGCGGTTCTGCTTCAGCCAACATCGTGAAATAGTCTACAGCTATAATAGCATATTTCACTACGCCTTTTGACATCGGTAGCACATCGATTATACCAATTCCCCAAATTGTAAACAACCATAGGTTAACCATTTGCGTAAGCTGTATAGATGGGGCTCTCTGTATCTCTGCAAACCTTTGACATCTATAACATCTTCTAATGTAATCAGTTTTAAACTAGTTGACAATTGGCCAAAAGTATCCATAGCAAAGAGCCTTTCTTGCCAAAGTCTACCCTCAGTGTTATCACCATAGCTCCCTTCGTGCACATTAGCAAGGATTTTCTTAGCTTTTTCTTTGGTGATACATCAGTGAGGGAGCCAAGAATACTCTCCAATATAGTACTCTTCTTGCGTAATAAACTATGGTACTTTGCGTAGGAGTTTTCGCCGTTCACTCCTTCCATTTGGGAGAGTTCTCATTTGCGAATAATGTTTTCAAGTAGTCCGAAGTCGACCTGGTTGACAATAGAATATCGGTGGCGATGGTGTCTTCATGATTCACTAAAATGTTTTAAAAGGTTTATGTCAACGTTGACAACGTCGCATTATTTTCACCGCTTCTTTAAATGATGCTGCACCTAACCACTTCGTCTGTTTTATATACTAAGGCAGTGATGCCGCTTGTATTGACTTCGACTCTATAAATAAAGCGGCATAATAGCCGAAATGATTTAAGTAAGAAAGTTTTATTATGACATCGAGGGTCTTGGGGTCGCTGTGCATCAAGCTCAACGACCTTATGTTTCAGAGTCGATGCCTTATCGACGTCGCACTTCATCTTTTAAAGCTGAAGAGGCTTGCTTTTATATAAATTGAAAACATTTTTATAAAGGGCGAAGAGGCCTATGTTTAGAGGGTCGATGACCCTATGTCTTTGGCAGTTAGCTACATAACTTATAAAGGTTTTATGTTTTGTTTTAATAGGTAGATCGCCTATAGTTATTAATGGTTAACAACACCAATTTCGACATGAATTTTTCTTAAGCTTAAAAGAATTTAAGTTTTGTCCTTGACCTTGGGTAGAGGTCGACGTTGATTTAATAACGCATGTGTTATGTTTTATATTATTAAATATGAAGAGCCTTAGTTTCTACTTCGATGTTGTCATTGGGTATACCGATGTCGTTTTAAATTTTTTAAACTTTGATGCTATCATTGGGGACACTAATATAAATGAACTTCAACATTGATCTTTATTAAGGGCGGTGAGCCTATTTTTTTATGACTTCGATTATAAACATTGGGGATACCAATGCTATTTTGATTATAGATGTCAACACTATCATTGGGGACACCAAAGTAGATTAGTTTCGACAAACTAAATGGTTTACAAATGAGACTTTATCATTGGGAATACTAATGCATTTTCTTAAATGAATTCGACATTGATCATTTGGGGATACCAATGTATGTCACTTTGAAATGTTATAACTTTAAGGGGAGATAACCTAATTGGGGACACCAACAAAAATTGGTTACGCAAATGGGAAACATGAACTAAATTGTTAAATGATGGATCCATAGTCATCCTAGAAAAACTATAAGATGTGAGATGGGTAGTCCATATCATACCGGAGATGGACAGTCTCTATGAGGATAACTAAGGGTTCACGGTCATCCTAGGAAAACTATGGGATGTGTGATGGATAGTCCACATCATCTTAACTTATATGGAATATTTATGATGGACAGTCCATATGATTTCAAATAATTAAACCATATGTGACGGGTAGTCAATATGGTAGGGAATGGGTAATCCAAGTAATAATTACATGTGAGATGGATAGTCCACATAATTCTGAATATGACTATACATGAGATGGGTAGTCCACATAATTATAAGACAGGTAGTCCGATTAAAATAAGATAGGTAGGAAGTTTAAATTGTGATGTGTAGTCATTTGAAATTAAGATGGAAAATCTAATGAATTAGGATGGGTAATCCATTATATGTTGCATGATTGCAAATGCTATTTTCTACATTCTAACCATTGTGGTTGCAGGAGCATAGTATATGGTTGTTATGTTTTGGTTAAGATACTAGTAAGGGGAAAACCCGTTCCACTCAGCGCCATAGTCTCACTAGATATATATATTTTGGTTCAAGATGGTAGGTTATTATTCACACCAAACTGTTGTCTGATCTGAAGCTTTTTCCCCCCTAAACTCTCAGTTGCATATTTAAGTAGGTTGGGAGTAAGGGATTTTAGGTTCCAATTAGACGAATAAGCTTCCGAAGATGAGCAGGAGGCAATCTAGTTATTAGGAACTATATTCATTTCCGTTGTGTAGTTTGGTTTTGTCTATTTGGATGTAACGACAAAGTTGTATGATTGTCAAATATTTGACTCTGATAAATCAATGAGGCATTTTCGTATGTTGCTCTTGGAGTATTTTGTAATAATTATAATTTCTCTGAACGTGGGTTTAAGAAATGGGATTATGTAATGAATATGAAATATCATTTGTAAAATGAAATGTGAAATAAACTGAGTTTGAAATTTTTTCATATTCACGTGCTTCTGATTATTGATATGATTAACATAGTCGCATTTTGTCGCCAAGAATTAATAACTACGGATGACTGCAGCATCTGTAGCAGTTAGTTTTGGGCCTTAGAATGGAGGATATTACATTTTCCTACTCTATAAGCCAACACCACTTTGTACTTGTCTTCTCGGAAGTTCATTAGATGCCATAATCACTTCTAACCTGGCATACTCGACCTACATTGGCCAAAATATCAAGTTGTCAAGTTTTTGAACTTCCTTGGTTGCCTTATAATTTTCTCAAATTCATCTTGTGTTTTCCCTGGACTCACCCCATGCTTGCCTGGAGTCAGCCCTGCGTCAGCCCCGTGTCATGCCAAAAGCAAAACTAAAGTTTCCATGCACAATAAATATACCCAACAGTGGTCGATACCGGACCAAAGCTTCCTCGCAAAAAACCAAACTCCTCGTATCGGTACGAGATAGAAGTTTTTGTCTAGCGTTTGACGTTGACCTCAAGCATAAATGTCGAACACCTATTTTTGTTCAGTCTTTGAGATGAATCACCCTTGACTTAGCCATTTTTCCACTCCAAAGCCCCATTTTTCCAAGCCTTGTGCTTTCTTAAGTTTTCCTCACGTCGCTCCCACATATTTCCCCCAAAGCTTTGGGTTAACTTCATGTATTTTGGCAAATGCCTCAGGTCAGTACTGAATCAACTGTGTTCGGTACTAGATTAGCTCCTTAGAACTATTTTATGTCTAGATTTTTCTACCCAGTAGATTCCTTTATCTAATCTCTATTTCTAGCACTTCAACTTATGTTCAACTCCTTTGCAACAATACAACTCCAAACACTCTAGAGTCAATCCATCAAAGTTCGTTCTATGGCTGCGGATCATCCATCCTTTTTATATCAAATCGGAGAGCACATCATATAACTACTCCTTCTACATGAAAATTTTCACTCATATAAATGATTCCAACCACCAATTCGCTCCGGTGAGTGTTTTAACCATTATAACATACAATCCAAATAAGCAAACAAGCAAACAAACATCATATTAGGGAAATTCACATCAAATACACATCTATATCCTAGCCTAACATTTCTATAAACAACCAAATAGCATAAATACATATTTAAATCACTTTTAAACCATTTAAATATGTTTTTACTTCAGTTTAAAAACCAAAACAATTCCAAAACTATATTTGACTTTAAAAATAGATCCAAAACATATCAAAGCATAAAAAAGCATATTTACAGCATGTTAGGAGATGATAAATCAAGCACAAATCAACCAAAAATCAATGAAAATCATGCAAACGAGGTAGATCCGAAAATAGACAACCAAAATTTGAATTTTCCTCTCCAAATATGTTAACTTAAAAATTTCTTGCTATTCCCCTTGCTAAGCTGCACTTAATCCCTTGATTTGGAATGGATTTGTAATTGTTTTGCTTGGAGATATGTTCAATGTGAGAGAGTTTAGAGTATGCCAAAGAGACAATTGTGTAATTTGTTACTTATATTTAACTCTATAACCAATCTTGTTCATAATAAATGTGTTTATTTTTTATTATATACATGTTATATTTTGATATATAAATTAATTAATTTAAGTATATCAAATATAAAATCCTTAAATGTTATGTGATAATAATTACAAGAAGTTGTAATCATAAGAAAAGTATCGTAATATAAAATTACATATTATTTTAAATATTGCTGGTCAAGATGTTTTGAGAAAGGATATTGATACATCCATTGAGACCAGAGTATGTAATGCTCTCCAAATGTCGGGTAGTGTATTACTATGACTGCTTGGGGCACTAAGTAGTTACATACTAATAGTTATTGGATAACAATGGAATGACTAACCTAATAGTTTCCTATTGACTAATAACAATTAGATCAAATAGAAAATCATGTTGTGCTGATACTACACAATTCACTCGACTTGAAAATACTATTGAGCTTCAATGTGGAAAATCCACTTTGATTATAGTTAACTCATGGCATGGCAACCATCAAGCGACTATGGATTCATTGAGTTAAAGCATTAGAGCGAAACATTATTCAATAGAGAATTCACCTCCTCTATTGTATGAAGTAATTGTCACGATCAACTATAGTCAACTCAAAGTCAAAATATCTAGCCAGAATAATACAGTTAATAATAAATGTTATTATTAAACCAAGGACATTATTTATGGACTAAATGAGTTGAATGTGGATGATATTGGAATTTCGATCAAAACGAAATTCCATAAATCTTGAAGTGATATAGTACTGATGAAAAGGAATTGGAATGAATAATCATTACTAAAATATACCGCTTAAATTTTACATTGGACTTTACTGAAGAAGATTTATGAATGATAAATTTGACCTAAATGTCGCACCACTAGCTAAGGTGACGAATAAACATTTATATTCGAATTGTTTGATATTAATCGTTGACTGAATTTATACCTACGAGTTGCACAATCACTTTGTTGATTTCTCCAAATTACCACATGATTTAACTGATTTATAATTATTATAAATTAATAAAATTAATCAATATTTATGAAATATTAATTATTTATTTATTTGATGTATTTGGTGCTATTAGAATTTTCTGGATGTCATTACTAATTAATCATGCATATATAAGTTATACATATACGTATCAATATACAATATCTATACACATTTAAATGTGATTTAAATGGTATTAATTACTAGATGAGTTTGGAGTTTTTATTAGCCCATATATCCTATGATATGGCTAGCCATAACTTAGGAGGGAGGGAATATTTTTGATTTGAGTTTTAGATCTAGATCTAAGAAATGGTAAGAGAAGAAAGAGTAATAGGAGGAGAATTTGTCTCCTCCTCCTTCTCTATTTAAGCTGAGCCATCCCTTTATTGTTCTCTCCTGAAATCCTCCTCAAACTCAAGATCCATACTCTTGCATCCTACCTCCCATAGCCGAGCATTCTTATAGCCAAAAATACATTAAACTAAATACAAATTGTGGTGCATTAGATCGTTGCAAGGTCCAACGATCTATTTAAGCTAAATCTAGGAGTTATCTTCAACCAATATGCATAGCGACATTATCTTTAAGAGAAATATATTAATTTATTTTACAATCATATGGCAGTTAGATATATGTATGTATAATAATTTTATATATGCATATATTGTCTCAACCAACTATGTCATTAATTTGATTACATCAATAATTGTAATACTGTTGTAATTTATCAATACATAATTTAATATTATATTAAAAAATCGTTTGACCATAAACTTTATAAAATTTATTTATATTATATTTTAAATATTATACATATGCAATTTGATGTCTTAAATATTTGTTTGTCAATTTTAAAATCTAAATTCCATTTATCCATGTTTAAAATTCATATATATATATATATATAATAAATTAAATTAAATCATTTTGGTAAATTAAAAAAATTGAATTTTTATGTTTAGCCTAAACATATTTATATTAGGGCTGGATTCGATTCGGTACCGAAAATTCATATTCAAAACCATTGCCATACCGATTTTTATGGTAATAGTAAAATTTACCATTACCAACCAAAGTAATCAAAAAACTGATACTCTGGTTTGTGGTCGGTAATGGTTGCTAGAGGTCGGTAATAAACTTTTACTATTTACAACTATGGTATCTATTTGTTACAATTTCATGTTAAAAAGTAAATACTAAGGGTTATTATTTTTTATTGTATGACTATTTGCAATTTTATTTTGTGTAGTTAAATATACAAGTAACGCTATGCAAGAAGCTAAATATTGTATAAAATCTTATTAATTTCTTAAAAATACATGATAAGAATTACATTCAATCTGATATCATAATAGTATTTTGCCGGATTTTCTATTAAATCATTGCACATTAAATGTGATGCCATATAATAGAAATATATAATGATATATATATATATATATATCTGTGTGTATGTGTTAAATTATGTACTAGGTATGGTAATTACCATATTTAGTAGTTAATTACCATTGTTGTACCACATATTTTCATACCAATCAAATTGGTTACCATTTTTCGGTGTCATTTTAGTTGGTAGCGGTTGGTAATAGTTGGTAAGTGATAATATGGTAAAAACGTCCGGCCATAATTTATATAATATATATATGTTATATTAATTATTTTAAAACAATATTTATTTTTAGTAATAATAATTTATATATATATTAAATCATAATAGTTTTTAGAAAAATTATGTTTTTGTTGATCGAAAAGGTTTGATTTATTATATTTTTGTATATAATTTTAAAATTTTATTTTATAATAAAACATATGTATACTTATTTATACATACACACATAGATATATATAGTATTAAATAATTATATATATATAATTGTTCGAATGATTAATTTATATAAATATATATTACAATATTTTTATTTTTATTATTAAGATCTAGTATCTAATTTTGAAAATATTTACTAAGTCTTTGTCCCATATTTTAAATTTTGAAATTTAAATTTTAAACCTCAGCTTCTCAGTTAAAATTAATTTAGAATTTTTATTTAATTTATTTAGTATGCATTTTTTTTGAAAATTTATAAATATATACATATTTTATACATACATTAAGCAATATTTTGAGACCGTCAGTGCACATATAAATGGTGAATGTATAGGCTGCAAATGTAAATCCCAATATTTGTTTATGTATACATTAACTATATACACATTGTTACGTTGCACATGCACTTCATATACACATGAGTATTTTGATATACTCATAATTATATAGACATTTAATTATTTAAATCATATTAATTAATTAATTAAACAAAATTAAATGAAATTTGATTTTATTTAAATTAACAAAATTGTATCTAGCACAACCTATTAGAGCTCATGGGTCCATTATGATCCAAATAGGGATTTTTTTATTGAAATTCACTCAATTTATTCGCTACAGACTAGGCCAGTTCCAATAATTATATTAGAACGAGGTTGGTTGAAGCATTCACTTAGTACATTGGATGCTCTAGGTTTGATCCCCATAGCTAGCATGATAGAGGATTCTCATATTTTGATTTATGAAGAAGCATCGACTTATATCCCTACATGTCCCATGATGGTTATACTAGTTGAAAGGCTGCATAAAAAACTCGCTTATGAGATACCTAGTTGGTAACCCTAAAGGAGTTTGGATTGGACCAACAATGGTACCAAAGCCCAAATGATCCTTGCGGTTTAATTGGTTAACATTTAAGGCCAACTAACTAAACCTACTTATCTGATGGATGTCTAGAATAGTAGTGTCTATGCTTGAGGTTGAATAATATAGCATTTTCCCCTCCTTACTGGCCTGGCCTAATAGGTGGAGTATGTCCAAAAGGTTAGCCTAGATGTATGGCCTAGAGTTATATGGACCTTAGGCTGATTTGAAAATTATGATTTGAAAATTCAATATACATATTTTAAATTTAAATGTTAAATTTGAAATATAAAATGAAAATTTATAAAGGTTATAAAATAAATTTAAATTTTTCAAAAATGTTTAGAAAGTAAATGATTAATTTTGAACTTTTAATATTATATATATATATATATAATTTTTTTAGTTAAATCAAAAAAATTAATTATTACACATACATAAACATATGTATATGTATTTATATTTTTATTTATGTATGTGTGTAACTATAATTGTTATAATTACAAAGTTTATCTAAATTTTTTTAAAGGTGGGTTATATTAAAATTTTGAATTAAATTAAATCATTTAATTAAATAAACGACTTTACTAATAAAATTACTTAAAAATTAGTTAGTTAAAATGTGTGTGTGTGTGTGTGTATATATATATTGATATGTATATATAAACCGACTATAAATATTATAGTCAATTATTTATTTTAGATAGTTTATGTTACCCAAAAAATTGATATAACGTCCCAATATCACTCAAAAATGAATTATACAAGTATGAATATTAAGAAATAAACAAGAAATAGAACGAAACAGAAGATTTTTATGGTGGTTCGATAAAATCTTCAATTTATGTCCACTTAATCGATTTTATCGATTAATTCTCTTCGGAATTCAACAATTTATAATCAAATCCGAGTCATAATTTAGTAAATTTTGGTTTTTACTCAAGGTCTTATGAAGTAGAAGAAGAAGGTCGATCTCTTTTCTAACCGAAGATATGTTGCTATTTATAGACGAGATCTAGCATGAATCTCGTCATTTTAGGTTTGAACGATTTGATTTCTCCAAATCCTAAGTTACTACATAAACAATGGGTTGTCGCGTATATTTTCCAAGGTAGCAAATCATATTAGTACTGACATGTTTTTTTGTGTCAAAACTTCATTTTTTTCCTTCTTCATAGCCTAAATCCCAATTCCCCAAAGTAGCCAAATCAAGATCCAAAATCATTTTGGTACCAACCTAATCATGTCGGTGCCGACATAATTTTAACATCCAAAACTTAGTCAATTTTATTGTACTCCTTTATTTTATTATTCTTAATAGTTTTCAAATTATGTCGGTACCAATCATGTCGGCACCAACCTGTTTGGACCTTTCGATGCCAACTTGTTTGGTCCTCTCGGTACCAACATGTTGGACCCCTCGCTACTAACTTGTTTAATTTTTCTACAACTTAGCCAAATATTTGATTTCTTCAATCTCGACATCTTATCAGCTTTTTGAATCATTCCTTCATAATTTTGTAGTCTATTTTCTCCGAGCTAAGTCAATTCCAAGACTATAGTAAATTTAGTGGAAACAGTTTAAGGTGAATATAAAATTTTAGAAATTTTATATGAATTAAATTAATATAATGTGATTTGACTAATAATTTGAAAATAAAATTGATTAAATAGATTTACTAATAAGAATTAAATTACTTAAATATGATTTGGTTAATAAGATACATATATACATTATATAAGTAATTAATCACAACAGTTATAAAAAGATTAAACTTATATAACTATATAATATATAAAATAATGTAAATTGAAATGAAATATACCCATTACAAATTTTCGAAATAAGGACATAAGAAAAGTAGTTATACTGTGATTTCGGATGTGTCTGGCACTTGAATGAGGGTGTTTCATAAGAAACGCATTATTCCTTAAATCAATACCACTCAATGTGTGTGTGTATTAAAGATTATGAATCATTAACATATAGAGTTGCCCTCTACTATTTATATGTTAATAGATTACCCAGATACACACTAGTTATTAAGCAAACTCAAGATAGAGATGTTATGTGTAGTATAATTAATATATTGCCTAAATAAGATAAGATACATGTATGTATTTCTTGAGCAAACTCAAGGTACATACATTATACTTAGACTGACGTGAAATGGTAGGTAATATTGAGTAATCTCTCTCGATTTATTGAGAAAACTCAAGGTTGAGGTCGCGATTAGGGCAAGGACTACATTTGGGAGTTGTATATGATATAACTGATAAAAAGTTATACATCGCTTGCAAGTCTATGATTTGTTGAGAAAACTCATGGTCAGAATCCCAAGACAAGCGAGTCCTAACACACACTAGAGGAGTTAAAAGATTTCTATATTTCTATTAGGGTTTTGAGGAATATAAAAATCTAGTAGGAGACTTACTAGGAAAATGATATGAACATGTTTAACCTTTCAAATATTTATGAATATATGCTATATAAAATTTATAGTTTGGTAAACTTACGCAACTAATATATTTTTAAAAAAAATTGGTGATCCTTTATTAGTAGAGTAGAGAACTTATGTAATTTATTCTACTCTTAAAGAAGGAGCTGTCAACATGCTTGACGGGTAGCGATACCCCCCGGTACAAAATGATAGAAAAAACCAAAAAAACCTAATCCTATGTATCCATGGTCCATAATCGAAAAGTTTAACAAAAAACCACAAAATGCGACAGATGCTCACATCCTCAAAATTAGTTGAATCCATCCAATCCAGTAACTGTACCTATAACTGCTAAGAAAACAGTATAGACTCGTAATTTTACCACTTTGAAAATGAAATATTTAATTAACTTTAAATATTAAAATATAGATTTTCCAAACTTGAATAATCATGTCTTATTTGATAAATAAGAATGGTAAACTTATTTTTAGAATTGGTTTACAAAAATAAGAGATATTGAAGTTTCATCGAAAAATTGACAAGAGCCGGTTTTCGATAAAATTGGATATACATTCAATAATTATTTTAAATGATAAATAACTCCTTTTAATTTGTTATATAATGATAATAATTGATTGATAAAATTTTTATAAATATAAATACTTATTTTATAAAGATAGACAAACTTCGTCGCACCTCGACCAATCGACGTCGTATTTTACTATTGGATTTTAATATTATTTAATATGGTTTTATAACTCAATTTATCCTTCTTTAATTATTTAAAGATGATAACAAACAAATTTTCAAGTTTCTTTTACATAAATAAATAGTTTGACTAAAAACAGAAAATGTGACTGAAAAACGTTTTATAAAAAAATCAACGTTTTGTTTAATATAAGTTGTGCAAACGTTTTGCAATTTGAATAGTTGTTATATAAATACATTAACAAAGAAATAAACACCTCACTTATATTAACTATGTATTAATTAAGCTAAGTTTTAAGTTAAGTAAAGAAAAGTACAAAAGAAGATATTTTCACCAAATCCAACACAAGTCAAATCAAATCTCACCTTAAGTCCATTTTTTCCATCCAAATACATCCCTTAGCTATTGAGTAAAGAGACAATAAGTGAATGAAGTGATAGGGGAGGTAAGAAGAAAGGAGGGCCGAAAATGATGGACTCTTATACTTTCATTTCTTTACACTTCCATTCATTCTTTTCTTAGCTTTCTTCTTCTTCTTATTTAGAGTTTTAATGGCTTCTTTCCTTAGGAAAATAATTGTGAAAAAAAAAGAAAAAAAGAAAGTAAAGTAAAAATATAGTGTTCCACCTCAAAAGCAAGTCCAAATTCCACCTCTTTCTCTTCTAAGTACACGACCACCACCATCATCTCTAAGGCGAAGCTCCACCACCCAAACAAGGCTAGGCCGAGCCCATAGAAAGAAAGGAAGGAGTTTTAATCTCCGGAATGAAAATATTGGAGAGAAGTGTAGCCGGATTCATTCCAAGAAAATAGGAGGAAGTTTGAAGTACGATGGAAGCTCTTTAGGATTTTTTGGAGTATGGGAAGTGTAACGACCCAGAATTTTGGTTATTCGAAATTGGGATATTTAATTAATTTTAAATATTAATAAGTGAAATTTGTAAACCGAATAAATTTAATTTCGAATATCTAGATTTAATTGGATAATTAAATCGATAATTTAATATTGCAATTCCAGAAATAATTGAAACCTGAATCAATGTGTATAAAAATGATTTATAAAGTGATATTAAATCATATTGGAGTTAGAATGATGTTTGTAAACTTTTAAAATTGAATATTTTAATATTTAATTGACTAGTAAAAAATGACCAATTTTCAAACAGTTTCGGATTTCGACGAAACTAGTTTCATCGGATCCGTAATGTGAAATTATTGTAAGATTTCAAATTTCGTGTCAATCGGATTTACCGTTTGTCCAGGGCAAGCGAAAACACATAGAAATCGGTTTAATCGATTTAATTTTAATTTGATCGTTTAATTCCGTAACTCGCACATACGATCGAATTAGCTCCCGAAACACATTCCATTGTGTTCGGAACGTGAGTAAAACCTTAGAAACGCCAGCCGACACGCTTCGTTTGGAGTTCGGAAAGATCAGATGAATAGTGTTTTTGGCGAATTTCTATAAAAGGACCTCAACCTTCATTTTCCACAAACCCTCTCTCTTCAAAGTTACAGCCGGCCCTAATTATTCAATGGCCGAGAATCCCTATTGTTCTTCCCTCTAATTTCTCTCAATCCATAAACCAATTCGAAAATCACTCAACTATAAAGTTGTAGATCTCGTCGAATCGAGTAAATCCAACGGTGGAGATTAATTTTTACGAAGCCAATTGTCGTCGAATTGCGTTTGAACGTCCGTAAGTCACGCACGTTTTTCGAGCAGCCTGGGCCATCGCGTATGATCGGTTTTCGGCCGGTGATTGAACTTGCATGGAGCTTCGAAACCCTGGTCTCCGATCATCTCCATGTTGCTCCTGTTGGTGGCGAGAATTTGAAGAGGGTGGCGGCTGATGGGTTTAGTCGCGTGGGTTCTTCTTTTTCGCATGCGAACCTGAACGGGAAGAAAGAGCGGAAGTGCGGCAATATTTGAATAGCAGAGAACGAACGGCCCAGATCTGAGGAAGAGGAAATGAACGGCAGATGTGGATAAGGGTTTGGAAATTGTTAATAAAGAAAATTGTAAATTTGTTTATATTAAATTTGTTCAAACTTTAAAATAGTGTAACTTCTTCATACGAGGTCGAAAAATTACGAAACTTTTTGCGTTGGGATCGTTTCGATGAGCTCTTCGCAATGGAGCTGGTTTGGAGTCAATTGGAGTCAGTGTAAATTTTGGGTAAAATTAAACGGTCGTTTAATTTTATTCGAAATAAAACGCTGCAACCGTCATTGAAAGCAAGGTGAGAACTTCTCACTCAATCGAATATTGTATTTTGATTTAAATTTTAAATAGTTAGATTTAAAATTGTTGATTGTGTTGATTGTGTGAATTGGATGATAAATTGTTATCTATTGTGCTGTAATAGACCCTATACGCCGTATATTAAGCGGAGGTTATTTATTAAAAACATATACCGCGATAATTTCACATTGAAGTGGAATTGGTATTATATATGTATTTGGAGTTGATTTCCCACATTATATAGCGGATGAGACCCTATTACGCCGCATAATAGCGGATAGTATTTTATAAATCCCATATACCGCGATATTTCACTTCGATGTGGAATTGGTATTGTGCTAACATCTGTGGATGTAGGGAAACAGGTTGGAGGGATCCAACTGGATTCCTCAAATAATTGAATTTGTTTCAATATTGTGTGTTGATTTATTTACAATCGCCGTGTGATTATATTGTGATTAAATTTGTTGACGGCTATAAATTAGCCGAAAATATTTTTGGTATCGTTGGATACCGAAAATAAATAAAAATTGAATTTTTGAAATTTAAGTTGAAAATTTATCGAAAAATTTATTTTTGATGATTGGATAAATTTAAAAGGAGTTAAAAGATAAAAGTCTCATTTTTGAAGTATATTGGATTAAATTTCAAATTTGGGATAAAGGGCTTAATAAATGGATTTTGGAAATATTATCTATAAACTGAAGAATTTATCTAAATTTAGGATTTTTAAATAGATTTGAAGAGATAAAGGAATTTATTTTAAAAGGAAATAATTTTGGAAATTCATTGAAAATTTATTTGGAATTTGAAAATCAATTTGAAAATTAATTTGGAGCTGGAAAATGAATATTTGTGAAATCGATTGAAAAATTAATTTGAATTGTTTGACATCTTTGATGTGTGATGCTTTGTGATATATCATGTTTTGTATTGTGATTTGTGATCTTTTTTATCTATGATATGATATATCTGTGATCTGTGAATGAAAGGTAAGCGTTATAGTTTATATTGCGTATCGAATATATTGTTATATTTGATCTGTGATGATTGAATGTTGTTGCACTATTGTGTTAAACCCATGGACTACACAATACACACACAAATGTGGATTTCACGTGGAAATCGGTTAAGTCACAGATTTTTACCAATTTTGGAAAATTGAAGTTTTGAATCCAAAATGTTTTGGAATTGGAATTGAAAGTTTTGAAAATGAGTTTCAAAAATAAAAGTTATTTTTAAATAACTTAATAAAATTAGAATTTAAATCATTTTATTTAAATTTTGAATTCAATATTTTGAATTGAATTCAATGAATTGGGAATTTTGGTTTAAAAGATTTTATAAGTGTAAAAGGTGTTTATATGGTTTTGGAAATTTAAATTTAAATTCAAGTTTTATACTTGAATGGCTTTAACTTATGTAATTGTAACCGATTTTTCCCAAAACGAAAACTATTTGTTTTCAAATAATAATAGCTTTCATAAAGTGAAAAGATTTCCAATTTGTATCGAAAACATCTCTAGTTGAAATGAAATTGTAAATAGTTTGAGAAAAACTATGAATTAACCTTTGTGAAGATGATTAAACTTTATTTCGAAATCAAAGAAGATTTTAAAAGGTGTATCTTTTATATTATAAAAGACTTGAAATGTAAATAGTTTTGAAAGCTATAAATTAAATCTTAATTTAAAGATTTAATGGGTTAATCCAATTGAAATGGAAATTGATTTGGAAATCTGTGAATGAATCTTTGTGAAACTGGGTAAACTTTGTGAAGTAAATCTTTTTGTTTAAAGATTTAAAATGGTAATTTGTTTAAACCATTTAAAGGAAAGGATTTGGGTAATAAGTTGTGACTTAATTAAAATCCCTATATCCATATGCTTTAAATATTGTGCTCACTATTCGGGTTAGCCGGGAAAAGACCTTTGTGTCATATAACCCATTCCGAATTAGTGATACGACGATATGGATCGTATTGAAGACCGGTGGTGAAGACCGGGTATTTGTGAAAACGATAGGATGACCTATCGATTGTCTCTGCACCGTTAGCTACGGTATAGAGATTTCCTTTGTGATGGGAAGTTTTATCGGGATTGTGAATACCCGGATTTCAAGGGCTTATTTGGAAGTGCCTTCAGTTCTGTTCGAACCCGGAACAGACTTGTATGGTTACATGTCTGACATTACATTTTGAGATATAAAGCTGATTTCTTTCAAATACATTTCTGTTTGGTGGCGGAGAATTTATTCTCTTAGCTTAACACCCTTCTCTGAGACGTATGAGCTCATAGGTTATGAAGTTGAAATTTATCGGTGATATACTCCCAATTTGGTAATGTGGCATGCTGAGTGTTGCTGTGTGATGATCATTTATTGATCATTTGTGATCAAAGCGTGGCTTTGTGAAAAAGCGTAGCTTTGTGGACGAGACCTCTTCGGACCTCACAACCCGAAAATGGGTCGAAACAGGAATATGCGGCAAGGTTTTGAGGGTCGGGCCCTTTAGGGTATGTCATTTCCTTCTGGAAAAGGGTGGTATCAGGTATGGAGCCCTGATATTTAACCTATGTGGATACTCCAATCTCATTTACTGTGTGATTGTGTGTTTATCGAGGCGCCTCGGATAAAGGTCCCAAAGGACCGGGGAATGGCATAGTCGTGAAGTAGTTACCTATACCCAGAGGTAACTCGGCCTTGTGTTGGCAGAGAACCAGGTTGGTTTCTCGGGACGTCCATCCAGAGGCGATCCCATGTGACAGTAGGAAGTTCCTTAGCCTGACCATTTGTTGGCAATCCATCTTCCAATACGAACCATGTACGGTATTAGTTATAGAACCTGGCATTTACTTATGGTGGTCACCACTGTTTAGATGGTAGCTATAGTAGGCATACAATAATGGTTGTATGTTGGCTAAGATTAATATTATACTTTCGAAATGTTTTCCACTATGCACTAATAATAATATCAAAATGATTTGTTTTGCGTAGTAAGCATCTTTGACTATCATAAGAAGAAATCTCCTCCAATTCTGCGTTTGCATTGTGTGTGTGGCGGGAGGTCTTATGGTAGTTTCATTTTCCAAAAGCATTGCGAATGTCTTTCACTTCCTTTATTGCTGTTGTTTTAAAGAAAAAAAACTGTTTTAGTTCTCACACCAGTCACCATGACTGACCTGGAGTTTATTATTTCCTTCCTAAACTCTGGGTGCCCACTAATTTCCACACGGGCAGTCTAGAGTTAGGTTATCAGGTCATTCTGGATTCAGGATATGCTGTGGAGCTCATTGGCGAGCTGGATGGCGAGACGTATTACTTGTATATGATATTATTTATTCCGCTGTGTATTCTGTATGAGGACAAGTTTATATAACTGTCCAGTTGTGTTGTATATTGTTGTTGTAAACTTTGATGATGTAATGTGTAAAATGATATAGTTCTTTGATTTAAAGATTATTCATTTACCTATTATATGTTATTCCGCTGCGAATGTGAGATTCTGATATTGTTTCTGTTTCTGTGTTTTTCTGTTGTTTCTTCTTCCTTTTTCTTCTGTCTTCTTCTACCTCTTCTTTTTCTCCATAACAATTCGGTTTTCCGGCATTCGATTGCTCGGCAGTTGATACAGTGGACGTATTAATGTCGATTTTCGAGCGACGAAAAATCGCATTCGTTATAGGAAGGAGGGAGCATTTATGATAGTAAGTACTCACATTTTATTAATTACTCTAAATTATTTCAAGTATAATGATTTAAAAGTTTAAGTATATTTGATGATTAAATGTTTGATATTGGATGATAACTTGGTTGATATTATGATTGATTATATGGTTGTGATGTGGTTGATAACTTGGTTTGATAAATAATAAGAGAAATGGTTAGTAATTGACCATAGTTGATTAAATGGAAAATTAATCCAGAATTAATATGTTTATAGGAGTTGTTTAGCTTCTTAATGATTTTAAATATCTAAAAAGATTTAAAATGAACATTATAATAATATAAGATTATAATATGAATGTGAGTTTGAAAATGAGAATATTTTTCAAATATAAGTTTAAAATTATTTCTAAGTGTTTTACAAACATTTAAACTTGTTTCGGTAAAATTTAAACAGAAAATAGTAATTGAGTCAAAACTAGGCATAACGGTAGTTCGCGATTTCACGCCGTAGAATTCAAACAAGTGCAGAGAATGAAATATAGCTTGGAATTCTTCAAGATAAGAATTTACCAAACTATTATATCCATAGTTTTTAGATGAAGAAAGAAAATCAAGATTTCATCTTATAAATTTTTAAATAAGTGCAAAATAAATTTTCAGAAAAAGTGTTGTTTTGTAGTTTAAAACCGGAATTTGAAATTAATTAAAAATGAATATTTTTAAATGTTTAAAAATATGGAATAGATTTTATAAATCTATTAAAATGTATTAAAAGAGATTTTAGTTATATAAATGAATTTCCAAAATGATAAAAAGTTGTTTTAACCAAATAAGTTTTTAAAACACTATTTGCAACGCTTTTTAATAACTTTTGCAAACAATGGTTTTAACTTAATTATTCTTTCCTGAATCTTTTGTGAACCTTTTCAATTAAATAATTATGCAATTTAAAGATGATTAAGAGGTTTAAAAAATGAGTATGCAGAAATGACTAGTACATTTGTTTCATTTGTAAGTGTCATAAAAATACAACCGGGGAATGGGACAGATCGAATAGAAAGTTCGTATACTCTAAAATAGTGTTTTCCAATATGAGATTTAAATAAATAATTTGTAATTTTTTCCTAAGTAAAAAGTGAAAGGATTTAGAATTATTCCAGGATTTAAAAAGGGTTTTAATTAACCAAAGGATTTGATAAATGAGGCTTAATGATTCCATATACTCTAAAAAAGATAAAGAAATGATTTAATGAATATATCTCTAAGAGAATTTTGATTTAAATAAAAAGGTAATTGATTTAATGTTGTGTGATAATCACATATATCCCTAAATGCCTTTTTACTGAAGGTTGGTTCGGAGAAACCTGGGTCGAACCTGGGTGATTCCTATCCGAAAAATGCTTCGAACCAATGTATACGTTCAGAAGTGAAGACATGTTGAAGATTGTGATTATTTAAGACCGAAGATCTTCAAAATGTAAGGATTGCTGTCATAAGTCCCGGGGGTTTAACCCATATTATATTTATATGACAGTGGTGTCTACATTCTGAAATCTTCATTGTCTTGAAGACGAAGATCTTCATAGCGGAAGGATTGCTTGTTGACATTCTCTGGATCGCTTCCAATATAGAGATATTTATTATAGCAGTGGTCCTATCGTGTTTTGAAATCTCCATAATGCAAGGACTACTCGCTACTAATCCTATGGATGATTCTTAAAAAAAAGACGTGGTAGGAGGAGTGCCTTCGGTTTCGTTCTGTCCTAGAAAGAACTTGTATGGACGAATGTCAAACATTGCATTTTTAATATCACAACGTTGACTTTTACAAACGTACATCTGTTTGATGGGGGAGAAGGCAACTTCTCTTAGCTTAACACCCTTCTCTGAGACGTACGAGCTCAGAGGTTGTATGTTCATGAAAGTCAATAGTAATCGAATGAATGGAAATGTGGCATTCAAAGTGAAATCTGTTATGATCAAAGCGTGGCTTTGTAGAATGTAGCCTCATGAGCCTCACATCCAAGGAATTATATGGGATACTATGTGGTCTGCAGGACATATTTCGGGCTATCAGTTATGAGAAAAGAAAGGCATCTGTTGCCTTAAGGTGATGAAATGGACAGGTATGGAGACTATAAGAGATCGTGTAAAGCCACTGCGTAATACTTTGTTCTGTAGTAGTGTAGCAAGTGCAGTACTAAGTGGCTAGCTTGAGAAAAGTGATAAGGTCACCGTGGGAACTATTGTTATTATGCTTGGATCGAAAGAAAAGGCCACTAGTTCCCTATCAGGTTGGAAATCCAAATTCCAATACGAGCTTTATGGTTTTGATTGTAATCCCAAAATAGCTGTAATGCTTTGCGAACATTTCAGCTATCCCTTTTGGTATCATATATTTCGTCCATTAGATACCGTTGACCTAGTCCGGATATATTACCACAGTCCGGGTATTGATACTTTCTTTGTATATATGTTTATTTGAAATTGTTTTCAAACTTATGTCATTAATAATAATATCAAAGTGATTTTCCATATAAAGTATTTTGGTTATCATAAGGTAAAAACCCGTCCGTCTTTATGTATGGGCGTGGTCATATGAAATACCCTTCTTTTCAAAGGTTTTGATTAACATCAGCATGATTTATACATTAGAAATTTCGAGTATCTCACGCTGGTTTATCAAGGCTGATCCGGGTATTTTTAATACTCGGGTCGGATTCGAGTTGTTTCAGGTTTAGTCGAAGACGGTTGGAGTTTCCAAAGGAGAGTTGGAGATCTTTATCTATGTATGGACGTATTCTATTATCCGCTGCATTTATTGGAATTGTTTTTATTTTTCAGCATTTGTAAGGATACAAGGTTTGTAACTGTCCAGGCTGAATTCAGGTTAGACTCTGATATTGTATTCAAAATTTTCTGCTGTAAAGATTATTGTTGAAATAATATATGTTATTCCATTCATGTGAGATTACGTTCTATCTTTATTTTCTTTTTCCCATAACAATCGGGCTTTCCAGCACTTGGATTTACCGATGAAGTATTAGCATTGATTTTCAAGGGTCGAAAATCCCGGTCGTTACATTTGGTATCAGAGCTTAGGTTGAGCAAACATTTAGGCTTTGGTGGGGTGAAACTCATTATAGATAGGGTTAGTAATACCCTAGAATGAGTTACTCATTAGAGATAGGGTTAGTAACACCCTAGAATGAGTTTTAAGAGTATTATCTATATGAGCGCGTATTTGTTATTTGATATAAAAATGATTTGTGTTGATTTATCTGTTGAGTGGTTTATAGATTCTGGTCGATGCGCCTGATAACCATTATTGATAGGGACTTCTAAACAGTTAAACAAGGCAAACCGATACACTGTTTTAAAAGGATTATATTTTAAGTATAAAGGCATATCTTTTGAAAGATATAGATATTTATGTGTGTTAGTATATGGTTAAGGGAGTGATAATATTTAGTTATTATCATTTGTTGATTGAGCAAACACCTTGTGAATTAAGTTTCATGATTAGACTATAAGGCGTTTTATAATAATATAGGGTTAAGGTTAATGAATTTATATAAGATAATAAAATAAGCATGTAGTATTAAAATGTATTTTATGCAAATAAAATAATTTTGAAAAGATGGATATAAAAGATATGTTATGTAAATTTTGAGAATATAAATTTTGGATATTTTGGAAAAGAATTATAATTTTTTTAAAAGAAGTAAGTTAACATAAGATGATTTTATGAAAGAAATTTATAAAATGGATTTTATAAACAAAATAATCTCTAATGAATTTTTGAAAAGAAATTTCAAATAAGAAATTTGAAAAGTAAGAAAGTCTCAAATAATAACTAGTTTGAGTAGTTCAAAAATAACTAAAAATGGGCAAGAGATATGTTCGGATGGTAAACATTTCTCTTAAGTATTACCCTTCTTGTTAAGGGGATATAGGATACCATTGGTAGTACCCAGTTCCTTGATATTATTTTGGAGTTACTCGATCTATATAATTTTCCTGAAGTTAAAAGGATAATTTTGAATTATTATTTGATAGGTTCGTATCAAGGTTGGTTAAAAAGGAATATATTATAATGAGAGAAGTTGATTGTTATTTTGGAAAGTAAAAGGTAAATTATCTTTTAAAATTGAAACGATTCCTTTGGGATGAAATGTTTTCCTTTAAGAAAAAAAATTGAAAATAAATATTTAAAGTGGTTATATATATAAAGAAGCATTTTTAAAAGATAAAAGTTTTACGAAAAGTTTTCATAAAGTTTTTTGAATGTTAATAAGTACATATGAGGTACGTAGATTATTTTGTCACACGATTTTGGTCTAAGATTTGAGTACAGAGCTTTAAGGTGTTCTCACCGATCCGAAAGAGGATTTATTACTCGATTCTTGATGACGAATATTGATGAAGGTTTATGGTTGGGTACTTAAGGTTTCTATCACGTATGGATGATCTATGTATGTCATACGTAATTGAGTTTAAAGATAGTTTTGAGTAAGTGTTATCGGGTTTTGGGTTTTGGTTCAATTTTTAGGACAAAATTCTTTTAAGGAGGGAAGTATGTAACAACCAGTATTTTTAACACTCTGAAAATGGAACATTTCATTAACCTTAAATAGTTAAATATATAATTTTCAAACTTAAATAATCTGTTTTATATGATAAATAAGAATGGTGAATTTATATTTAGAATTGGTTTACAAAAATAAGAGATTTTGGAGTTTCAACGAAAATTTGACAAAAACTGGTTTTTGATAAAATTGGATATACATTCAATAATTATTTTAAATGATAAGTAAATTCTTTTAAATTGTTATAAAATGATAATAATTGATTGATAAAAGTTTTATAAATATTTACTTACTTGTTTTATAAAGATAGACAAACTTCATCGCACTTTGACCAATCGACGTCGCATTTTACAATTGGATTTTAGTATCATTTAATATGTTTTTCGAACTCAATTTATCTTTCTTTAATTATTTAAAGATGGTAACAAATAAATTTTTAAGTTTTTTTACATAAATAAATAGTTTGATTAAAAACAGAAAATGTGACCGAAAAATGTTTTATCAAAAAAATCAACGTTTTGTTCAATATAAGTTGTGTAAACATTTTGAAACTTAAATGGTTATTATATAAACATATTAACAAAGAAATAAACACCTCACATATATTTACTAAGGACTAATTAAGCGAAGTATTTAATAATTAAGTAAAGAAAAGTACAAAAAGAAGATATTTTCACAAAATCCAACACAAGTCAAATCAAATCTCACCTTAAGTCCATTTTTCCATCCAAATGCATCACTTAGCTATTAAGTAAAGAGATAATAAGTGAGTGAAGTGATGGGGGAGGTGAGAAGAGGGGGAGGGCCGAAAATGATGGTGATGGGGGTAGTTTTGTCCATTTACATTCCTTAATGCTTAGGGAATTCAAGGCTATAAATATGGACCCTTATGCTTTCGTTTCTTCACACTTCCATTCATTATTTTCTTAGCTTTCTTCTTCTTCTTTCTTCTTCTTCTTTCTTAGAGTTTTAATGGCTTCTTTCCTTAGGAAAATAATGGTGGAAAAAATAGAAAAAAAGAAAGTAAAGTAAAAACGTAGTGTTCCACCTCAAAAGCAAGTCCAAACTCCACCTCTTTCTCTTCTAAGTACATGACCACCACCGTCATCACCAAGGTCAAGCTACACCACCCAATCAAGGCTAGGTCGAGCCCATTTGGAAGAAAGGAAGGAGTTCGGGAAGCTCCGGAGAGAAAATATTGAAGAGAGGTGCTGTCGGATTCATTCCAAGAAGATAGGAGGAAGTTTGAAGTACTACGGAAGCTCTGCCGAATTTTTCGGAGCTTGGGAAGTAGGGAGCATTTCTGATAGTGAGTACTCACATTTTACTAATTATTCTCTAAATTATTTCAAGTATAATGATTTGAAAGTTTAAACATATTGGATGATAACTTGGTTGATATTATGATTGGCTATATGTTCGTAATGTGGTTGATAACTTGGTTTGATAAATGATAAGAGAAATGGTTAGCAATCAACCATAGTTAATTAGATGGAAATTTAATTCATAAATAATATGTGCATACGAGTTGTTTAGCCTCTTAATGATTTTAAATATCTAAAATGATTTAAAATGAATAATATAATATTATAATATAAATATGAGTTTGAAAATGATAATATTGTTCAAAAATAAGTTTAAAATGATTTCTAAGTGTTTTATGAACATTCAAACTTGTTTCGACAAAATTTTAATAGAAAATAGTAATTGAGTCAAAACTAGGCGCGCTGCATAACGGTAGTTCGCGATTTCGCGCCATAGAATTCAAACAAGTGTAGAGAATGGAATATAGCTCAGAATTCTTTGAGATAAGTATTTTCTGGACTATTATATCCCTAGTTTTTAAATGAAGAAAGAAAATAAAGATTTCATCTTATAAAATTTTAAATAAGTCCAAAACAAGTTTTTAGAAAAATCGCAGTTTTGTAGTTAAAAACTCGAATTTGAAATTAATTTAAAATGAATATTTTCAAATGTTTAAAAATATGGAATAAATTTTATAAATCTATTAAAATGTTTTAAAAGATATTTGAGTTATATAAATGAATTTCCAAAATGATAGAAAAGTTGTTTTAACCAAATAAGCTTATAAATACTATTTGCAGCACTTTTTAATAACTTTTGCAAACAATGGTTTTAACTTAATTATTCTTTCTCGAATCTTTTGTGAACCTTTTCAAATAAAAAATTAAGTAACTTAAAGATGATTAAGAGGTTCAAAAAATGAGTATGCGAAAACAACTAGTACATTGGTTCCATTTGTAAGTGTCATAGAAAATCCGACCGAGAAATGGAACAGATCGAACATTAAGCCCCGATGCTCTAAAATAATGTTATCCAATATGAGATTTAAATAAATAATTTGGAAATTTTTTTTCTAAGAAAAATGGGAAATGATTTAGAATTATTTCAAGATTTAAAAAAGGGTTTTAATTAACCAAAGGATTTGATAAATGAGGCTTAATTATTTCATATAATCTGAAAAAGATAAAGAAATGATTTAATAAATATATCTCTAAGATAAATTTGATTCAAATAAAAAGGTTAATTAATTTAATGTTGCATGATAATCACCTATATACCTAAATGCTTTTTTATTGATGGTTGGTTCGGAGAAACCGAAGTCAGATTTGGGTGATTCCTATCTGAAAACCGCTTCGAACCAATGTATATGTTCAGAAGTGAGGACGTGTTGAAGATGATGATTATTGAAGACCAAAAACCTTCAGAATGTAGGGATTGTTGTCACGAGTGCTAGGAGTTTACCCCATATTATATTTATATGGCAGTGATGTTTGCATTCTAAAATCTTCATTTATTGAAGACCGAAGATCTTCATAGTGGAAGGACTACTTGTTGACATTCTCAGGGTAGCTCCCAATATAGAGATATTTATTATAGCAGTGGTCCTGTCATGTTTTGAAATCTATGTAACGCAAGGACTACTCGCTACTGATCCTAGGGGTGATTCCTAAAAAAAGATGTGATAAGAGGAGTGTCTTCGGTTTCATTCAGTCCCAGAACGAACTTGTATGGTCGGATGTCTGACATTGCATTTCTAAGATCACAACATTGACTTTTACAAATGTACATTTGTTTACTGATGGAGAAGGCAACTTCTCTTAGCTTAACACCCTTCTTTGAGACGTACGAGCTCAAAGGTTGTATGTTCATGAAAGTCAATAGTAATCGAAGGAATGACAATGTGGCATTCAAAGTAGAACCTATTAAGATTAAGGCGTAGCTTTGTGAAAAAGCATAGCTTTGTGGAATGTAGCCTCATGAGCCTTACATCCCAGGAATGATATGGGATACTATGTTGTCTGCAGGATATATTTCGGGCCATCATTTATGAGAAAAGAAAGGCATCTATTGCTGCAAGGCATCTGTTTCCTTAAGATGATGAAATGGATAGGTATGGAGGCTAACGGAGATCGTATAAAGCCACTGAGTTATACTCTGTTCCATAGTAGTATAGCAAGTGCAGTTCCAAGTGGCTAGCTTGAGAAAAGTGATAAGGTCACCACGGGAACTATGGTAGTTATGCATGGATCGAAGGAAAAGGCCACTAGTTCCTTATCATGTTAGGAACCAAATTCAAATATGGGCTTTACAGTTTTGATTGTAGTCCTAAAATAGCTGTAATGCTTTCCAAATATTTCAGCTACCACTTTTGGTATCATATATTTCATCCGGTATATTCCGTTAACCTAGTCTTGATATATTAGCATAGTCCAGGTATTGATACTTTCTTTGAATATATATTTATTTGACAGTGTTTTCAAACTGACGTCATTAATAATAATATCAAAGTGATTTTCCATATAAATTATTTTCATTATCATAAGGCAAAAATCCGTCGGTGTTTATATATGGGTGTGGTATTATGAAATACCCTTCTTTTCAAAGGTTTTGATTAACATCAGCATGATCTATACATTAAAATTTTTGAGTATCTCACATTGATTTATCAAGCCTGATCATGGTATTTTTAATACTCGGGTCAGATCTAAGTAGTTTCAAGTTTATTCAAAGATGCTTGGCGTTTCCAGAGGAGAGCTGGAGATCTTTATCAACGTATGGACGTATTCTATTATCTGCTGCATCTACTGGAATTGTTTTTATTTTTCAGCATTTGTAACGACAGAGGGTTCATAATTGTCCAAGCTGAATCTAGGTTAGACTCTGAAATTGTATTCAAAATTTTCTAATGTGAAGATTATTATTGAAATAATATATGTTATTCCATTCGTATAAGTTTCTATTCTATCTTTATTTTCTTTTTCCCCTAACAATCGGGCTTTCCGGCACTTGGATTTGCATCACGTGAATATCGAGGATGTACTAGTGTCAATTTTCGAGGGTCGAAAATCCCGGTCGTTACGAAAATTATACCAAAAATGTAAGGTCGATGCATATATATGTATACATATATTATATAAATATATATTTATATACACATATATATATATGCAAAATAAAATAAACTAAACTAATAATAAAAGACATAGAGTAAGCAACATTTTAATTAACTTAAGTAAGGAAATGATAAAGAGTATACAAGGTTAATATCCTAATAAAAACGAAGAATCAAAAGGAATCATAGAAAGATTATCCAAGGGAACTACATTTAGCTTTTTACTATTTTCTCTATAATTGAGAATGGTTTTATTCCTTAAAAACTCAATACAAGCTTTTACTTTTTTAAGAAACACTTTAGAACTCAAATTTTTATTTAGTTATAACTAGGATTTGAAATCCAATTAAAACTCAATAGACAAATTACATATATTAAATTTTCCAAATCAATACTAATATTATTAAATACACGTTGGTTTCTTTCAAGCCAAATATATCAACATGTTATTGTGTAAGTAGTGTCAAGTAAAAACATGTTGTGAACCTTATAATAAAATCGGATATTATTCCAATATAATTCACAATTAATTTGTCTACAATTTAGATTAAAATTGAAAATATTGAGAATACTTATAAGAATAAATTCAGTTATATTGCATTCAAAATATAAGTGTATAATATTTTCCATTTTATTATTACAAAAATAAAAAAAATTGTCATTAAATATATTTTTATTTTTTAAATGTTCTGTAGTATTCAATTTCCCATATAAAATTAACTACATATGCACTTTAGCTTTAGGTGAAACATTAACTTTTCAAAGATATTTAAATATTTTCAATTTAACTGTCGAAAAATTTATAAAATGAATGAGGTGTATATTTCTTACTCTTATCCCAAACCATATTATAATGTTTTTCCCATTATCGATATTGTAAAGATCTGGTTTAGCACACAATAATGCAAATTGTTCTAAAGTAATTCCCTCTAGCATACGATTAAAACTAAATTCCCATGAAAATTTTAAATTTGGTTTATAAATATCTGAAATTAAAACATTTTCGAAATTGCATATTTCATATAACTCTCGAAGTTCCACTTTAAGTGGAATAGTTGATATCCAACATTTGTGCCAAAAAGAAGTGTTGTTACCAGAATGAACAGCATTATTAATTCCTAGATTATAAATATCAAAATTTAATATTATAGATTTCCAAAAGTGAGATATAATATTTATATTATTAATTGTGGTGTGATGTAAATTAAAAGCACTACCATACCATTGATTCGATATTAATTCTTTCCAAAGAAATTTTTTATTATTTTTATTAATTTTCCATAACCATTTTCCTAATAAAGATATATTTAAATTACGTAAGTTTATAATTCCTAATCCCCCTTCATTTTAAGACTTACAAACCACTTTCTAATGAAAAAAACATTTAGAGCTACAATTTGGATTATCTCTACTCCATAAAGAGTCTCCCCTAATTTTATCAATTTTCCATTTTGGAAAAAGATAAAATGACATCTAATAAATAGGTAGTGTAGATAAAAGAAAATTAATAAGAACTATCATACCTGCTCTCAATAAGTATTTACCATTCCATTTGGATAATCTTTTATTAATTTTATCAGTTATAGTTATCCAATCATTGTGTTTAAGTTTTTATGACCTAATTAAAAATCCTAAATATTCTATAAAGAATTTCATCGTTTTACAATCCAATGTGTATGGAATTGTGTTTTTATTATCCATGTAATTTAAAACCAATACTGAACTTTTATCAAAATTAGTCTTTAAACCGAATAGTAGTTCAAAGCTATAGAAAATGAATTTACGAGCAATAATATGTTTTGGAAAATGGGATATAAAAATCATAGTATCTTTTGAAAACTAGAGAACAGAAAGACCATTACTAGCAATCTCATTTCTTATGATTTCTAATATCCTATTAGTAGTGGCCTATTTGATAATTCCATAAAATACATCAGCTGCTAAGTTAAACAATAAAGGTGACAAAAGATCGCCTTATATAAGTTCTTGTTTCGATTGAATTATATTTCCTAAAATACCATTAACCATAATATTTGAATTATCGATTTTAAGAAAGGACATAATCCATCCTACCCATCTAGTACTAAAACCCCTAGCGATTAATAAATCCTTAAGAAAAACCCAATCAATGAAATCAAAAGCTTTAGCAAAATTAAGTTTTAAAAGCACCCAAGTGATATTATTTTTACAGTAGTAATTAATATATTCTTGAACTACTACCACATCGCCTGTGGTATTTCTACCCTTAATAAATGTTATTTTGGCATTATCAATTAACTCATTCATTTTAGTATTTAATATATTAGCCAAACCTAAGAAATGATTTTAAAAGAATAGTTTAATAACGAAATTGGTCTAAAATATTTGTTAATACCTCATTTATTGATTTTGATGACAATAACCATATACAATCATATAAAATATAAATACTAATGATTTGCCGAGTTATATAGTATATAGTGCAGAATATTAAAAATGTGCTGAACCAAAGACTTTATAGTATAAAGACTCAAGGTTAAGATATAAAGACTCATGAGTTCAAAGACAAAGAAAAGAAGATCCCAAGCTTATAATTTATAGTGTGTAGTGTCATTTATTAATCATTAAAGTCCTTGATAGCAATTTATGATCTCTATCTCCAATTTTCGATCTTTGATACTTCTAAACTAAAATAAATTATTTTAATTTCAAAATATTTTATTAAAAATTTTCTAGAGTTTAAGAAATTTAAAAACTATGTTCAAATTATTTTACAAAGTATAGGATTTTCAAAACGTTCTAAAAAGAAAACAGTTTACATTTTGAACTAGCATATGCCGACATACATGTATAGGATATGTCGACATACATGTCGCCAAATGGTTTTTCAAAATTTTGAAGTGTCTATTCGACACAACCTTTCACGAATGGACACATCTTTTAATTTACTATATAAATTGGTGTGCAAAATAATTTTTTAATAACTAATTACTTACTTTCTTCCCTCCTCTTACTCACGTAAAAAATCTCTTGAAAAATATACTCTATTCCCTTCAAAATCATATAGAATCAATTCATTGTATTGATTCAATACTACTTTCTTACTATTTTGGAAACATCTCTCTCTTATTTCAAAGATCAAAGTGCTATCCAAGAGGCTATAGGATCCATTGTATCCAAAGTACAAGAATTTGACTTCGGAAAAACTATCAACTCTACTTGTGTTTGCTTGGGTGTGCTTGTAGCCCGTTCAAATCAAGTGGGTGTGCTTGTAGCCCGTTCAAATCAAGTGCGTGCGCTTCTAGCCTGGTCAAATCAAGTATGTTTACCTCAAACTTAGAATACATGAGGGTGTCTTGTAGTCTCAAAATCGAGATTGTATTTGGGTTTTCGTTTTGCCCGGTTAAAAATGAGCATTGGAAAAGAAATCTGTACAAGTAATTGTACAAGGCTAGATGTAGAGAAATCTGAACCAGTATAAAATCTCTAATGTCATCTCTCTACTCTTTACTTTACATTATTGTTTTTTTATTTGTGATTGCATCTGTGGTTGATTATTAATATAATTCTGTGTTGTTATTCTGCGATTTAATATCAATCTTGAAAGAAAACTAAAAAGATTTACATAAGTTAGAAAACACTATTTACACCCCATCTAGGGTTAAATCAGCCTTAAGATTCATAATTCCACAACTCACATTTGATATCCGAGCGCTAGGTTTTCAAAAATTCGTAATTTGATTTTTGAAAAGTTTAAATGGTTAGCAACACTATTAGTGCATTTGTTAACAATTTTATCGAAGGACAATCTACTGCTAGACCCCCACTTTTTAATGGTAGTAATTACATTTTTGGTCATGTAGGATGATACTTTATTTACAGTCCAATGATTTAGATATTTAGAATATTACACAGAATGAGTACGCTGAACCCCGGGCTGATTTTCAACTTGGATTTTGACCAAAAGACGAGCACTTAATAATACTAAGGCCATGAATATTTTATTTTGCTCAAACAAAATTGAATTTAATTGAGTCTCTATCTATAAGTCTACATATGATATTTGGAGAACATTATAAGTCACGTATGAGGGTACTAGTAAAGTCATACAGACTAAAATTTCCATACTACCTAATTAGTTCTGGTTATTTCAAATGAATCAAAATAAGTCTATTTCTGACATGCATTATAGATTTCAAGATATTATACATTCTTTAGTATCATTGGGTAAAAACTTTTCTGAAGAGGACCAAGTTAGAAAAATCCTCAATTCACTCTCTTCGAAGTGGGACCAAAAGACATTAGCACTTGAAGAGGCTAATGATATTAGCACTCTCTAAAAGTTGAAGAGTTACTAGATAATTTAATATCCTATGAAGTACAATTGCAGGACAGAAGAGAAAGCAAGGCAACAGAATAGAAATCCATTGCATTCAATGTAATAACTGATGATCAGGATTTTGACGATGACAATTATGAGCAGATTGCTTTCATTATCAGAAATTTCAAAAAGTTCCTGAAGTATAGAACGATGAACAACTTTTTAAGAAACTGAAAACAAGACTCCTAGAACTAGAACTGTAATTATATCTTTCAACTGCTATAACGACCTAATTTTAACGGTAAGATATATAAATAATTGATTTAAATATTAAATCGTTAATTAATTGATGGTCCAAAAAATATGATTTTTCACATACAACCGAATCAGGACTCGAGACAACTTCCATTGAGTTCGTATCGATGTTGTGAACTAAATTAAGTATAAAGATCGCTATATTTGAAGATTGGACGATTCGATGGCCGAAACAGTCTCAAAAAGCACAAATTATCATCCTAAAGCGCTACCTCGGATAGCGATTAAATTTGTACCATCGGGACTGAAAAAATGAGATGATGCATGTAGACTAGTTTCAGGGCGATCAGACACACCATTTGATCGTGCAAGCTCAAAACATACGACCATTTAATTAGAGAATTCAAATAAAATAAATAAAATATTATTATTTAAACAGCTAAACCCTTCTTCTCATTGGTCAACTGCTATTGCATTTCCATGAGAAATAAAACCAAGGCTGCCTCTCTTTTCAATGTTCAAAAATTAAAATCCGTCGATCCGCTCCACGAAAAAATATGAAACAACCTCCTTGAGTCTATATCGAAGAGATCTTTGACCCAGTATCGATTTTGTAGGGTGCGATCATACCCGGTCGAGCTCGAACGTACGGGTAGCGAACTGTGATACGACATTGCTGGAAATTTAGGAGACGATAGGTGGATTCGGGAGCTACATTGCGATTATCGTGTAAAGAGGAGTGGATGACATCGATCCGGGGAGGTGCGGTGTCTTAGGGTGGAATGCAACATCAGGGTTGTCGCTTATGGTTGCCACGGTCGCGTTTCGATCAGGGATGCCTGAGTGGGGGATTTTGGTGCTAGCGGGCCGAGCTTCGGATGAGAAACACAACGGAGCAGACGACATTCAATTTTGCGTACCGAAGCTCTGTGTCATAGCTTGGGAGTGCACCGTTTGGACATGGGATATGCATGTACCGACATCTCCTATTTTGGGGAAGAAGTAACTAGGTAATTAGTTCAATAAATTATTAATTAAGTTAATTAATCATTTAAATAATCTGTTATATTATATATTGCGTATCTTTTGCATACGAGGTGCATTTTGGATGTTGTTTCTTACATTGCGCTCATGATGGAGAGCTCTACGACTTGGCGATGGATTGGTCAGATTTAGTTGAGGTGAGTGATATTGTCTCTCACTATGCTATGATTGTTAGCATACATTAAAACGACATTTTGAAATGTTTTCTAACTTTAAAATGGGATTTCTGAAATAGGTAAACCTATACCTTATTTTATAAAAAGAATTAAAAGTATTTTAAAATGGTTTCAAATTAAATATCACATTCTTCCTATTCTGACGCACTATTTTGACGAAATTGATAAATTTAGGCTATTACTGATATTTATCCCACATTGGTTGCTTGGATGGATTGTATTGCGTTATTATAGACGTATGTAGGCTATTATGGTCGTCTATATGCTTGTTGGATGTATGTATGTTTGTTTGTTTGTTTTGGTTGAAAACGTCATTCGAAGGCGATATAGTATTAGAATATATACCATTGGATCGGATTTCGTGCATAGAGTATCCTGCACGCCGATTGATGTGAAGATGGAAGATGGATTTGGAGATGTGCTTTGGATTTCAGGATAGATGCTGGATGTTTTAATTTGGTTTGTACTTAACCATTTTTGGTTAAGTACACGACCAAAGTGGTCATTATCGACTACTCTAGAGTGGTTGATATCTACCACTATTGATGATGGTCGATTTGGCAGACTTTTACATAGATGGTGGAGATGCTTCAAGGAGCACGATGTGATGGTTCCTTTGTCCATTCAACGTCCAATTTTGGTGCGACTGCTCTTCGACAAGTGGTTTTGGCAGTGAAGTGAAGATGTGACACTTCGACACGATGACTTCATGGTTCAACGATAATAATTCCATAATAGGAAGAGACAGCTTCGAGGATGGATAGCTGTACTTCAAGACATAGAGTTGTAGACTATAAGTCAAATTAAAGGAACTGTTGGAGGAAGGTATGGGACGCATGATGATATTCTACATCAAACGATGGTCAGGATTGTTCCCAACCATGACGACTTCAGATGGGAGTCACAAGGATAGTTCCAAGATGAACTCTACTATGAATAACATGTGCAGAGGGGCCATCGATATTCGTAGGTTTCAATGTGTACTCGTGAAGCAAGGGTATGTGTGACGAGATCCGTTTACCCTGGACTGTTATGGAGTATGCACTCTTGTTCCTGGCCTAATGAGTAGAATGGATTTGAGTACTGAGAAACCAAGACGTTGAGTAGTCTCTGATGAGGTCATACGAGTATCATATACCCAATGCACTGAGTGAGTGAATGTAAGGATGGATGATGGATGTCATGTTTGATTGATTGTTTTATCACCTTAAAGATGTCACACGATGTAGATATTATCGATGCCGATATCTAGACACCTTTAGTGCTTTGATGTATAGTACATCCATGACGACTATGATATAGAGTAGCATGTATCTTGTGTCACATGCTAACTCTGTGGATGCAGGGATAGGTCAGGTATGATTCTCCATGTCCTCTATTCCATATACTATACCGACTTTTATCATATTTTGAGATTATTTATCGCTCGTACCGGACTGTTGTTTGACTCGAGGTTTTATCCGTTGCTTCTTATTACCTCAGGTGCTCTTAAATGAGTAAACTAGTTCACAAGTGAAAATAGCACTTGGAGCTATGTAGATGGACTAGCAGATGGTGATGCTTTCTCATATTTATATTTAGACTTATTATTGTTTATTCCGCTATGTAATACTGTGGGGCCTTGACAGTTGACTTACTATTTTTAGAGATAGTTTATTAGTTCAGTTTATTTATCAGTTGTATAAACTCCATTACTATTTTGTATAACTGCATGAGCCTATGTACTCCGATTCTATGGTTTATATAGTTATTACTGTCTTACCTATTTTGTATCTGAGATGTTTACTATCATATTTTATCTGATGCGCTGTGAGATATACGACATGTTATGTGCTTGTGTGATGTTCTATTACTTTCTCTTTTCTTCTATTCTCTTCTGTTCTTTTCTATTCTCATCTTTATTTCTTTTTCTTTCCCATCACAACCATCCTACATTGGCCGAATGCTCCAGCAATGCACTATTCAGTTATATGAGCATCGGTGGTGTAGAACGGTCATCACAACTGCGATGAACTTGGTCATCTGCAAAGAGACTGTCAGCATTAGAATAAATCAAGGACTCGCCGGTTACTGATTCATCCAGAAAAAGAAAGAGGGCTTATATTGTAATATTAGATGAATCAGATACCACTTCAAGTGACAATGAACTGGATATTGAGGATGCAAACTTGTGTTTCGTGACAATAGTAGATTAATCAAAACATATTAAAGAAATGGAGCAAAAAGTGGTGCGTTTTATATTTAATTTTTATTTTCATGTTTTTAGGAATAAAATATAGATTAATAATAACATTGGATGCTTACAAGTGTATATATATTTATATAGGAATATTTTACACTGGTTTTAATTTTAGATTTTACGGCCCATATGTCGACATAACCATAGCCCATATGTCGACATATCTGCCAAAATTTTGAAATTTCATTTCGAATTCAAAATTTGAATTTCCCTCTCTTTTTCATTAACTCTAATAACTGAAAAGATATCTTTTCAAAACTAAAATGTCAGTTCTCTATTTATTAATTCATCATATTTCTATCCATCCATTCACTCACTTTATTTCAAAATTCAAACTATTTCTTCATTTTCTTGTCTTTCAAAAAAATGTCCTCCTCAAGCCAACCTCCAAAAACCATAAGGCTCTCAAAAAGAATCAAAGGCTTTCTTTTCAATGACAAAGAAGCCATTGACACTTATTTTGAATATGCTACTTCCGGAAAGGTTTTTCCCAAAAGATTGACTAAGTGTGGTGATTTTTCTTCTTATGGTTTTGAAGATCTTTGTTTTCAAATGTTATTCTTGGTTTTGTCGACTCTTCTTAAAATGATTTTCTGTGTTATCTAGATCTAGTTAAAATGTTTTATGTAAATTTGAATGTAAAGTTTTTTCAAGGAGAAGATGGACAAGTTTGGAGTAGTGTAAAAGGCACTACTATTGTTTTAGATCGTGAAATTTTAGGTCAAATACTTGTTTACAAATTTAGTGGAATTGACCTCTCCACCTTTAAAATTGATGAACAGAATCTTGAAGTTTTTCATGATATTTTTGATATTTTTGAAACCGACGAAGAATTTGATTTCAAACACGAAAATCTTAGACTAATATCAAGACTTATGAGTCACATTTTACAACAAAACATCACTCCAAGGATGGGAAATTACAATAACCCGACTCAAAAAGTTTTTAAAGCTTCTTTCACCATTTACAGAAACTACAACATTAATCGGCATAAGTAATTTTAGATGAATTCGTTCAAAATAATATTTCTAGACATAAGAACACACTTTACCATGGTGCATATCGTACTAGAGTATTCGAATGTTTTTGTGTTGACTTACGAGGAGTGTAGCGACCCGCAGTTCCGTACCCGTTTGAATTGACAATAATTCACTCTTGTTCAACCCAAAGTGTACGGAAGAGTGAATAACAAGGGTAAAGAAGAAGAAAGAGGTAGAAGAAAATTAAACGACAACACAGAATCTCACAATCGCAGCGGAATAAAATATAATATATATAACATATTTTTATACAAAATAATCTGTATTTGTTTATACTTACAATCATCAGAGTACAGAAATCAATACATCAATCTGGACAGTTATAATCACTTGTCCTCACACAGCGAAAATATAAACCAAGTATGGAAATACGTCCGAACTCCTCCAACTCGTCTCCTGAGCTCCATAGCATTTTAACCTGAAACTGTAATATTCGGTCTGACCCGAGTATTATAATAAAATAACACCCAAGTCAGTTTGGAAAACCAGCGTGAGAAAACACACTCAATTTGAATTATTAGAGTGGTCAAAATCCTTTGAAAAAAAAGGTATCTCGTAAGACCGCGTCACACATAAACATAACGGGTTTTTCTCTTACGATAACCAAAACATTTTATAGAAAATCCAGTGATATTATAATAGTGTCTAAATACAAATACTTATTCAAATATCCGAAATTGTTACATTAATTAAATTCCTGCATACTATGCTCTACAAACGAAATCATAAGGCTCGTATTGGAGAATGGATCTCATATAATGACTAGGCTACTGGGGTACCGCCCATCACAGTACACCTCTAGAAAAATGTACCGAGGAGCTCGACGGGATCCCCTACTACACAAGACCGGCCTAACCCTAATCTGGGCAGACCGAATATGTTATCACCCCGGGTGTTCTCACCCTTAAAAATCGAGCGCTCCCTTTTTCATGCACAATCATAGCCATAGTTTATATATTTCTGAGGATATCTAGAAAAATGATAACATACCCTAATTGGGTGCGACCCACTTAGCCTTGCTACATCTCCCTTGTTTTAGTCATTCCCGGTTGATGAGGCTTGAGGCTAAACGTTACCTTTCAAGAAACAATTCCACTTAGAATGCTCATCGTCCTCCAATGACGATGTTCTGATAGCATTTGCCCATACAAGTTGTCCTTAGGTCTGGACAAACCGGATCACCGTCTTCACTATCTTCACTTTATCCATTCATAACGTTCAAACCGGATCGAAGTGGTTTTCGAATAATTAAATCCGATCCCGGTCTCTTCGAAACGATTAACGAAATTGGCCAATATTGATAGTATTTAACTACCAAATAACATCCATAAATAGTCACTAGGCCTTATTATAAATTTTTCCAAGAGATTTATTTTCAAAATATCTTTATAAGATATATCAATCCCTTCCAACATTTGAAAACAACTTCAAATACTTCAGTCTGTAACAGGAAATTTCCAAACCATCTCAACACTTAGAAATATTCCCAAATTTCCATTTTCTATATTTAGGAAAATATTATAAGTCTTATTTCCCAAAATCTTTTCAAATATCAATATTTAAGAGAACATTTCGTAACTTATCCCATAAGTCTTCGGAATCACTGATAAATTCCCTTTTTCAATTTCCAAAACCCAGTATACCTATTTATACCCCATTCAAAACAATTTATAACTTCTTTTATGAATTTAGATTTCATTTTCAAAGTTCCCATATTCAACATTTTGAAATTCCATTTCCTCCAAATCCCTTATAAAATTTCTCCCTCAAAATCATATCCATTTATAAGCCCTATTTACAAATCTCGAGAGAATTTATAAATAAAATTTTCAATCACTTCAAAACTCTATATATATATATAATAAGTATTTAAAAGAATAATAATTTATTTTTTGAACCATGTTCAAGTGATTTTTTAAAATATCGAAAATACTTTTATTTCATCAATAACTTATTTTTAGATAAACAAATAAATTTTCAAAGATGGTTTTATAAGTTAGAATTTACTAAAATAAATACTTAATATTTGAAAATCTACTTACTGAAGTATTTCAATCCTAACTGGTTTAAAATTTCATAGTTTTAAATAATAAAATTTTCCTTTTTAAAAACAAACTTAACTTTTTAGAATAACCTCAATAACCAATTCAATTTTATAAATTCCTCTCGAACCACATCACACCACTTCCATTCCGATCTTCTTAACCATTTTTACTTTCAAAAATAGTATCCACTATTTTTCTCACCCTATTTCCATATTCTAATTTAATTTCTCCCTGTAAATTTATATTCCTAATCTATCATCTGATATCGATTTCTCTTATTTATAAACATCGTTTACAAATTTTATAACTCCTTTGAGTTTCACTTTTTATAAAACTAGTCTCGTTTATAAAATTCCATTTTTATAAATCCATTACTTTAATAATTCCATTTTTTTATATTGACTTCAACTCCTTTTCATTATTTCAGAATATCCTTAATAAATTCTTTTATATAATTCATTCTTAAAAATCTCTATCTTAAACAATTTACGAATAGTTAAGTACAACTAAAACAAACATTTTTTTTCCAACTCAATTTCCTTTAAAATAACCCAAATTCCAATATAAATATTTTTATATCCAAAATTCATTTTTATTCTTTCATATTCAAAAATAATATTTATGGTATTTAAAAATACCAAAATTTAAGGCCAGTGCTACTATAGCATCCAATAATTCAAATTACAACAATAAATCTATAATAGATTATTCTACACAAACCACATATCACAATATATGAAATTAAATTCAACATTTTGAGGAATCCAGTTGGATCCCTCCAACCTGTTTTCCTACATCCATAGATGTTAATATAACATAAAAATACCAATCCCACTTCGAGGGGGATATCGCGGTATAATGGGTCATCTGCAATTATGCGGGGCGCATTGGGTCTCATCCGCTATAATGTGCGGAATTGTAACGACCCTGAATTTTGAACAATTTAAATTGAAAATATTTAATTAATTTTAAATATTTGAATGATGATTTGACTTGAATTTCAAATTATCAGAATGAATTGGTGATTAAATTTTTGAATTTAATCTATTGAAAGTTGAATAAAATTTGAATCTTCGATTTTAAGCCGGTTAAAAATAATTTAAAGGCTTAGAAAAGTCATATTGATAATACTGAAAGTAATAGAAGCTTCAGAATTGAATTTGAAAGCGATTTGTTCAGTTTCGAAATTATATCGTTTAAATTGAAAATAAGAATAGTCTTCCGAGGCACAGTCTCGGAATTTGACGAAATCAGTTTCATTGGGTCCGTAATATTGAATTATTACTGGATTTCAATTTTCGTATTTATCAGAATTGTTTTGTGAACGTACGACGTATAAATGCGTATAGAATTTAATCGAATTCAAATTGAATTTCTGTAACAACCTGAATTTTTACCCAAAATTTTGATCATCGATAAACGATTTAAGTTGACAGTTAAATTTCTGTTTGTTGTTGGAATTTTTGTAACAATTAAATCTTCGTCAAATTGGCGATATTAATTTCTATTAATTTTATTGGAATTTGTAAATCAATTGGAATTCTTTTATTAAATTTTTATTTGTACGAAATGAATAAATATCACCTAGTAAAATTTTAGCAACAAGATTTAAACAAAACAAATTAAAGAAAATATCTTTACAAAATAAATCAGTTTTTAAATGAAAACAAAAATAAAAGATAAAAAAGAAAATAAAATAAAAACCCTACCCAACCCATGCCTATACCACGTTCGGCCCATACCTTTTTTTCTCCGTTAAAACCACGAACCCATCCTCCCCTTTTCATTCAAACCCTAAAACAACGAAATCGAACGAGAGAAAGAAAATAAATGGCGGCGATTCTTCGGCTTCGCTCGTCTCCGATCCAAAATCTAGGGCTTCGATCTGGAAACGATCGTCTGTGGCTGCTTCAATTTAGGCTAAGAAGATCGTCACTTCGATTTTGGAATGGCCGCTAGGGTTGCCTCCGCTTGATTCTCGAGATACCTTCGGCTACGACGTCGAATTCGTCCTCTTCGAAAAACAAAGGTGAGTAGCCCTCACATCTAATTCCTACTTCAAGTGTATTAGTGTTCGAATTCTACAATTTTCGTTCGTATTTGATTGTTGGGTTCGACTCTTGTTGTTGGCCATTGATTTGGATAGATATTCGAGTTGTTATCATTTGGGTTTGAATCCCTGTTTCCCTAAATTCTCGTTCGTCTTTGTATGTTTGAATTTATCTTTGGCCAATCGATTTTGTTTTGATGATGCGATTTTTTTCTCTGACTTAATCAAAATGCGTATGCATTTGAAAAATCTCGGGCGACTTGGTTTTTGAAATCCTCGGTTTCGAATTTTGACTGTCTCCGTGTATTTCTCTGTTGACTTGTTCAATTTTGATAAAAAAAAAAGAGTTGATGTTGTTACATCCTGTCTTGATATTCATTGGGAGTTTGCACCTTTGAGTTAGATTGTTCTGACCTTACACCTGTGAGTTTAACTTGCACTACCTGTTACACATCATTAGTTTGAAACTGTTACATGTGTATATTGCTGGTTGCATTTGCTCCTGGTAATGTTCACTGTTATACTTCACCGGTCTTCGTATTTGTTCATTCTGACCATCTGACTTTGGCTTTGTTAAAACTGTTACCTTGTAATTGTGCTTCCTATATAGGTGTATACGTATGTATATACATATGTATATATTTATGTGGAGATTGCATTGTTGTTTCTCTATGGTATACTCGAATTGACCTGTAGTTGTATTCATGTACACACTTGTGTTGTTGTAGCTGTTGTTGATATAGTGCTTCAGTACTTTGCAGTGTAGACTTGATTGAATTTGTAGACTTCAGCCTCGTGATGCTTATGCACTTCTCTATTGAACTGTCTGCATGCATTTGCCTTGTTGAACTTGGTGGATCATTTTGTATGTAGCAGTTGCGTGGTGGCACTGTGCACATTTCATCACTTGGTAGCAACTGTAGTTTCTGATGTTGGAGTTGCATTTGTAATATTGTTGTCAGTAGTTCATCATGTTGCTCTGTCCAGTTTTGGTTTGTGAGTTGCATATTGTTACTGTAATATGTCTTCAACCTGATAACACTTCACCTATGATATTCTATCCGGTCATTGCTATCATTTGGTTTGCCTATTAGGTCGTCTGCATTTTTGAGTTTCATCACTGTTTCATTTTTTTTACTATTGTATAGTCATGCACTCTTATATAAATACAATTTTTGCATGTATCTGCTACCTTGACTTGTTAACCAATGTGTCCTATTGCCTTGAAGAATAGTCCCTGTCTATTACTAGATTTGTGAATTTGCCTTGCCTTTGTCCATCTTTGCTAAATGTATGTACATCTCTACCTATTACTAAGTGCATGGACATACATTTGTGAATGTAAATTCGCCTTGTTCATATTTTATTTGTCCTATTGCCTGTACATGTTTTAGTAGCTTAATTTGACTTGTACAAATATCTTTGTTTATTTTATTGTCCTTTACTTTGAAGTAGGCTGCCCTTTTCATTTCTTGCTTTGATTTTCGTTTTTATCCAATTGCCTGGGAAACAAAATTTTATTTTATAACCTTGCTATAAAACTTAAACCTCACTTTGTACATCACTTGTTGTCTCTTTTACTGCCTGTACTGTTTCATTACACTATTGCAGTCTTGCCCATAGTATTCAAGTGGTGGCCGCAGTACATGTTGCAGTTTGCCCTTGAATTCAAAGTGGGGCTGCAGTTCATTTTTTTTTTTAAAGAATTCTGCACTTAATGAAATGTGCAGTAATGAGTTGTTTGGAAACTTGTTCTTGAGTTTGCTTGGGTATTGAACTGTTTCTTGCCTCTTTGATACTTGCAGTTTACTGACTTGACCTCTGCAGCTTTGATTGCTGTTAGTATTCACTCGAGTTGGCGAGGCAGTGCACATGTATGTGCGTGTGCACTGCAGCCACCCAACTCGACAGTTTCGAATTGATTTTTCTTTGCTCGTGATGCATTGATTTTTTATACCATATTGGCGAGGCCGTGCACGCGTGCGTGTACGGCAGCCAATGACACTGTTATCTCTGTTGATGATTTAAATCTGCTGATTTATTGTTTAACACTGTTTAGTGTTAAAATTTTCGTTATTCGGTTTCTTTGTTTAAAGAGTCGGATAGACGAGAATTATTGTGACTGTCGTCTATTTGATTATTACTGCCTATATGCACTAATAAACTGGTTTGAATTAGACTGACCTGTGTATTATTTTCTTTTGAATATAATACTCGGGTCAGACCGAGTATTTTTACAGCTTGAAGATTTTCGAGCAGCGAAGTTAGAGAGAGAGTAAAGAACCATCTTTAGTTTTCAGAAGAAAATTGTATTTTAAATATTCCGCTGTATCAGTATTAAATTGTATAAACTCTGATGTATATAAAAAGATTTATAGTAATGAAATAAATTCTCATTTGTTTTAATTCATTGTTATTATTCTGTGTTTCTGTGGCTGATTCTGTTTAAACCTTATAAACTAAATAACAATTCGTTTTTTTGAACGTTTCTAGTTGGTTTAATTACCGACTGGAGACGGTCAAAAAGGGGGAATGTTACAGGAATATCACTCCAAATACTAGTATATATATTACTATATATATGTAACATTCAATAGATAAAAATTTATAAATACAACTAGCATTCAACAATTTATTTTAACTATTTAAAATAAATTCTAGTAATCCAAATGAGTGAGAATTTTCTCACCTTTGATTTTATTTTCTTTTCCTTACACTGCCAAACATCCAGAATTGTATATTTTGCAGCAACGAATCCAACTTGACTTGTTATGTAAATTTTTGGACCTCGTATAAAAAGGGTTACAAATTTTTTATAAGTCAACGAATTAAATTATTATAATCTAAATTGTTGATTACAGTAATTAGGCTAATTAATTACCTTTTAAAAACTTTAATCCCTCTTCAGTTAGAACAGCTCCAGATCATAACTTAACCACGTCGAGACTCGACCAAAAGAAATCCTAGCATCACATCGTTCAACACCTATTGCCGCCCAGACTCATCACAACCTCACTTCACCACACGCGAACCCCCGAACCTACGAATGACCATCGCGTCGTCACTTCCTTCGAATGCTGCCCTCAACTCCATAACCCTAATCGTGACTTCAAATACTACTCCTCGATCGTGACCATCCCCTAATCGCCTTACTTCAACGTTGATCCTCCCTCGCGCCCTTGGGTACAGGTGCGCTCACGTTTCCCCTCCAGCCTCGACCACTATAGAACTGCCGAACCAAAACAACTTCCTCAGACGACACGCCACCAAGTTGCCTGCAACTCGAGATCGACATCCCCTGTAGCCGATATCGATGCCGCCTCCGATCGGTCGCGACCTCCCCTAGCGACCATCGCGGCCCTAACATTTGATCGCTGCTCTCTCTCTCTCTCGTTTTGATTTCGTTTTCTTCGTTCGAACAGAAAAGGAAAGACATGATTTCGCAAAAATAATAGAGGGAAGTTATATGCGATTTAAAATGGAGAAGGGCGATTTCGTTTTGAACCGATTAGTGGAAAAGAGGGGATACGTGATTTAAAATGAAGAAGAGGGGGCGTGTGGATTTAACTAAAAAGAAAGGGGGAAGACGTGATTTACACGTGAAAGGGAAAGGGTAGGTCGGTTGAGGGAATTGACTTTGATTTGATTTGATTTTATAATTATTCAAAATATGCCGCTTTGCATAACTCAAAATTTCGAACCCCTATTGAGATGTGCCACTAGGCATTTATAATGTTATACCCATATTCCAAACACAATGGAAAAGATTTCGAGTCCTAATTCGATCGTATGGAGAATATAGCTTTTTGGACCCAATTATTATATTAGATTTCGATAAAATTTCAACGCGTTTCTATCCCCTACGACCAAACGATAACTCCAAACGCTACGAAATTTGAAATCCGATAATAATACACTATTACGGATCTAATGGAACTGGTTTCGTCGAATTCCGAGACTGTGCCTTGGATCGCTATTTTAACGCGTCGATTAAATTGATGATTTCAAAATTGACGAAATCGCTTGAAATTTCAGTTTTACAAACTTTCTAACTCAATTATAATTCGAAACTCAATATTTAAACCAATTAAATATTTAAAATAAAACGACGAAAAATCCGGGTCGTTACAAGGAGAACCCACTTTGCCTCAAAAAGTTTTCGGCAAGGCTCTCTTGCATATCCTCCTTACTTTGAACCATATGAGACTCTTCCCTAAAAAGAGGAAAGATCGACGTAGGAAGAGGAGCGAGAAATTTAACAAGAATAAGAAGAAGGCGACGAAATGGAAATTAAAGAAAAGGGTAATCAAGAAGAAGACATGAGGAAATCGATACTTCCATAGAAATCTCCGACAAACCTTCTCTCCCTTCCAACAAAGAGATTCTAAGAACCAACAGAAGTTTCTAAAAAACCAAAGGAAGCTTAAACGTTCTTTTAGTAAAAAAATTCACTTCTCTCTCCAACAAAGTGGACAATTACTTTAGGAAAATCATTAAGAAGCTTGGTGGAATTTCTTCATCTTCATCATCATCCTTTTAGATCTAGTTATTCTACCATTGTATCCTTGTCGTGTGTTTATCTAGTTTTATTTCATGCCATTTTCATGTATTTCTTTTGTTTTTTCCCTTCGAAATCCATGTTTTTTCTCTATTCTATGTAATGAAATCTATTTCTTACTGTTCTATATAGTTCGATTAGTCTCTAGAAATTATAAAAATATAATGATATTATGTAAAAACAAAAATTATACCAAAAATTAAAAATTGCAAATTTAGGCATATATGCCAACATACATATATGACATATGTCGACATATCCTAGCCATTTAGCAAAATTTTGAAATTTAAAAATATTATAACTATCATCTATTCAAATATTCCAAATGACTTTTCGCTCATATACAAGCCTATTTCTTCCCGAAAAGTTCACTCATCATTTCATTCTCTATTCCCTTTTCATTCTCAAACATTTTTAAATAAAAATGTCTTCTCCATACCAAAAATTTTGTGAAAATCTTGAAGACTCTCTAATCTTTCAAAGATATTCTCGTTTTATTCTAAGAAACCAAAGGCATTTGAAATTAAGCCAAATGCAAATGATAAGAGAGAAAGAAAAGCACTTCGGTGCTCTTTGATGGTTAATCTTTTCCCGATCAAAGATGATCAAACCAATAACCCAGAATGTTGAAACACCAAGGGTAATGAAGATTGGGATGCTGTGACGACCGCCCATAACCCTTGCACTGAACCTAGAGAAAGTACGTTGTAAAGTGTGCCAGGCAGCCATGGACGATTGTCAAGGTAAATTAAAAACAACAGAATCTAACGCATTACTCACAGCGCATGGACAAAATACAATAGAACATATATATATAGTGAAGCTTCACAGAATAGAATCTCATCAATAAAACTTCATAATAGTTGATTACAATCATCAGAATAGTCAATAAATCAAGCCTCACTACATAACACTCAGAGAAAAATACAAACAGCGGAACATCCAGTACATATAATAAGAAGATAATATGCAACCCTCCAGCTCGTCTTCGATATCAACACCGTGGAAAGCAAGAACAGCACCTGTCACCTGCTACCTAGTCTGCCCGTCCCAAAATGGACGAACATCCCAAGGCAATAAGAGTTAAAACATAAAGCCTTGAGTCAGACAACAGTCTTAGTGAGCAGTAAATTAACTAACAACATACCAAAAGAGCATAAAGGAAAAGGAATAGGAATACAACCCTCCCACTCCAACCTCTTTCTACAGTGATAGCCCCCAAACACACACTAAGTAGAAGCAAACATAGCAGAGCATACAATGTAAAGTAAAGCAATTACCACTCGAGTCAATGGCGATGTTTTCCAAGTACAAACCTCCAAGGCCTAAACCAAGATCAGATAAGCACCCAGAAAACACTGCTCTTGAGACCGAATGACGATACAACCAAACATCCATGACTCTGGCTATCACTGTTATCATTGCTTCGATATCACCGTTAATTGAATGACCGGCACATTCTTTCAGCCGTCCGTCAAGGGCTAATGGAAACCCCGGTTCTAGACATAACTCCCGCACGTCATCGTGACCCGTGCCTAGGACTATCGAATCTGCCCAGAGTACTTGACTACCCAATCAGTAGCCTTCAGGGACTATCGAATCTGCCCAACGTACTCTTGCTTTGAGCATGCTAGAACCTTCAACAACGATGAGATCTCAGCCTTCCAGTCATCCTCCTCGACAACTATTTCCATACTAGCTCAAGCGCCTCTCGAGCAATCCATTATCCTCAACCTTCTTGGAATGATCCCGTCTGGATTAGACCAAGACTATCTCATATCATACTTCGCTTCATCACATCCTCGCAAAGTCTCATCTCAACATCATCATCAAATCTATGCATAAGAGCTTCATCATCCGCTACAAATGCCACAAGCAGCTTTTCCCATTCAAGAGCCTTTCCCTTAGCTTTTGAATCATCCTCGAGCTAAATCAAATCATCAATCATCTAATTCATAGCAATCAACCAAATCAAACATTAATCCAAGCAATCAAGCATTCAAATATGATCTAAGTAGACAATTATCACAATAATGGCAATTTCATAATTAAAGAGTTGAAAGTCTAATAAGCATGAAAACATGAACAATATCTCTATAATCTTGATGAATGAACTTGCATAGGTTAACATGTAGTAAAATGGTTATCAAATCATCATGAACAATGGATCTATATGGATCTACACTTAGGATGAAGAAAATGCATGGAAATCTCTATTTTAACACCAAATCGAGCCAACAATCCGATATACTCCTTTGGATCCGTGTGAGAGATAATCACCACTCATCAAATCACCAAAACAACCTCAAATCAACATGCTTCAGATCTGGACAGCGAAAGATCAAGCTTGATCTATCACGAATCTGCTTTAAACGAAGAAATCTCACTTCAATGGATGAAGATCTTCAACTTTAGCTCTTGGATCTTCGATCTTGATCTTCGATTTGGATGAAAGGAAGCACTAGATTAGAGTGGAGAAAAGAAGTGAAGAAGTGTAGAAGTCGAGCTCTCAAAATGGTAGCACTTCGTCGCTTCAAAATCCGGATCCCAAAAATGAAGAAATGGACAAGTATTTATAGGCTGATTTCTCCTTAACTCGGCCATCTCCATAAGTCGTCTCCGACTTATAACCTTCCGACCTAAGCCTCTTCCAACCTAGCAACCTCCGACTCAACACACGCGCCTATACGACATACCGGACCCCCTGTCTACGACTTAATGCGCACGCGCCTTAACTGGTTAGACGACTTAGCGAGATAACCCATCCTACGACTTAACAGCTCAACCGAGTTATGACCTAACTGAGTGTACAACTTACAACCTAACTACAAGGCCACAACCCAGCGACTTAAAGTCCACACGACCTAATACTTAGGTACGACTTAAGACAATGCGACCTAACACTTAGCAGTCCTACGACTTACGACTCAACTGGGTCTCTGACTTAACATAGCACGCGACATAATAGCCTTCGACTTAACGACTTAGCCTATGCGCGACTTAGCGACTTACGACTTAGCGCGCCCCAGCGACTCAACAATGCTGGTACGCGACCTAAAACTCACGCGACTTAACAATCTCGCGACCTATCTCCTAGCGACTTATCTTCCTTAACTCGTCCACGACTTAACTGCTATAAGTCGCCTACTCCTATAAGTCGCTAACTCGTATACGACTTAGCAAGCACACGACCTAACACACACAGAACTCACGACCTAACTTCTTAGGTCATCTACGACCCAACTACGCTAACCACTAGGTCGCTAACTACTATAGAACACTAACCCTTAGGTCGAAATCTTTCATAAGTCGTATACTCCGACTTAACTATCATAGGTCGCTAACTCGAACTGTTTAACTCGGTTAGGTTCTATAGGTCGTCCCAAACCATCCTACGACCTAAATCAAAATACCTAGGTCGCCTATCCAAATCCCCTAAGTCGTGTACGACTTACGACTTACACTAAGTCGTGAACGACTTAGGACTTAGCAATTTCGCCAATCTTCGTGAAAACTTTTCGACGCAATTTTCTTCGATTTTTCGATCCGTAAAAATACGGGTCGTTACATTCTCTCCCCTTAGGAATTTCGCCCCCGAAATTCCAAACAAACAAGAGCAATCAAATACTATTCTGCATGCCTACCATCCATAGCAATCAACAATCCATGCATCCAATTCTAGCTTAGCATGCAGAATTCTAAAACCAGGACAAGTTACAATATCGTGAGATGACACGACACCTTAGGGCCATACCTTGAAGAGTTCAGGATGAGCTGCCTTCATCCTCTCTTCCACCTCCCACGTACAGTCGTTATCATCATCACTCCATTGTATCTTGAGCAACTTAACTACCTTCCTCCTAAGCTGTTTCGTGTCAGTTCCCACAACACGAAGCGGCTTACGAAGTCTTCTATCGACTGGATCAACTTCGAAATCTTCACAGCTATCAGCAAGAACCACTGTATTCGAGTCGTGCACGTACTTCCGTAGATATGACACATGAAAAACATTGTGCACACCCGCTATCTTCTCCGGTAATTCCAATCTATAGGCGAGCTTTCCAATTCGCTCGATGATCGGGAATGGTCCAACAAATCTCGGTGTCAGTTTTCCTTTCTTCCCGAATCGGATAACACTCTTCAACGGAGAAATCTTCACAAAAACCATATCACCAACATCGAATTCCAAATACTTCCGACGCTTATCGGCATAACTCTTCTGACGGTCTTGGGCTGCCTTCATTCGTTGCCGAATGATCTCTATGCAATCCGAAGTATGTCGAATCATCTCTGGCCCAAGCATCAGTTTTTCTCCTATTTCTAACCAACATGTCGGTGAGTTACACGGTCTCCCATACAATGCCTCATACGGTGTCATACCAATGCTTGACTGATAACTGTTGTTGTATGAAAACTCCACCAAATGAAGATGATCTTCCCATGATCCTCCGAAATCCAAAACACAAGCTCTAAGAAGATCTTCCAAAACCCGGTTGACTCTCTCGGTCTGACCATCTGTTTGAGGGTGATAAGCTGTACTCAAACACAACTCGGTTCCCAAAACTTCCTGGAAGCTCTTCCAAAATCCACTAGTGAACAATGGATCTCGATCGCTCACTATACTCTTCCGAATACCATGGAATCGAACTATCCACTTAACATACAACTCAGCCAACTTTGATGCAGTCCTAGTCGATCGAACAGGAATGAATCTTGCGCTCTTAGTCAAACGATCTACGATGACCCAAATCCTCTCATTTCCCATTCTGGTTCTAGGTAGTCCATCTATAAAATCCATCGACACTTTCTCCCACTTCCATGTAGGAACTTCTAAAGGCTGAAGCAATCCACTTGGCTTCTTCTGTTCGGCTTTCACCAATTGGCAGTTCATGCACTTGGAAATAAAATTTCCAACATCCTTCTTCATACCTTCCCAGTAGTAGGTTCTCTTCATATCCCGATACATCTTATTTCCACCTGGATGAATAGTCAGCTTCGAGTGATGACTTTCCTTCAGAACTTCACTCCTCAATTCATCCATATCGGGAACAACTAGTCGTCCTTGCTTCCAAAGCCAACCCTCTCGATCGACCTCGAATCTTTTATCCTTTTCTGGTTCCAATCCAGATTCCAAATCACGGATAATCTTGACAAGCTTATCGTCTCGCTTTTGGCTCTCGCCAATCCTTTCCACAAGAGTAGGTCTTATCGATAAGTTTGCCAACATCTCAGGTTCCAATTCACATCTAGGCCTGAAGTCAAATCCAGCTAAATACTCGAGATTCTTCCATTCTGAAAACATGGCTCCCAATCCTGCATGTCTTCGACTTAACGCATCTGCCACTGCGTTACCTTTTCCCGGAGTATAAGCTATACCAAAATCATATGATTCTAAAAACTCTAGCCAACGTTGCTGCCGAAGATTCAAATTCTTTTGGGACAAAAGATACTTCAACGACTTATGATCTGTAAACAACTCGAATCGAACTCCCAATAGATAATGTCTCCATATCTTCAGAGCAAATACAACTGCCGCTAACTCCAAATCATGAGTCGGGTAATTCCTTTCATGCGGCTTCAGTTGTCGACTTGCATACGCAACAACTTTATCTCTCTGCATCAGCACTGCTCCAAGTCCAGTACCACATGCGTCGGTGTAAACCACCATCTCATCATTCCCACTTGGAATAGTCAAAACAGGAGCACTTGTCAATCTCTCTTTCAGGATTCCAAAAGCTTGCTCACACTTATCATCCCATCTGAACACTAGGTTCTTTTTCGTCAATCCTGTTAACGATGCAGCCACTTTGGAGAAGTCTTTGATAAACCGTCGATAATATCCTGCTAATCCAAGAAAACTTCTCACATCAGATGCATTCTTAGGTCTAACCCAATCCTGGATTGCTTCCACCTTAGCGGGATCAACCGCTATTCCACTTCCAGAAATCACATGGCCTAAGAATCTCACTTCACTCTTCCAGAAGCGACACTTCGAAAACTTAGCCTTCAGCTGATGTTTCCACAAGATTTCCAAAACAATACACAAGTGCATCTTGTGCTCCTCTTCAGTTCTGGAATAAATCAGAATATCATCCACGAACACAAGTACGAACTTGTTCAACTGATCTCTGAACACTCTATTCATAAGATCCACAAAATATGCTGGCGCGTTAGTCAATCCAAACGGCATTACCAGCCACTCAAAGAAATCGGATGGTGTCCTAAAAGCAGTCTTCGGCACACTATCCTTAGCCACTCTCAACTGGTGAAATCCCGTTGCCAAATCCATCTGAGAAAACACCTTAGCCTCGTGAAGCTGATCGAACAAGTCATCTATTCTCGGCAATGGATACTTGTTTTTCTTAGTCTCCTTATTCAGCTCACGATAATCCACACACAACCTCAGCGATCCATCTACTTTGGTTACAAACACAACCGGTGCACCCCATTCGGACACACTACGCCGAATGAATCCTTTCTGCAAAAGATCATCAACTTGCACCCTCAACTCTTGCTGTTCTCTAGGCGCCATCCGCCTAAGAGGCATCACAACAGGTCTGGCTCCTTCAACTAGATCTATTCGAAACTCGATCTCTCTATGCGGCGGTAACCCTTTGACTTCGTCAAAGACATCCTCGAATCCATTTGCGATTGGCACTAATGACAGTCCATCCCGTGGAACAACTAGCGAATACATGAAGCTCATGAAGACGCCTTCTTCATTCTTACATCGTATCACAATCTTTCGCCCCTCCACATTCTCGACTGTCACTTCCAGCCTCTCACAATCAACCTTTGCCGCATACCTCCTAAGCCAGTCCATACCCAAAATAATACCGAACCCCGCAAAGTTCAGAACAAAGCAATCACAAACAAAAGAGCAATCATGACTCGATATAACTAGACCGTGGCATAACATACACAAACAAGACGAACCCCCAACTGGATTAGTCACAACCAATGGTCTATCAACGATATCCGGTTCTAAACCCAACCGGTCTACAAGTTCACTACAAACAAACGAATGGGACGCTCCAGTATCGAACAGAACTCTAACTGGAACACCACATAGGAAAAGAGTACCTTGAACCACCACACTCTTTCCCTTCTCTTCAGCGGTAGGAGCTTTTGAAGATGACGGAATAGCTCCCAAAGCATAAGCTTGCACAATCTGCTTGTCCCTCCTCGGTTCTGGACAATTCTTCCTGAAATGCCCCGGCTTGTCACAGTTGTGACACTTCATTGGTGCCTTCGGATTCTTACAATCCTTCGAGAAATGGCCCTTCTGCTGACAATTGTAGCAAGTCACCTCGTCTTTCGGCTTCTTCTGGCCATCCTTCCCCTTCTGCTGCTGCTACTGCTTCCTCTTCTTGTTTCCACCCTGCTGGGGTTTAGACTCTTCCCTGGTCACAGCAACAACCGATCCTTCCTTAGGAAACAGACTCTCATGCCTGAGAGCTTTCTCCACAAGCTTCTCAAATGAATCGTCTAAATGATCCACTAACTGCCTCCCAAGATAACTATCCAAGCCTGTCACAAACTTCTCGTTCTTCTGATAAGCAGATTCAATATATGACCGGGCATACTTGGACAAAGCTTCGAACTCAGAAACATACTCAAGAACAGATCTTCCACCTTGCTTGAGCTCCACAAACTTTTTGAACAGAACAGACTTCTGAGCTGTAGAAATGAACTTAGCTTCAAATCTGGTTTGGAATTGCTCCCCAGTAATCTCTTCCTCCGGAGTATTGATGGTAATAGAGTTCCACCAATCAGAATCTCTTCCTTGAAGCTGCCTTGATGCCAACTTCCTCTTAGTCGCATCCTCAATTCCCAAATCTCCAAAAATCCTTCTACAAGCATCTATCCATCTTTGGACCTCAATAGTTGATTCTGTTCCCAAGAAAACCTTTCCTCCAAGAGTGGTGTAGTCCTTACACAGCTTAGCAAAATCCACCGGCTTTGGAGCTTGGACTTGAACTCCAACATCAACTGCTGTCCTCGGAACAGGTATCCTTCTCATGATTGAAGTCATCATAGCTTCGAACATAGCTGCATAATCAGCAGCCCCCTCAGTAGCACGGCCTTCCCTAGCAGCTGGTCTCCCTCTTCGACTCATTCTCAATATCTATAAAAAGGAATGGTCAGAACATCTAGAGAAACAACTGCATAAAGGACTCAAACTCTACTAAGCTACTATATTATATATAGTAATCATCCATCAAAATACAATTACGTCTCTCATACGTAGTTACGTCAGCGAGCGTTGGGTAAAATCGATTAACCAAGGCTCTGATACCAAATGTGACGACCGCCCATAACCCTTGCACTGAACCTAGAGAAAGTGCGCTGTAAAGTGTGCCAGGCAGCCATGGACGATTGTCAAGGTAAATTAAAAACAACAGAATCTATCGCATTACTCACAGCGCATGGACAAAATACAATAGAACATATATATATAGTGAAGCTTCACAGAATAGAATCTCATCAATAAAACTTCATAATAGTTGATTACAATCATCAGAATAGTCAATACATCAAGCCTCACTACATAACACTCAGAGAAAAATACAAACAGCGGAACATCCAGTACATATAATAAGAAGATAATATGCGACCCTCCAGCTCGTCTTCGATATCAACACCGTGGAAAGCAAGAACAGCACCTGTCACCTGCTACCTAGTCTGCCCGTCCCAAAATGGACGAACAGCCCAAGGCAATAAGAGTTAAAATATAAAGCCTTGAGTCAGACAACAGTCTTAGTGAGCAGTAAATTAACTAACAACATACCAAAAGAGCATAAAGGAAAAGGAATAGGAATACAACCCTCCACTCCAACCTCTTTCTACAGTGATAGCCCCCAGACACACACTAAGTAAAAGCAAACATAGCAGAGCATACAATGTAAAGTAAAGCAATTATCACTCGAGTCAAGGGCGATGTTTTCCAAGTACAAACCCCCAAGGCCTAAACCAAGATCAGATAAGCACCCAGAAAACACTACTCTTGAGACCGAATGACGATACAACCAAACATCCATGACTCTGGCTATCACTGTTATCATTGCTTCGATATCACCGTTAATTGAATGACCGGCACATTCTTTCAGCCGTCCGTCAAGGGCTAATGGAAACCCCGGTTCTAGACATAACTCCCGCACGTCATCGTGACCCATGCCTAGGACTATCGAATCTGCCCAGAGTACTTGACTACCCAATCAGTAGCCTTCAGGGACTATCGAATCTGCCCAACGTACTCTTGCTTTGAGCATGCTAGAACCTTCAACAACGATGAGATCTCAGCCTTCCAATCATCCTCCTCGACAACTATTTCCATACTAGCTCAAGCGCCTCTCGAGCAATCCATTATCCTCAACCTGCTTGGAATGATCCCGTCTGGATTAGACCAAGACTATCTCATATCATACTTCGCTTCATCACATCCTCGCAAAGTCTCATCTCAACATCATCATCAAATCTATGCATAAGAGCTTCATCATCCGCTACAAATGCCACAAGCAGCTTTTCCCATTCAAGAGCCTTTCCCTTAGCTTTTGAATCATCCTCGAGCTAAATCAAATCATCAATCATCTAATTCATAGCAATCAACCAAATCAAACATTAATCCAAGCAATCAAGCATTCAAATATGATCTAAGTAGACAATTATCACAATAATGGCAATTTCATAATTAAAGAGTTGAAAGTCTAATAAGCATGAAAACATGAACAATATCTCTATAATCTTGATGAATGAACTTGCATAGGTTAACATGTAGTAAAATGGTTATCAAATCATCATGAACAATGGATCTATATGGATCTACACTTAGGATGAAGAAAATGTATGGAAATCACTATTTTAACACCAAATCGAGCCAACAATCCGATATACTCCTTTGGATCCGTGTGAGAGATAATCACCACTCACCAAATCACCAAAACAACCTCAAATCAACATGCTTCAGATCTGGACAGCGAAAGATCAAGCTTGATCTATCACGAATCTGCTTTAAACGAAGAAATCTCACTTCAATGGATGAAGATCTTCAACTTTAGCTCTTGGATCTTCGATCTTGATCTTCGATTTGGATGAAAGGAAGCACTAGATTAGAGTGGAGAAAAGAAGTGAAGAAGTGTAGAAGTCGAGCTCTCAAAATGGTAGCACTTCGTCGCTTCAAAATCCGGATCCCAAAAATGAAGAAATGGACAAGTATTTATAGGCTGATTTCTCCTTAACTCGGCCATCTCCATAAGTCATCTCCGACTTATAACCTTCCGACCTAAGCCTCTTCCAACCTAGCAACCTCCGACTCAACACACGCGCCTATACGACATACCGGACCCCCTGTCTACGACTTAATGCGCACGCGCCTTAACTGGTTAGACGACTTAGCGAGATAACCCATCCTACGACTTAACAGCTCAACCGAGTTATGACCTAACTGAGTGTACAACTTACGACCTAACTACAAGGCCACAACCCAGCGACTTAAAGTCCACACGACCTAATACTTAGGTACGACTTAAGACAATGCGACCTAACACTTAGCAGTCCTACGACTTACGACTCAACTGGGTCTCTGACTTAACATAGCACGCGACATAATAGCCTTCGACTTAACGACTTAGCCTATGCGCGACTTAGCGACTTACGACTTAGCGCGCCCCAGCGACTCAACAATGCTGGTACGCGACCTAAAACTCACGCGACTTAACAATCTCGCGACCTATCTCCTAGCGACTTATCTTCCTTAACTCGTCCACGACTTAACTGCTATAAGTCGCCTACTCCTATAAGTCGCTAACTCGTATACGACTTAGCAAGCACACGACCTAACACACACAGAACTCACGACCTAACTTCTTAGGTCATCTACGACCCAACTACGCTAACCACTAGGTCGCTAACTACTATAGAACACTAACCCTTAGGTCGAAATCTTTCATAAGTCGTATACTCCGACTTAACTATCATAGGTCGCTAACTCGAACTGTTTAACTCGGTTAGGTTCTATAGGTCGTCCCAAACCATCCTACGACCTAAATCAAAATACCTAGGTCGCCTATCCAAATCCCCTAAGTCGTGTACGACTTACGACTTACACTAAGTCGTGAACGACTTAGGACTTAGCAATTTCGCCAATCTTCGTGAAAACTTTTCGACGCAATTTTCTTCGATTTTTCGATCCGTAAAAATACGGGTCGTTACAGATGCTATCAAAGCAAATCCAATCTTCAGATCTGAAGGTTGGGTTGAAGTCCTTAGGAATATTTATACTTCTACTAATCTTAAATCATAAGTGTGTATATTAAACTTATTTATTATTTAGTAATGTGCAATAATTTGTAAAGTAATGGTTTATTAGGATATGATTCGGTTTGGACTGCTAATATTTGGCTCTGTATGTTTGGAAGAATATTTTAATTTGTATATTTTAATTTAAATAAATAAAGATTATTTTATCTAAGTTTCCATAACTTATCTCATTTACGTCCGCAAGTAGTGGCGCACTGGTAAGATACCTGCATCCTGGTAATCAGGTCGTGGGTTCGATTCCCGTCTGCCCTACTCCCAATTTCAAGGCACGTCGGTGGGTCCCTGTTAAATCCAATAAACTGGTTGGGGGCATCAAATCTCTATGCTGGGTTGGTTAACCTCTCTCCTGTCTGTGGTCAGACCAGGCAGGAGGGGACTCCTCCCATCCCTTCGATTTCATCAGGGCTCTGGGTTGAGTTTTAAAAATTTTTTATCTCATTTACTCAAAAGTCTCCATATGTTAATCATCATTTATAATCACATTCTTATGAAAGTCTCAATTATTTTTATCCAAATTTGTTGATTTTGATTCTACAGTTTATAAGTATTTCATTTATGGGAAGTTTTATTTTTTTCACCCATTTTTGTTGATGATAAAGGAGGAGAAAATATACACATGCATATATTCAGAGGGAGTTATGCAACTCGGGGGGTTATATCATATTTTATATACAGGAATAAACAATGGTTGTCATCATCAAAAAGGGGAAGACTATTAATACTTTAGTTATTGTTTTTGTGACAACAACCATATATAATAATATAAAATATAGATACTAATGGTTAGCCAGGTTGTATAGTATATAGTGCAGAATATTTCACAACTGCTGAATCGACTATATAGTACAAAGACTCAAGATTAAGATATGAAAACTCATTAGTTAACAAACAAAGAAAAGAAGTTCTCAAGGTAATAATTTAGTGTATAAAGTCAATAGTATACATCGTTAAAGTCTTTGATAGCAATTTCTGATCTCTATCTTCAATTTTAGATCTTTGATATTTTTAAACTAAAATAAACTATTTTAATTTCAAAAATATTTTATAAAAGTTTTCAAGAGTTTAAAATATTTAAAAACTATGTTCAAATTATTTTACGAAGTATAGGATTTTCAAAACATTTTAAAAAGAAAACAGTTTTCATTTTGAACTAGCATATGTCGACATACATGCCGCTAAATGGTTTTCAAATTTTGAATGGAAGTGTCCTTTCAACACAACCTTTCACGAACGGACACATCTGTTTGTCTGCTATATAAGGTGGAGTGCAAATGAATTTTTTGATAACTAATTAATTACTTTCTTCCCTCCTCTTACTCTCTTGGACAATCTCTTGAAAATACACTCTATTCTCTTCAAAATCATATAGAATAAATTCATACTTCATTGTATTGATTAAATACTACTTTCTTACTATTTTGGAAACATCTCTCCCTCATTTCAAAGGTCAAAGTGCTATCTAAGAGGCTATAGGATGTATTGCATCAAAAGTACAAGAATTTATCTTTGGAAAAACTATCAACTCTATTTGTGTTTGCTTGGGTAAGCTTGTAGCCCGTTCAAATCAAGTGGGTGTACTTAGTAGCCTATTCAAATCTAGTGGGTGTGCTTGTATCCCGGTCAAATCAAGTGACTTTACCCCAAACTCGGAATACAAAAGGGTGTGTCTTATAGCCTCAAAATCGAGATTGTATTTGGGTTTGCCTTCTGACCGGTTAAAGATTGGCATTTGAAAAGAAATCTATATAAGTAATTGTACGAGACTGGATGTAGGAGAAATCCGAACTAGTATAAAATCCCTGGTGTCATCTCTCTAACTCTTTACTTACTACTTTTATTTTTATCAATAATTGCATCTGTGATTGATTACTAGCATAATTATGTGTTGTTAATCTGTTATTAAATACCAATCTTGAAAGAAGTTAAAAATATTTACATAAGTTAGAAAATACAATTCACCCTCCCCACCCTCAGTGTTAAATCAGCCTTAAGATCCATAATTCTGCAACCCACGATCTTTTAATTAGTTAGCACCTATTTTCTTATGCAATAAAATTACATTTGCAAATTAAATCTACCTAACTATAACGAACCATCATAAAATTCATTGAATATTTTTATTATATCCTCTTTAAAACATTCCAAAAAGTTCCATAAAATAACATAAAAATCCACTCGGACCCGAAGCTTTATCATTAGGCATATCCTTAATAGCCTTCCAAATTTCCTCTTCCGTAAATGGATAACCTAACCCTACTTGATCAATCTTAGAATCTTCAGTGAAAGCATATCACATTTAGCTCTAATCTTATGTCCTTTTGTAGTTCTAAAGATATCGCTATAATAATTAGTAAATTCATTATTTAGTTTCGTTTGGTCAAAAATCTCAATATTATTAATTAAAATGGAATTAATGGTATCACTATGTTTCCTACTATTAACTACTTTATGAAAAAAATTTAGTATTCATCTCATCCATCCATTAGACCCTGGATCTTTGTTGCCATAATACTTCTCCTTATAAAATAAATTTATTTAATTCTTCTTTTAAATTTGAAAGCACATTTTTTTTTGAAATATTCAAATTCCTCGATTCTTCAATTTTACTTAAATTTAAGATCTTATTTATTAATTTTTATTTCTTAATTCTAATATTACCAAAAACATCTTTGCTCCATTTTTTGAGAAATAACCTTAACTCTCTAAGTTTACTAACCCATACTTTGGCTATGTTTCCTAAAAATCTGTAATTACAATTTTTCATAAAAAGCTATCTTTTTGTAACTAAATCTTTAAAATTATTCTCTAACAACTACATTTTTTCAAATCTAAAAATTATATTTCTGATATTTAGATTAGCGTAGGATAGGATAATTGGGCAATGATTCGAATAAATTTCGGAAGACCCACAACCTTACAAGTAGGAAATTCGTGTAACTAGAATACTAATAAAATGTTTATCATTTAAAATATACAAATGAACAATATTAAGATTGACATAGAAATATAAAATATATTTATCAATAAATCTTTTGGCATATTATCAATACAAGACCTATGCAAGAATCGAATTATAAACACATTCGTACCTTGGTCACTAGGGCATTTATTCAGCTGAAACTGTGTATTATCTTCTATGGGTTTTGAACTCTAAAAGCAATACAGTGATATGGATATTTAATTCATATTCAACAATATATAAATGTTGTATTATGAACATTTATGATTCGTAATGTTTGAAACCTCAATGAAATTAGTTCAATCGAAACGAGCAAGTAAACCATGATGCTAGATCATGTATTTAATATGATTCATTGTAGTGAGAATCATACTATGTTATATATAGCACTAGAATAAAAGCTACAAAATGGACCTTGGAATTCGATAACTGAAATGTCGGTTTGATCATTTTACGTAAAGTGCAGCTTATTTGATGTCCTTAAATGTTAAGGATGACCGAATGCATTTTCGCAAAAAATTCAAAGCTATATTGGTAAGAATTTCCTTCGAATGGTTTGACCATTTGTAAAGGAAAGCATATATATGAGAGCGGATGTAACTTAGGCACTGTTGGCATGAAGAGAGTGGACGATCACATCTGCTGCATCAAGAGGCAATGGAAAAGAGAATTACATGAAGTAGATATTTAATATGGAATAAGAAATAAGATTTCTATTCCAAATGTATTTTTCTTATAGAAAATTGTTTTTTATGAGAGTAATTTCTTTAAGTTTAAGATATTTGATCTAAAACTCTCGACTGTAAAGTAGTTACAGCAAATGAAATAAATAACCCATATTAAGTAGCTGATTAAAGCTTTGTATTGCATATGTTGCTATAATGACGGAAACAGTGGGTGCATGCTATTTAACACTTACAAGTGGATGCATCAAAATACAAAAAAACATCATAAATGTATCAAATATTATTTATGAACTAATAGTTGTTTTCAATATTGACTGAAAATATAAATAGTTTTATTTTTTTATGAATATTATGAATATTCATCATGAAATAAATCTATTATAATAACTGTATTTGCTTTATAACATCAGTGGTGCGTTACTTGTAGAAAATATAAAGTTTCTAAAATTTTACAACTATTTTGGAGTTATAGACTAAGTCATATCATAGAGAAACAATTCTTTAATCATATGATTATGAATCATATAGCACTAAAAGATTAAGGGTAAAGCACTGATTCAGTGGGAGCGACAAAAGAGTTAGTGAACTCTTCAGATTGATACATATAGATGTATGCGGTTTATATTACAATGATATCAAAACAGATCCACTTATAAAAATTCACAAGTGAATTATCATAGAAATTTACATGTGAATTTGATACACAAGTAGTGTATTTATGATAAGTTCTTAGAAATTATCATAGAAATTAACATGTGTATTTGATACACAAGTAGTGTATTTATGATAAGTTCATTAAATATAAAACGAAAGTAGTAAACATTACACGCAAATAAAATAAAAGAATTCGATTTGATAAAATAAGTGAGTATATTGGAAAATGGTTCCAAAAGTAACAAAAAATGAATAAGATTCAATTTCAAAACTCACTCTTCCTTATGATTCATTATGATTTATCGATAATGAGTAATCAGACATTGTTGAAAAATGTATGATTTGTTGGAACTGAACTGGCCCGTAGCGGAGTAAAAGGGTAAATTTAAAAAAAATCCTTTATTGGATCTTTGATGGGCCTACGAAATTTAAATTCATTTAGATCTTATCCAAATTTTCCTTTAATCAAAATCTTTATTTTATTAAATTTATAGATAACGTTTTGTTTTGGTGTTACATTTATGCTATATAATATGACCATGTGTATTACATACACATGTATGTGTACGTGCATATGCAACATATACAGTGTACATGGTTTAACATGCCCATATATAAGTGTTGGGATTTATATTGCAACGGACATATTAGCCCCTTCATATACATATGTGTTGCTTATACACACACGCACGCACGCACTCGATATTATAAAATAGTTATATATTTATAAATGCAAATATAAATGATTTCAAATATAAGTTTAAATTCAATATATATATATATATATAGTTTTGCTTATGTTTACATATATACATATATATGCACATACATACCTACTTACATATATATATACATATATATATACATATATATATACATATATATATATGTATATATATTTGTGTGTGTGTAATCTCTTATAAAGTTATTTTTTCAATCAAAGGTTTATTTGTATTCAAGTAGCAAACAATTAGGTTTAAATAGGCAATTAATAGAAAGAGGAAACTGTGGAGATTTAATGACATAATTAGGATTTAAGAAAGTAATAAAAGAGAATCAACAAAGAGTGTATATATATAAAATCTTATAAAGTTATTTTTGACTAATTAAAGATTATTTGTATTTAGGACTTCAAGTAGCAATCAAATAGGTTCAAATAGGCAATTAAAAGGAAGAGGAAAGAATGAAAGTTTAATGAAATTAATTAGGATTTAAGAAAGTAATAAAAGAGAATCAATGAAGAGAACTTTCTCCTTTCTTTTATTACTTTCTTATCTTTTCAAATTAGAAAAAAAATCTTTCGCATCTTAATATTAAATAGTTTGTTGTCTTTTCTCCTTTTAATTAATTATAAACAAAACGGACATTTGCATATGTAAATGTATACAAAACAATTTCATGGTACATATATATGTATATAATTTTATGCTTATTAAAACATATATGTGTGTTTGTATTTCATTAAACATACATATTAGAATAATTTATTATACTACAAATTTTATACATGTACATACATACATATGTAGATTTAAAATTTAGACATATCCATAATCAAATAAAGTTGTAATTCCTTTTATTCTAAAATAATAACATATATAAAGGTAAATCCACGATCCAACAGATTGTATATACAACCACATACTTTGCTCTTATGTAATTAAAATTAATTTTTTCAAAGTCTCTTTAAAACATTGTCAATTTTTAAAAATAAAAAAGAAAAAGAAATTTGCTTTTGATTCAACAGCCAAAATCATATGTCTAAACATGTATATATGCAAAAGAAATTTGTAATCACATATATTACAGAATCACATATTCACGTCTCGTATTAACAACACATATAAATAGGGATTTGAGATAAAACCTAATATGTTTAAACAGAAAGCATATGATGATCAAGTGTACAATTATATAAATTTGTAAATATGGATAGTACCTTACAATTGTCCAAGAATATACCTTGAATGTTGAAATTAAATAACTCCGCTCGAATCATTGTTCAACACTTCCAAAAGGTGCAACCCAATTGGGAAAATTACACACCATTCTTTTGGTTTTAATTGAATTTGTGTTTGGGGTTTTTTTTTGCTTGAATTTTGAGAAAAGTATAGAGGAATTTTGACCATTTTTGATGGAGAGAGGTGGAGGCACAAACCATAGAAAAAATTATGTGGAAAGAAAATGGCAAGAGATATTTAAATAACATAGGAAGGGATTTAAAGATGTAATTATATCTTTTCTTTTCTAACCATTTCACACCTTTTTGGAATCAAATTGTAACGACCCCGAATTTTATATAAATTTAAATTGATAATTTAAAGAATTTTTGAATAAAATTTGTGAAATAAATCGATTTAAGTGATGCGAGTTTCCCCGATCGTCGAATAAATTTTGGATAAATCATTTAAATTAAAAATATTGTATATATACTGAATTTGAGTTTAAAGTTAAAATAAATGGTTTTAAAAATAAATATAGAGATAAATATATAACAACAAAATAATAAAATCTAACAATATAATAATAAAAGAACCTCATTTAAATTTCAAAGTATATGACCAAACAAAATACACTACAAGTATAACTATAAATGAAGATTTCACAAGTTCAAACCATGTAATCAAAACAGGTGAATAAAGAACATTAAGTAAAATATTTAACAAGTTTAACAAATTAGTACCATCCCAGAAACAAGAAAAATAGAATACAACGCATGAACTAAACAATACATATAAACATATATAATCGAAAAGAGGAGTGAAAGCAAGCTATTAACCTGGAAACTACTACCAGCCTAGCAAATAAAATAAGACAAATATCTTTAGCCATCAACAACAAATCATCTCTAGTATACAACATACTTACATCAGCCACTACAAAATAAAAATATACTTGTACAGCCGAAGTATGACATTTACAAAAGCAAATAGAAAAAAAATGTAACCTGGAAGCAAAGAAGACATAAAAGACCATGGTAATAAATGCTACATACTTTCATTTAATGCAAGATCAACTTCAGCCCCCATTCGTTTGAAATATCCCTGTATTGTTGTACAAAACCAATACAAATATCACTTACATTGTACCAATATTATCATCACCCTGTAACCCAATTTTTATACACCAAGCCTCTCCATCTCAGTCTTATTCCTTCGAAGCTAAGAAAGAAAAAAAATGTCTGAAGCAAACCAGAGATGTAGCAAGCTTTTAACTTTTAAAACTTAAGTATAATTTACAACTTCATCTCAACAAGGCAAAAAGATTTAGGATCAAAGGCAAGGCATTTCTCAGTTTTAAAGGTTCAAATAGAAGAAGCTCTGTTCTTCTCTGCCATTTTTCAAGGTGAGCAAACTCCTATTTTTCGAAGCTTAGCCTGTTTGATATCTTGATGCTTGTGAGTAAACATCAAATTTTAAAGCTTGAAGTTGATTGAAAATCTGGAACAAGTATGCTCTGTATATATGTATCTTTCTGGGTACATGTGGTTAAATTGTTTAGTTTCCAGGTTCTAAAATGTACTCTTGAATCAATCTTACTTGATCAAATCTTTATTAGTACACAAGTCTTAAGCCAAATATATTTGTTACAGCATAGATTCTAGTTTAAAATGTTTAAGCTGGAAATAATGGGTATGTTCTCTGGAAAAATATAAAACAACAGTTCAAGTGGATTTACATTAAATCTCAAACATATTAATTTACTGATCTAAGTTTATAACCTGAAAACTTATCCAAAATTATGATTTTTAAAACTAAATTCACAATTTTTAGTACTAGCTTGATGGTGCAGTTTTGGTTGAACTGAAATTGGTATATTGGATGATATCTGATGATCCAAGTGATCTGAATAGTCGGGGTTCCTTATGGTGATAGCAGAGTGATCAGAGACTTTGACAAAAATGTCAGGGAGTCGATCGAAGCACGGTGGAGGTGGAGGTTTCCATTCTTTGTCTGAAACCCTAGTTTTAGTGGTGTCTGTTGTTTTGATCGGCACGGCCGTTTGGGTTGATCGAGTGTTATAGGGTTTTGGGAATCGCTAGAGTGGAGGTTGTCGAGGGTGTGGCTGGTGGTGGTGGCTCTCAGGTGGTCGGGGTATGGAGTATGACGATGTTTCCAGGTGTCGATGTTGTTCCAGGTTCGACAGTAGCACTCGATTTTGATTTCGAGTTGATAGTGGGGTTCTGATAATCAGACGAGGATGTGTAGAAGATTGTCGACTTGTTCGACGTTGTGACGCCGACCGGAGGAGAGCGGTGGCGGTGTGCATGTGCACAGTGCACGTCTGTTTCTGGCGATGTTGATGGCATGACTGGGTTTTTAAATCGGGTTCGACTCGAAGTGATTCTCGAGTAAGAGGATGTTTGGCTCGTGCGTGGACTCGTGTTTGCGTGGGTTTCATCGTGGCAGTTTATTAAAACTTAGAAAATAAACTTAGTTAAAGGATTGTAGAAGAAGAGAGAAGGAACTGGAGACAGAGACGAGGAAAGGCTAAGTTGTCTCGAAGCAGTTTCGAGAAAAACGCGGGTAGGACCCGAAGTATTCACCAAACCCAGTTTTAAAGAATTTTTAAATCAAAGTTTTAAAATCTAAATGAATTTAGTTTAAGACTTTTCTTAAAGTAGAATTCAATTGTGAATGAATTCCTTAAACATTTGATTTATTTGTCAACTTTATAAATTAATGATTTAGATTAATTAATTAAGATAATCAATTTTAAATTGTTAATTACTTAATGAAAGTAATTAAGGGATTAATTACTTATTGTAATTAATGTTGGATATTCTAATAAATTAAAGTTGATTAATAATCACTTGTTGTAATTAATTAAGAATGATTAATTAAAGGGTTAATTTATTAATGTGATTAATTAGTTATAATTACACAATTAATTCATCTTAATTGTAGATGATTGATTATTATCGAATGCTTTGTGATGTAATGCTTTGTGATATGATGCTTTGTGATCTAAATTGCTTTGTATTGAGCTGTTATATTTGTGATGAATATACTGTTATATGAATATGAAAACCCTTGACCCTTAAACGACATTTGAATTTCGATGCGACAGGGAGTCGGATTCCAGTTGGTTATCTGAAACCCACATCGAATTGTAATAGTGAATCTTTGTGACTGATAAATTTATTTTATCTATGAATCTGTGAATGAAGATAAGCGTTATCGATTTTACCGCTTATCGATATATCTGTGATGATTGATGTTGCACTATTGTGTAAAACCCCTGGACTACACCTTTACACACACAAATATGGATTTCACGTGGAAATCGGTTAAGTCACAGATGATGTAAATTCAATGTTTTTGAAATTGAAATTTTAATTTCAATTGATTTTGAAATTAGAAATTTGGATTTAAAGTGAAAAGTTTTTGAAATGGGATTTCAAAGATAAAAGTTATTTTGAATAACTTAATTAAGTTTTGAAATTTAAATAATTTGATTTAAATTTGAATTCAAGTTTTAAATTGAATTCTATGATTTGAAACTAGGGATTAAAGATGCTGTACAAGTTATATATGGGTTAAACCATTTAAAGGTATTAATTTGGGAATTTGAATTTTTATTCAAGGGTTTTAACTCGTGTAAATATAACTGGATTTTTATGAAACGAAACTATTTGTTTTCAAATAGTAAAAGCTTTCACATAAGTAATGAACTTCCAATTTATGTGGAAAGAATTTCAAGTTCGAAATGAAATAGAAATGTTTTGAAAGCTATGAAATGAGTCTTTGATTCAAAGACCGGGTGAGTTAATCCAACTTGAAATAGAATTGTTTTGGAAGACTATGAATGAATCTTTGGAAACGAGTTTTGAAAGCTATAAGTTAAATCTTGATTTAAGGATTTAACGAGTTAATCCAAGTGAAATGGAAATTGTTTTGAAATCCATAAATAAATCTTTGTGAATGGGGTGAACTTTGTGAATTGAATCTTTTCATTTAAAAGATTAAAAGTGTGGAAATTTGTTTAAACCATTGAAGGTTGTTGAAATAAATCTTTTTGTTTAAAAGATTGGAAATGGTAAATTGTTTTAACCATTCGAATGAAAAGTTTTGGGCTTTAAGCTGTGATTTAACTGAGACCCCAGTATCCATATGATTTTTAATTACGCTCGTTATTCGGTTTAGCCGGGAGAGGACCTTTGTGTCATATAACCCATTCCGAATAGTGATACGTCGTATATGGATGGCATTTGAAGACCGGTGGTGAAGACCGGGTATTTGCGAGAGCGATATGATGACCTATCAATTTTCTCTGCATCATGGCTCCGGTATAGAGATTCCCTAAGTGATGGGAAGTCCAATCGAAATTGTGAATACCCGGATTTGCAAGGGCTTCTTCGGAAGTGCCTTCGGTTCTGTTCGAACCCGGAACAGACTTGTATGGATGTGTGTCTGACGTTACACTTTGAGATGTAAAGTTGGTTCCTATCAAATACATTTCTGTTGGTGGCGGAGAATTTATTCTCTTAGCTTAACACCCTTCTCTGAGACGTACGAGCTCAGAGGTTATGTAGTTGATGGTTACTAGTGATACATTCCCAATTTGGTAATGTGGCATACGAAGTGCTGCTGATCATTTGTTGATCGAAGCGTGGCTTTGTGAAAAAACGTGGCTTTGTGGAAGAGACTTCGTTGAGCCTCACAACCCGGTGATGGTCGAAACAGGAATGTTGCGGCAAAGGTTTGTAGGGGTAGCGCCCCTAGGGTATGTCATTTCCTTCTGGATGAAGGGTGGTATCATGGTATGGAGCCCAGATACTTACTCATGTGGATACACTTTATTTATTATGTGTGATGTTGGTTATCGAGCGCTCGGATAAAGGTCGGTAACGACCGGGGGATGACATGACTCGTGTGTTAGTTACCTAGTTACAGCTGTACAGCGTGAGGTAGCGTCAGTGTGTTAGTTACCTAGTTACAGCGTGAGGTAGCGTCGGGCTTTTGTTTGCAGAGATCCGGTTAGGATCCGGGGCGTCTTTCCAGAGGCGTTTCTATTTCGGTAAGGAAGTTCCTTAGCCTGATCATTTGTTGGAAATCCAAAGAAACAATACGGACCCTGTACGGTTTTAGTTGTATTACCTGCTATGGAATGTGGCGGTAACCCGCTATTGAACGTAGTAGCTATAGTAGGCATACAACAATGGTTGTATGCTGGCTAAGATTAATATTATATTTTCGAAATGGTTTTCGACACTATGCACTAATGATAATAATATCGAATGATTTTGCGTAGTAAGCATGTTTGACTATCATAAGGAGAAATCTCCTCCAATTCTGCGATTGCATTGTGTGTGTGGCGGGAGGCCTTATGGTAGTTTCATTTTCGAAAAGCATTGCGGATTTCAATGTTTAAAAGCCTTTCGTGTTTGTATTAAAGATAAACTGTTTTTGTTGCTCACACCAGTCCCACGACTGACCTGGAGTTTATTGTTCCCTTCCTAAACTCTGGGTGCCCACAATTTTCCACACGGGCAGTCTAGAGTTGGGTTTTTTCAGATATTCAGGTTTAGTAGATTATCTGGAGCTAGTTCAGTTCTTGGAGTTCATGGATTGACGTTGCTTATCTTGGAGACATTCTATCCGCTGCTGGTGTTATCTATTTTCTTTCCGCTGCTATTTCTTGTATCATATCTTTGATGTATATTGGTATTCATTGTATCACTCTGTTGTATCAGATATTGTATATCAATGTATTATTCTGTTCTTCCGCTGTGTTGTTTACTTAACTGTGTTATAAGCTCCAGCGAATCGGATTTGAACGGTCGAATCTACGGCATTCGAGTACAAGGTGAAGTACGGATGTTGATTTTCGAGCGGGCAAAACCCGGATCGTTACAAGTGGTATCAGAGCTAAGGTTGAACTTTAGCTCAGGAGTATAACACATTAAGTAGCTCATTAGAGATAGGGTGAAGTATACCCTAGAATGAGTATTCCTCAGATATCCGTCCGTATACCTCAGTAAATTCTCTTGCTATCCACTGATAGTAAGTATGAGTGTAAGAAGAGGATGAGATAGGGGACAGGGGAATACGACTGTAAATGGTCAATACCCTGTAACAACGAGGAAGTAATCTTTTCTCTATCAATCTCTTTTGTTCGACATCTTTTCTCAATTCTTCGATATTTTCTGGTAGATCCAGGAAGAAGATTCGATATATATTAAAATGGGACATAAACTCTGGATGGACCAAAATTGTTTGTATGGATGTATTGGTTGCTTTGTTGCTATGGTTGATAGGTATAATTTGGTTTTTAAACTGAAAGTTTTGAAATTGTATCCATATATCTATCTATTCTTTGGGTCCCGATATGTTCTACGAATGGTTAGTTATCCCTTTGAACTAACCGATGCCACTGTATACTTCGTAGATCTGGATAACCCAAGTATTTTGTGGAGTGTCAAACAGATTCGTTCTTGTATCTGTTATTGATATTCTGATTCGGTAGGCCAAATGCAGAATAAATGTTCAGTTTGATTTGATGAAACATTCTTCATCCATCGTTGTTATCTCCTTGTGCAAATTTCGAGGACGAAATTCTTTTAAGGGGGGAAGTTTGTAACGACCCCGAATTTTATATAAATTTAAATTGATAATTTAAAGAATTTTTGAATAAAATTTGTGAAATAAATCGATTTAAGTGATGCGAGTTTCCCCGATCGTCGAATAAATTTTGGATAAATCATTTAAATTAAAAATATTGTATATATACTGAATTTGAGTTTAAAGTTAAAATAAATGGTTTTAAAAATAAATATAGAGATAAATATATAACAACAAAATAATAAAATCTAACAATATAATAATAAAAGAACCTCATTTAAATTTCAAAGTATATGACCAAACAAAATACACTACAAGTATAACTATAAATGAAGATTTCACAAGTTCAAACCATGTAATCAAAACAGGTGAATAAAGAACATTAAGTAAAATATTTAACAAGTTTAACAAATTAGTACCATCCCAGAAACAAGAAAAATAGAATACAACGCATGAACTAAACAATACATATAAACATATATAATCGAAAAGAGGAGTGAAAGCAAGCTATTAACCTGGAAACTACTACCAGCCTAGCAAATAAAATAAGACAAATATCTTTAGCCATCAACAACAAATCATCTCTAGTATACAACATACTTACATCAGCCACTACAAAATAAAAATATACTTGTACAGCCGAAGTATGACATTGACAAAAGCAAATAGAAAAAAAATGTAACCTGGAAGCAAAGAAGACATAAAAGACCATGGTAATAAATGCTACATACTTTCATTTAATGCAAGATCAACTTCAGCCCCCATTCGTTTGAAATATCCCTGTATTGTTGTACAAAACCAATACAAATATCACTTACATTGTACCAATATTATCATCACCCTGTAACCCAATTTTTATACACCAAGCCTCTCCATCTCAGTCTTATTCCTTCGAAGCTAAGAAAGAAAAAAAAATGTCTGAAGCAAACCAGAGATGTAGCAAGCTTTTAACTTTTAAAACTTAAGTATAATTTACAACTTCATCTCAACAAGGCAAAAAGATTTAGGATCAAAGGCAAGGCATTTCTCAGTTTTAAAGGTTCAAATAGAAGAAGCTCTGTTCTTCTCTGCCATTTTTCAAGGTGAGCAAACTCCTATTTTTCGAAGCTTAGCCTGTTTGATATCTTGATGCTTGTGAGTAAACATCAAATTTTAAAGCTTGAAGTTGATTGAAAATCTGGAACAAGTATGCTCTGTATATATGTATCTTTCTGGGTACATGTGGTTAAATTGTTTAGTTTCCAGGTTCTAAAATGTACTCTTGAATCAATCTCACTTGATCAAATCTTTATTAGTACACAAGTCTTAAGCCAAATATATTTGTTACAGCATAGATTCTAGTTTAAAATGTTTAAGCTGGAAATAATGGGTATGTTCTCTGGAAAAATATAAAACAACAGTTCAAGTGGATTTACATTAAATCTCAAACATATTAATTTACTGATCTAAGTTTATAACCTGAAAACTTATCCAAAATTATGATTTTTAAAACTAAATTCACAATTTTTAGTACTAGCTTGATGGTGCAGTTTTGGTTGAACTGAAATTGGTATATTGGATGATATCTGATGATCCAAGTGATCTGAATAGTCGGGGTTCCTTATGGTGATAGCAGAGTGATCAGAGACTTTGACAAAAATGTCAGGGAGTCGATCGAAGCACGGTGGAGGTGGGGGTTTCCATTCTTTGTCTGAAACCCTAGTTTTAGTGGTGTCTGTTGTTTTGATCGGCACGGCCGTTTGGGTTGATCGAGTGTTATAGGGTTTTGGGAATCGCTAGAGTGGAGGTTGTCGAGGGTGTGGCTGGTGGCGGTGGCTCTCAGGTGGTCGGGGTATGGAGTATGACGATGTTTCCAGGTGTCGATGTTGTTCCAGGTTCGACAGTAGCACTCGATTTTGATTTCGAGTTGATAGTGGGGTTCTGATAATCAGACGAGGATGTGTAGAAGATTGTCGACTTGTTCGACGTTGTGACGCCGACCGGAGGCGAGCGGCGGCGGTGTGCATGTGCACAGTGCACGTCTGTTTCTGGCGATGTTGATGGCATGACTGGGTTTTTAAATCGGGTTCGACTCGAAGTGATTCTCGAGTAAGAGGATGTTTGGCTCGTGCGTGGACTCGTGTTTGCGTGGGTTTCATCATGGCAGTTTATTAAAACTTAGAAAATAAACTTAGTTAAAGGATTGTAGAAGAAGAGAGAAGGAACTGGAGACAGAGACGAGGAAAGGCTAAGTTGTCTCGAAGCAGTTTCGAGAAAAACACGGGTAGGACCCGAAGTATTCACCAAACCCAGTTTTAAAGAATTTTTAAATCAAAGTTTTAAAATCTAAATGAATTTAGTTTAAGACTTTTCTTAAAGTAGAATTCAATTGTGAATGAATTCCTTAAACATTTGATTTATTTGTTAACTTTATAAATTAATGATTTAGATTAATTAATTAAGATAATCAATTTTAAATTGTTAATTACTTAATGAAAGTAATTAAGGGATTAATTACTTATTGTAATTAATGTTGGATATTCTAATAAATTAAAGTTGATTAATAATCACTTGTTGTAATTAATTAAGAATGATTAATCAAAGGGTTAATTTATTAATGTGATTAATTAGTTATAATTACACAATTAATTCATCTTAATTGTAGATGATTGATTATTATCGAATGCTTTGTGATGTAATGCTTTGTGATATGATGCTTTGTGATCTAAATTGCTTTGTATTGAGCTGTTATATTTGTGATGAATATACTGTTATATGAATATGAAAACCCTTGACCCTTAAACGACATTTGAATTTCGATGCGACAGGGAGTCGGATTCCAGTTGGTTATCCGAAACCCACATCGAATTGTA